>JAMWET010004336.1:0-22500 GCA_024036415.1 Prochilodus magdalenae
TTGCATTACTGTCCATCTGATCTGTGCCTGTGTGTAGCTTCTAAATAACCTTTATCTCTTCCTCACAGTGGACGGGTAAATCCCGAGATTCATACAGATCATTCTCTAGGGTGGTTCATACACCGTGGCACCTGGAAATGGAAACGTAAGAGGGCCCCTTTCTGTTTTAGATTCTGATATGCATCCTTTATGTACTATGTGAAGACCAGAACTTGAGGAGCTTTGTGCTGTTGTTAATGCAGACGTTGTCTTATGTCCCCAGTCTTTGTATTGTGAATGATGAGTTGTTTATCCGGAATGCCACGACCGAGGAGATTCGGCGAGCATTCGTTGCCCTGGCCCCAACTCCCTCCAGCAGTCCTGTGCCAACTCTGTCTGCCATACAACAGGAAATGCTCTCAGCTTTCTCGCAGAAGTCTGGCATGAACCTGGAGTGGTCTCAGAAGTAAGTATCGGCAGCTTCTCGTCACGCATTGTTTAACGACATGGATGGTAAAGTCTGCTTCATTTCATTGACATCTGAAATTAAGCTTACTCAATTTATTACGTTTATTACTTAGTAATAACTGATTCAATATATTGCTACATGTAATGCAAAAAGAATTGTACCAGCTAGGTGCAGGTAATATCTGCATGGATACTACACATTGCGAATAACCGTTAAATAGTGGCATATAAGCATTGTGCCTCTAGTGTTAATGTTCATCTTAAGGCGTGGTCAAAAGGTCCATTCTGAATTTCACAGCACATGAAAGGACAGACAAAAAATGATCTCTGACTCTGGACCCAATATAGGAAGGGCCAAGTGTATGCAGTTTAATCTCTTATCTGTATGTTCAAGTAGAATTTTTGGGCAAAGCAAAATTTGCAGCTCAAGAAACGGTTTATATATATGAAACCATGAATCATTAGCGTAAAGCTGCAATAACTACCATGTAGTAATAATTCAAATTCTTGTGCGTTTGCAGGTGCCTCCAAGACAATGACTGGGATTTCAACAGAGCTGCTCAGATCTTCACAGACCTTAAGGTACTTTAATTGAAGTTGTGTTGCAGCCTACACAACAGTGTTCGTTTATGCTTTGCTAAGGTCTTTCTTTCTTCTCCCCTCTAGGTCCAAGGAAAGATCCCAGATGTTGCCTTCGTCAAATGATGTCTCTTCCCCCCCTCCCATTTTTTTTTTTTTCATTTTTTAAATATTGTTTTGTCCCAAGAGCATCGCTTTGACTTGTGTCTTTGTAGCTGATGGAGTTATTAAAATCCCGATTGAATTATTTTTTTGGTGCTGCTTTTTTCTCCTCAATTATTTGCAAACTGTGTGCCAGCTTGTAAAGCGTATGTGACTGTAAGTACTTAATTAAAATGTAAAAAAATAAAAAGAGAGAGCAGTAGTCATTTATCTGCTGTTTAAAAAAAAAGGGGAATTTTCTAGAAACCACAAACATCTGGAAGAGTTGAAAAGCTGATGAATGTTAACGATGCAGCAGATAACTAGAATGCAAAGCTGGAAGGTTTGGTACAGGGTTTATTTTTGGAGAAGTAACAAATGTGCAGAAAGGAGCAGTAGAGTTGTGCAAAGCAGCATTTCATCATCATATTTGTGCGTTCGGACTGAATCCATATTGTGCGCTTAGACAGAGACCCAGTATATTGCTTTATGAAGCCCCTTAGGCACTCCTCTACAGGGACGAGCATGTCCTGCACCGTTTCTTCTAGATTGTCTACCGCAGTCTAAAACCTATAGTCTTGTTGCTGTGCCTTTCAGCTGACTTTATTCTTTAACCACAGAACTAGGAGTGACCTATGAGGAGAGGTGCAACAGTTACAGTAACTAAGGGTCAGGGTACAGTCGAGGGAGTGTGCTGATCGGAACTGTTGCAGTCCGCTTTAGACTATTTCAGAGAGGATGTTGGAGGCCAAGCTGCAGGTGAGGCCAGTCCCATCAGGCTCCACATTCAGCTTCTTCACCACACTGTCTTCCACCAGCATGGCGTATCTGTAAATAGGACAGAGGACGTTGGCATGATGCAGGAACTTTTTAAAGAGAGAGCCCCGTCTTTATGACACACCTCTTAATGGAGGTAATAAGGCGAGCCCCTCATGCTTGATGTTCGGATTCTTAAACTTTTTCCTACAAGGCTTTTGGACCGCAGCGGAATGGCATGGTGGCCAAGAGGCAAGGCGTCGGTTTCGAAAACTGAAGGTCATGGGTTCAAACAACGTTTGTGCTTTTAGACCCTTGACGCCTCGCAGGTTTGATTAAGGCTTTAGTTCTGTCCCATACAGCCGTGCGAAATAAGGACACGCTTCTTTGTGGAAGACCATTGTCTAAGCTGCCTGCCCTTTAATGGGCCAAAAGACCAAATGGATAAACAACGTCCACTTCACCAAAGGGGTTGTAGCTCAGTGGTAGAGCGCATGCTTTGCATGTATGAGGTCCAGGGTTCAATCCCCTGCATCTCCATTTTGTGTTGTTTTTCCTCTAATAACAACTTCACACGCTTCTTTTAATCAATACATGCTGCACATGTTTGGCCCACCAAGTCTGCACTTTCCACACAGTGGCCAATGAACATTCTCTCTATGTGAACATGTCCTGCAGTTTGGGAGTGGACATGGAATGTAATCCCAAGACAGTTGCATGCACAATGAGGATCAATCTGAATACACCTAAGACATCCGTTGCCTGAACAAAAGGGCATGGTTTAAACCCCTGTACGTGCCTTTGATACTATGAGCTTTGGGTTGTGGCCGAGAAACTAAAGCGGTTTGCTGAGGTATTTCAAGTTCCACTGTCCGTTTTAGGATGCTCAGTGTTGTGCAGAAAGAGCTTTCTGCTTGCTGAAGTGCAGCACAACAGGAGCTGTATTGCGCTGCAAATGTTCATTTGCAGCATTGTTCTTCCACGTCATCCAGTGACTGTCTTGTGTTGGGGATGTAGCTCAGTGGTAGAGTGCAGGCTTTGCATGTATTAAGTCATGGGTTCAATCCCCAGCATCTTCCTTGGTTTGCTTTTTGCATGTATGAGGTCCTGGGTTCAATCCCCAGCAAGTCCCTTGGTTTGCTCTCCAAATTGGTGTAGACACATTTAAACAGTTTGACTATGAGGGCTTGGACAGCCAAAGCACTCAGAGCTTTATAGACTTCACAGAGTTTAAGACACTATGCCCCTGTACAATCAACTTGAACACCCTTTAGGTGTTGTGGCGTGGTGGCCAAGTGGCAAGGCGTCGGTCTTGTAAACCGAAGATCGCGGGTTCAAGCCCCGCTCGCGCCTTTAACAAAACGCCTTCAAATCAAAGGCAAACACTTTCCCCTAGATTGCCCGTACTTCTTGCCCAATGCCCTGCTTTTGCAAGGTCTGCGTTGCTCTTGCCTCACATTTCATACTCTTTAGCCTTTGTCCAGGGCAAGTAGCTCACTGGTATGCAGCGTACTGTGCCTGTGGCAGGTCCATTGTAGGACCCCCTGCGTGAACACATCCTTTGCTTCCATGTTCGACCGTTGCAAGATTCTTTAATATCGACCTATTTACACAAAGCCAGCTAAGCTTGGCTGCTCATGCAACAGAGTTGAACCTCCTCTGTATCCTCATGTAGGGAATTCCTCCAATCCTTTCAAAGCAGTCACACATTTCATTGGCTAGTATCATGTGTTCATGTGTCAGGCAAGCTGAGTGCCAATGCTGGAAGTTCAATGTTAAAAATCACACTGCAAGGAATTTTTACACACCGCAAACAATACACTTCTGCTCGGAATAATTGTAGCACAGGTTTGACTTGCGCCCAAGCTCCATGTCCAAAAGGAGTATGAAGTGCCATTAATAAGGCGAGCCCCTAATGCTTGATGTTTGGATTCTTAAACTTTTTCCTACAAGGCTTTTGACTTTCAGCGGAATGGCATGGTGGCTAAGTGGCAAGGTGTCGGTCTCGTAAACCGAAGATCACGGGTTCAATCCCCGTCCATGCCTTTAGAACCTTGACGCCCCTCAGGTTTGATTAAGGCTTTAGTTCTGTCCCATAGAGCCGTGCGAAATAAGGACACGCTTCTTCGTGGAAGCCCATTGGCTTTGCTGCCTGCCCTTTGACGGGCCAAAAGACCAAATGGATAAACAACGTCCTTAACACCAAAAGGGATGTAGCTCAGTGGTAGAGCGCATGCTTTGCATGTATGAGGTCCAGGGTTCAATCCCCTGCATCTCCATTTTGTGTTGTTTTTCCTCTAATAACAACTTCACACGCTTCTTTTAATCAATACATGCTGCACATGTTTGGCCCACCAAGTCTGCACTTTCCACACAGTGGCCAATGAACATTCTCTCTATGTGAACATGTCCTGCAGTTTGGGAGTGGACATGGAATGTAATCCCAAGACAGTTGCATGCACAATGAGGATCAATCTGAATACACCTAAGACATCCGTTGCCTGAACAAAAGGGCATGGTTTAAACCCCTGTACATGCCTTTGATACTATGAGCTTTGGGTTGTGAGTGCATTGCAAATGTATGCTTTGGTTTGCAGCTTTTTCATATCATTAGCATTTGGGGCAAATATGACTTTGTGGCGCAACCGGCTAGCGTGTTCGGCTCTTAACCGAAAGTTTGGTGGTTCGAGCCCATCCAGGGATGCTTCAAAAAGTGACCTCTTTTCTTACCCAAATCAAGAGTCTGAAATCAGGCACATGATCTTTGATAAATGGTTTTACGAACAACAGAATACTAAACAAAATCACACCTCATGTGGGGCTCAAACCCACAACCCTGAGATCATGAAACTGGCTCCACTATACACCTAATATTACCTTTGTTGTTATCAGTCTGGATTGAGGCAGATGGCATTGTCCTAGCATCGACCACACCTAGAGTCATCAATGGACTTTTCCGTACAAGTCATACACCTAGTGACATTTGGTAGTGACGATGGGTGTGGCTGTTTTAGCTGAATTCATTATTCACAATTAGTGAAGACACCTTGCCATTCCAGGGCTGTATTTTTTGCGTGAATTGGTTTTCAGGCTTAACGATTTTCAAGCAACAGAAGACTAAAGAAGCTCTACCAACTGAGCTAGCCGTGAAACTGCACAAACACCTTTCCACAATTGACTCTGGCCATGAATCAGGATGAACGTCTGAGAGCATTGCAAATGCACAATTTGGTTTACAGCTGTCTCGTATCGGTTAGCTCTTCGGCCAAACAAAACGTTGTGGCAGTCTCTGTGGCGCAATCGGTTAGCGTGTTCGGCTGTTAACCGAAAGGTTGGTCAGTGCACATCCCACAGATTGACCACAGAATGGAGAGAGGAACATGATTTCTAGGCTGCAGGGCAATCCCTGTTGTCCAAGATGGTTTTAATTCTGGCTGGTGCAAGGGAGCATTTGTCTACACCATCCTCCAATCACAGTCGTTTATTTCTATCCATGAAAGTTAGATGTTTTCCAATCCATCTCTGCCAGTCTGTTTTGCACTCTTTAATTGAAATTTGCACAACTTGTTGGCCACAAAGCCAAGGTCCAAGCTCCACAAGCAAGAAGATGCCATGACCCGGATTCGAACCGGGGTTGCTGTGGCCACAACGCAGAGTACTAACCACTATACGTTGACGGCTCGCCACCGGCCCGGCGCAGCACTGCGGCTTCTCTTTCCTGATAACGCTCATCTTGGTCCACATGAGTGCGATTCCATGGTTTTCACCGTCAGATCATTCAGCCACATACGCAAGACAAGGATTTAAAAATTTAAGACTGGTCTAACGTTTTGTTGAGGACTTTGTGTTACATGAACATAACACAGGACTGTAGGATTCCAGAAGGTCAGGTTAAAGTGTGCCTCAGCTTTAAAAGCACAACTGCCCGTTGTGAGGATCGATCTCACAACCTGCAGACTATGAGACTGACGCGCGACCTACTGCGCTAACGAGGCTCCCGTTGGCAGTTGTAAACTTTGCGGCACAGCCGCCTTGTGATTAAATCGGATGCCTGCTGCGATACGTGGTGCCAGCAGCATTAGGTAAAAGGCACTTGACAAGTAATACATGGGAACAACTTAGCCAATCCCGTATCTCTCAAGCACCCTAACTTTTTTCGTCAGTCAGCAAATCAGAGTTTGATCAGACCTTTCCCATGGCACAGCCTAGTGCTGCAGATTCACTTGTCAGCTCAATGCCTCCAGGTTGATCAACACAAGCTGTTCAGCTGTATTCTCCCACGTATGCCCATCTCAACCTTTCTTAGCTCTTGGTTGGATTGTGCCATAACATCTTTGTCATACATGGAACATCTGTTTCTGAGGAAAGTTTGGAAACAAATCAGAGTTCACTTTAGGAGCCAGAGCCAAGTCTCGCAGGTGGATTACTCCACTGCCTGTCTCAGGTTTGCTCAAAAAAGGTCTTTAGGTTCCTTCTCCCACATACACTGTACTTCCACACCTGCAACAAAGACACTCAATTCATTTTCTTTTTGAAGGAAAGGTTTGTCCATGTGCCATGGAGGGGCCAATGCGAAAGAAGATGAGTTCTTAAAACGTGAGATAGAAAGACAGTTAGATGCTGAAGAACAACGAGAGCCGAGCCAGCCAGGAGTCGAACCTAGAAGCTTCTGACCCATAGTCAGACACGTTATCCATTGTGCCACTGGCCCCCACGGTAAAATGGACTCAAGGGTTTGTGGTGAAAAGGTAATCTAGTGTACACTCTGACAACAACAGGCTGCCTTTCCTGCACCACCGTGAGCAATGTTGGCATTCAAGGAGTACTCAGTAAAAGCTGCCATGACCTGAAATCATCCAAAGAGTACTCAGTAAAAACCTACCATGACCTGAAATGGGTCCAAGGATGCAATATAGAGTCCCAGCAGTTCAAGATCTAGTGCAATCAACTTCACATACCGGGAGTTGAACCCAGGACGCCTGAGTGAAAACCAAGAACACTAACCGCTAGACCACATGGAACCACTAGCTATCTTAGTACGTGCCAGCAGTACTAAGCCCACTAGCTATCTTATACGTGCCAGCAGCATCAGGTAACAGGCACTTGACAAGTAATACATGGGATCAACTTAACCAATCCCGTTTCTCTCAAGCATCCTAACTTTATTCATCAGTCAGCAAATCAGGCTTTGATCAGATCTTTCCCATGGCACAGCCTAGTGCTGCAGTTCCACTTGTCAGCTAAATGCCTCCAGGTTGATCAACACAAGATGTTCAGCTGTCTTTTCCTGCGCAGCTATTTCTGCACAAGACTGAGCATCCTAAAAAATACAGTGGAACTTGTAAGACCTCAGCAAGCTAAGTTTGTCAGCCACAACCCAAAGCTCATTGTATCAAAGGCACGTACAGGGGTTTAAACCATCCCCTTTTGTTTAGGCAACGGATGTCTTAGGTGTATTCAGATTGATCCTTATTGTGCATGCAACTGTCTTGGGATTACATTCCATGTCGACTCCCAAACTGCGGGACGTGTTCACATAGAATGTTGATTGGCCACTGTGTGGCAAGTGCAGACTTGGTGGGCCAAACATGTGCAGCATGTTTAGATTAAAACAAGCTTGTGAAGTTATTAGAGGGAAAACAACACAAACTAGAGATACAGGGGAATGAACCAAGACCACATACATGCAAAGCATGCGCTCTACCAAGGAGCTACATCCATTTGGTGCTGAGGATGCTGTTTATCCATTTGGTATTTTGGCCTTATTTCCCACGGCTCTATGGGATGGCTCTAAAGCCTTAATCAATCCTGAGAGGCGTCAAGGTTCTAAAGGCACGGACGGGGCATAAAACCGTGATCTTCGGTTTAGGAGATCAACACCTTGCCACTTGGCCACCAAGCCATTCTCCCGCAATCCAAAAGCCTTGTAGGAAAAAGTTTAGAAATCGAACGTCAAGCATTAGGGGCTCGCCTTATTCATGGCCCTGCATACTGTTTTTGGACATGGAGCTCGGGCGCAAGTCAAACCTGTGCTTCAGTTATTCCGAGCAAAGAAAAATTCCTTGCAGTGTGATTTTTAACATTGAACTTCCAGCATTGGCGCTCAGCTTGCCTGACACATGAACACATGATACTAGCCAATGAAATGTGTGACTGCTTTGAAAGGATTGGAGGAATTCCCTACATGAGGATACAGAGGAGGTTCAACTCTTTTGCATGAGCAGCCAAGCTTAGCTGGCTTTGTGTAAATAGGTCGATATAAAAGAATCTTGCAAAGGTCGAACATGGAAGCAAAGGATGTGTTCACGCCGGGGGTCCTACAATATGAGAACACTATGTAAACATGAGTATACAGTATGTAAACATGAGTGTACAGTAGGCTTGGTGATGAATAAAGTGCATTAACAGTACAGAAGGTGCGAGGATGCAGTAGAGGGAGTGCAATGTAAATTAAAGTGTCCGTGCAGCATTCATGAGACACACAGCCTCATGAAAAAATCTGTTCTTAAGTCTGCTGGTGCGGGAGCGGAGGCTCCTGTAGCACCTGCCAGATGGGAGGAGGACCATGATTCGGGTGGGAAACGTCCGGAGCGTGTGGCGTCCATGATTTCCAAATCGACCACAGGACACTTTTGCACCTCAGTCCACCTTTATAAAAGAGAAACTCCTAAGCTGAGAGTCATTATTATTGTTGCACTGTTAAAGTTTTATACTCGCACACAGTGTGGTGAACTCCTCCCCATCTTCTGAAACACTCTGCCTCTCAAAGATGCTCATTTTTGATACCTGAACATGTGATTGACAGTGTGGTGAACTCCTCCCCATCTTCTGAAACACTCTGCTTCTCAAAGATGCTCATTTTTGATACCTGAACATGTGACTGACCTGTTGCCAATCAACCTAATTAGCTGTGAGATGTTCCAACAGGTGTTGTTTTTACAATTACACAACCTTACCAGTCCACTGTTGCTTAGATCCCAGGACTTTTCAAAGATGTTGCTGGTATTTAATATAAAGTGAACATTAATTAACAACAAATAAAAAAGAATAGCTGTAACCAGAAGGAAATGTGGAATTCCAGTGCTATTGGGAAGGCAGATAAAGTACACCAGGTACGATAAATGATCGTTTACACTGATATGGGCAATATTTATTGAGCTACACATTCAGAAGTAGTGTACACAACATACCAGAGGTCTCAGCATAGAGCTGTAGAGGTTCCTAATGGTGTTCTGTAATAATCCATCCCATGCATCTTAAATAAATCTCACACAGTCCCTGTAGATTGTGTGGTAGGAGTGGAGGTAGAGTGACACCAGGCCTTCTGGAAATGTGACGTGTGACAACAAACCGTTCATCTTGGCGCTCACCACGGTACCTCCACACATGGGTTCATTTGAACGTCTCCAGCAAGACAGAAGCAGGACTTGTCACTGTAAATGACCCGTTGCCTTTCCATTACACTTCGTTACAATCTGGCACGACACCAGTGCAGTCTTTGGTGATGTTGGCGTGGTGTTGAGGGAAGTTGTCAGAAAGGTCTGTGTGCATGTACTTCTGCATTGTGCAGCCATCTACCAATGATACTGGCACTAACAGAATGACTCATGGAAGACATCAGTGCTCGCTGAATGTCCACAATCGTGACTATTGGTCACGTCAGATACAGTGGTAAGACCCATCTCTGCTTGCGCCATAAAACTTGAATGAGTAGAATGTCTCACATGTCAAACACCCGCACCAAATTTCCTTCCTGTCAGCTGAGTGCAATGATTTGTGCGACCATTCTTTTGATGTGCTTGGTGTGGCTGAGCAGTTAACACCACTGCCCTCCAGGGAGCTACCACCCCATGTGGGAGATGGGGGTTTAAATCCCAGTCTAGGTAGCAAATGCTGAGCTACATCAGTAAGAGGTCTTGGGCAGGACTCCTAACACTACATTGGCCCACCAATAAAATAAATAACCTTGTAAGTCACTCTGGATAGGAGCGTCAGCTAAATGCCTAAAATGAAAAATGATTGATTTTCTTCAAAATATTAGGTTTAAAGTATTTGCACATCATTGCATTCCGGTTTTATTTACACGTTGGACATCATGTCATCTTTGTCGTAAAACAAGGTAGTAACCCCTATGTTACGCAGACTATGAACAAATGTGTGGAATTCCCCTTCAAGTGAACTGACAGACCTTATCTAGGCTTTGAGTCTGGCACATTCGTCTCTCACATGCTCCCGTGCTGTCTGAGACAGGATTTCAAGTTAGGCGTTCCCTTATTAAATGCTGACTGAAACAGACATTCTCCAGCAAGATAGTGGGCCTAAGGGATGTTTATTTTTATACTGGCATCCTTTCAGCTTACTGGCATCAGGAATTAACATCCGTTCTGCCAGACAGGAGCCAGAACCCTAAACCGTCTGGACATGTGTGGGGTCACAAATCAGGCGTTAAAATTCATCACCGCAGAGCAGTCAACAAAAACGGAAACCCGCGCTAGTTAGTGTATTATCCAGTGTCAGAGTATTTGCATCTGTGGATGAGTAACAGACACAGGGCTGGCACCACCCTTCCAAAAGAGGGCAGAACTCATTGTTTCAGTTAAATATACACACTCATCTTCAAAGGACTAGCTGCACAAAAACGTTGCGCCCAGAGGGAAGCAGCCGACATGAATAAAAGTTGGAGGTAGGTTTGACGTTGTGAGACATGTGACTGATCCAAGTTTCACGCTCAGCTGTGCATGTAATGTAAGCAATGGCGAGCCTTATCGCCATACCAACAGTCACGATTGTGGACAATCAGTGAGCAGTGATGCCCTCCATGAGTCATGCAGCACCATTAGCAGACGGCTACACAATGCAGGCCTACATGCATGCAGACCATTGTGATGACCACCCTTAACACCACGTCAACCTCGCCAAACACTGCAGTGGTGTGCCAGACTGTGCCAGACTGTCGTGGAGTGACTCAGAATGGCAACAAGTCATCTTCAGAAACGAGTCCCACTTTGGTCCTGGCCTGACACATACTTTCGGGGTAATCAATTCTTTTGATGATGAGTGTAAATTAATGAATACATTTGCTTTGGTTAAGTGCAGGAAAATTTATTATCTGTTAGACTAAATAAGACCAAGTGTTAAACTCAGTGTTTATGTAATGATGAGAAATGTAGCTGGCATGGAAGTGCATTTCTGTAATAACATAGAAAGTAAAAATGCTTGTTTTCTATGTGTAACACAGTGGAAGCAATGAGAACAATAAACCTTACATGAGAATTGTATCTTCATGATTGGTTTACCAGTTGAAATTGTGCTCTGCCATTGCGCCATTGCGCATATCCCATTACATGGGATAGCAGTATGTAAACTGATTCTCTTGACTTCAGTTAGATGGTGGAAGCCTAAAAACCGTGTTCACACATCGAATCAAACCAAACTGCCCAAATGGGTAAATGTGCGTCGTTCAGCAATTTAAAAAAGACTGTGGTGGGTCGTTGACCCTGGAAAAATCAAATGCCTGCTTACTCCCAGGGTTCTGCCAGCCCTGAACAGCCAGGACAATCATGATGAGTCCTAAAATGTCAAAAACAAAGAAAAAGTGAGCAAAGCAACAAACTGATGATGTAGGCATTGCTGTATGTGGTGTAGATATGATGGTAAACACACAGGCAGACGATGTGATCAGCGTGAGACCATTTGCACTGTGTTACACAAACACAGAATGAAACTGATCACATGGCAAATGTGCCGTTACCTTCGAACAGTTAAAGAAAACGCATTTAATGAACAAGTGCTACTAGTGTGTTCTTGCTGTTATCAGACTGGCCGAAACGCTCCAAGTTCAACTCTACTAATTTGTAATTGGACCCAGCGAAAGATTTAGCTTAAGAGAATGGATTGTTGGTTGATAAAAAGAAAAGAAGCACTAGTGAAAGACAAAACTGGCATTCTGAGCAAAATGTTCAGATTTTTTCTTCAAAAGACAACCAACATTAGAAAGGTTTGCTACAGCTGAAAAAGACATGGCCCTGGGGTGCTCCGGACTGTGGCAGTCAGTTCTCTGGACTTTGAATACAGCGCTCTCAGGTTATAACTCAGAAAAGTTTTTGCTGGTTTTACGAAAATCCTACAGGCAACTGTGGATGGGTTCCGTGGTGTAACGGTTAGCACTCTGGGCTCTGATTACAGTGATCCTAGTTTAAATCTCGGCGGGATCTTTAAGCGCCACAAGCAGGTAAGCCTGAGACGTTGCAATACGCAATAGGGTAAAAACCAGTTTTTGCACCAGTTCGATCTCCCAGTAGGCTTCGCTGCTGCTTCCATGTCAATCCTGCAAACATGCATGGCGTGACCAAGCATTCAAAAAGGTTGCCCACTAACGTGGCTTGCAGGAGTTGGTGATGTGAAACGTTAGAGTAGATGACTTGTGATCAGATACTCCCTATTACAGTAAACGTTCCCTCAAACTCCTCACCATTCGAGACTTGTATTTGGCAGAATATACATGTTGCAACATACAAGGATCAAACGATTTATCATGGATTGCTTTTATTCAGAGACTGAACTTACAAGTCAGTTAGGAGTTTAAGGTTCCCCAGTGTAATGGTTAGCACTCTGGAGTTTGAATCCAGCGATCCGAGTTTAAACCTTGGTGGAACCTTGGAAGCTGTTTTTCAGCTGGGACACGTGGATGTAATAGACCCTTGTGCAATTGAGAAGATGCAAACTTGGGCAGCTGAGAAAGGCTGGATGTAAATGAGTCTTTAAGCTTCTTAGCACTCCTAATTTGATTTCACAGCGTCCTTGTCTTCATGCCAACATCAGGCAGTGAAAGCTATGACAAACCAGCTTGCCTCCATGGTGTAATGGTTAACACTCTGGACTCTGAATCCAGTGTTCTGAGTTCAAATCTCGATTTGAGGACTTGTCTACTTAAGATAGCACACTGCATTTCTGCAGTTACATCTTGTTTATCCGTTTTTGAGATTGAATATGAATGATTCTCTTACATATATAACTTGGAATGTGAAAGGCTTAGGACATATTATTAAGACGAAGAAAATTTTAACTTTTCTTAAAAGGGAGGGAGCATCGGTTGTCATGATTCAGGAAACCCATTTGTCAGACCTAAAACGTAAAAGAGATTGGGTGGGACAGGTGTTTTTTGCCTCTTGTAACTCAAATCCGAGGAAACGAGGTGTTGCTATATTAATTAACAAACATTTGCCATTTGATTGTGAAAAACAAATAAATAATCCTGAAGGTAGATATATACTAATCTCAGGCCTGTTATATGTTATCATGACCTTTGTTGTCTTGCCCCGTGTGTGCGTCTGTCTGTTTTGGTCATGTGCCCCTCCTGTCTCCGACAGCATATTACCATGCTCAATATTTATGCACCAAATGTGGATTGTCCTAATTTTATGTCTGATATAATCCAATTGTTTAACAATAATCGTAAAAACTTGGGTATCATGGCTGGTGATTTTAATTGTATTTTGGATCAAAATCTGGACAGATCCTTCTCTCAACCAATTCTAAATCTTCATTGGTGCTTAATGAGACTTGTAAAGAATCTGGTTTGGTTGATATTTGGAGGGAATTAAATCTTTTGCTTAGGGATTACACATTTTACTCTAACCCTCACAGTTCATATTCACGTATTGACTATATTTTCATACCTAACAGTTCAATCCACCTCGTAACAGACAGTAAAATTGGTCCCATTGTTCTGTCTGACCATGCTCCAGTATATATGTATATGAAATTGGGCATTCTAACATCTAAAAATAAAACCTAGAGGTTTAACTCTTCTCTGCTCACTAACACAGCATTTTGTGATTTTATGCGTCAGCGTATTCGTTACATTTGGGAGGATAATAAGCAGTCCCTCGTGTCACCTGCTACATTATGGGACACAGCCAAGGCCACAATCAGGGGTGATATTATATCTTATTCTTCTTTAGTGAAAAAGTCGCAGATTCAAGAACGATTAGCTCTGGAAGCAGAAGTTGTTCGTCTGAAACAACTACATAATTCATATCCTACACAATGTGATTGGGCCTCGTTATGCCAGGTAAGAGCTAAACTGAATCTGAATCACACAAACCACATTAAAAAATTGCTCTATTTTTCAAAACAGAAGTTTTATGAATTTGGCAATAAATCAAGTCGTCTACTTGCACATTAGTTAAAGAAAGAACAGACTGAGAGAGTTATTAAATCTTTAAAAAATGCTGATGGCTCTATTATATACGATCCTTCAGTTATAAATAGCTCCTTTAAAAACTTCTATCAATCTCTATATAAATCAGAGAACACTGCGTCGGATATGGACATTTTGTCTTTTCTTAATAAAACATCTCTTCCTGCTATATCAGAGGAGGACAGGGCTGATTTAAATGCCCCTTTCTCTTTAGGGGAGATTTTAGAAGCACTCCAGGTCATGCCTTCCAATAAATCCCCTGGACCCGACGGCTATCCACCAGAGTTCTTTAAAATGTTTTGGCCGGAGCTTCACCCAATTTTACTTCCCGTTTTTTAGGATCTGCTTCAGCATGGTACAACACCTGAAACTTGGAAAATGGCAACGATTTGTCTACTTTTGAAAAAGGGTAAAGATCCTCAGGACTGTGCATCGTATAGACCAATAAGCCTGTTAAATACGGACAGCAAAATTTTGACTAAGGTACTTGCTCACAGGTTAGAGTTGGTTCTGCCAAAGGTAATTAAACCTGATCAGACTGGATTTGTGACAAAGCGGTACGCCTCTGACAATATACGCCATTTACTAAATATTGTGGACTTTGTTAATACATCTAAACATCCCGCTCTTATTGTGTCGCTTGATGCTGAAAGCCTTTGACCGTGTGGAATGGGCCTTTCTTTTCGTCACACTTGAGAAATTTAATTTAGGATCAAATTTTATTAATCTAGTTAAACTTTTATATTCTGATCCTCGAGCTAGAGTTTTAACGAACGGTCAAATGTCACAAGTTGTACATGTTGGAAGAGGCACAAGACAAGGATGTCCTCTTTCACCTCTCATTTTTTCTTTGGTGATTGAACCATTGGCTGAGCTTATAAGGATGGATCCCAGTATTTTAGGTATTAAAGTAGGGGACGAGGATCATAGAATTTCCCTTTATGCTGATGACATATTATTGTACATTTCTAATCCTGTCCAATCACTTCCGGCATTATTAAATAATATTGCCCATTACAGTACACTCTCTGGATATAAAATTAACCTTTCAAAGTCTATTACTTTACCCCTCAATGTCCCCTCCAGTTCTTTTGCGTCTCTGGCATCTTTTTTCGGGGACGGTTTCCCATTCCACCTGGCTATCAAAGGGTTTAATTATCTGGGCATTTTTCTAACACCAAATCTTAATAATCTTTTTTCAAAAAATTATGTGCCCCTCGTGAACGGAATTAAGGCTGATCTGGGTATCTGGTGCTCTCTCCCATTGTTCTTTTTTCGTAGGATAAATGTTTTGAGAATGAATGTTCTTCCTCGTTTTCTATATTTATTTCAGTCTCTTCCTTGTTATTTATCCAGTTTATTCTTTAAAGATTTAAATAGTCATTTTTCAAAGTTTATCTGGAATAATAAAAAACCAAGACTTAAACTAGCTAGTCTAATGAAACTTAAAGAGAAAGGGGGCACAGGTGTACCAAACATGCAGTTGTACTACTGGTCGGCTCAGATTAAACATATTCTTGGTTGGTGCACCAACAGAATTAATTCATTATGGGTTAATATGGAGTCCATGACATGTTCCCCTCTACCACTTCACTGTTTGCCATTTATTTATAATGTGGAAAAATTTAAAAATGTTTCTGGTTCTTTTGTTGTATTCAGTACTCTGCTAACTTGGAGGGATGTCAGAAAGTACTTAAAGATACCTAAATGTCTCTCTCTGTCTTCTCCAATTGCTCCTAATCCTGATTTTCCTTCCCAGCTGCATAATATATGACTTCTTAATTGGTCCAGAAGGGGAATTACACAGATCTCTTGTCTCTTTTCGGACGGAGTCTTGTTGTCTTTTTCTGAAATTATGGAGAAACATAGTTTGTCTAAATCAGACTTTTTTAGATATCTCCAAATAACACATTTCATTAACTCTCTTTTAGATAAGGGGGAGTTGCGAATGGATCTGACAGAGATGGAACAGTTTTTCTCTAAACAGTATGACTCAAAGGGGCTGATTTCAAAGATAAACACTATGTTGTCCAGCGAGTCTGTGTCTTCTTTGACAAATTTAAAGGGTATTTGGGAGAGGGACTTGGAAATGAAGATTGACCAAGATTTATCGACCTCTGTTTGTTCTGACTTGTATCCTAAGTGTACTTCGATCAGCATGCAGGAACTTAACTTCAAGTTCATTCACAGGATGCAACACCAATAAAAAAAAAAACATAAATGTAAAAATCAACAAAAATACATAGATATATGTTTTTCTTTGACCAGTGACAATATTAACATTATTGAAACATTATAGGCCTTTAAAGGATGAGGTCAATCAGTCAAGAGGTGTTTGGCATCCAAACTGTGTTTTCATTAAGATGCTGGAGCTTCCAGGTCTAAAGTTTCTAATGCTAACACTGAAAGTCAATGTTCACCCAAATATGTTCTATACAGACATCCCTAAAACCCACTCAGACCCACTCTGATGTGTTTTCCGTATCTTCATGTGACAAAAAACAACAAAGATATACAGATATATGTGATCAGCCCCATCCCTACTTTGCTTGCTGTTAGGAACACATGAATATAATCTTTATATCATACTTGTATTAACCTAGTTCTGTACTAACTTTGTCTATCAACATTAAAAGATAACTTGATTGGAAATTTGAAAATATAATCTGTCCATTTGTCAGTGATTTACATTATCGTTTGGTTTTATTCATGGATGAAAAGTGTAATGAACTTTGTCTTAATTCTCGTTTTTAACTTTTCATTTGGTTCTCTTCACTTTCGTCATGAAAACCAACAGTCAATTTCCGTCATAGGTCTGTTAATGAAATAAACACTGATCCACCACTTCTTTAAAGTAAATCCCAGTTCAAGTTGTAAAGTTATAAATTGTATCCTATTAATAGTTAAATGAGGTCATACCGTGTACTAAACAATAAGGACAAATCTCAATAACTTGAGACAGGCATGGACAATACTGGAAAATACTGGACGTGGTTTGACGGCGTTGAAAAAAGCACTGGGTACAGAAAAGATTTGGGTGACTATTGAGCTCCAGTGTTTGGTAGTAATAATAGCCTCGTAGCTCCTGCGCTAAAGCCAGTTTTGGACACCAAGCATGCCTTGGCTGGTCAACTACGTCTGGGGTAAGTGGGAAATTGTGTGAACCTGACTGTATGCTGAGCCATTCATTTAAGCTAGTCAGTACAGGTTATGTCCCTGACATTATAGTGATCTTGCACATGTGTATGGCACATTTATGTTTTGCATTTATGTCATTGTTAAATGATATCAGTAATAATAATGATAATAAAAGGACCAAATGAAACCTTTCTCTGTGAAATCAGTGCAGTGTCATTGGTCCTATACAGGAGATATAGGCAACAAGTATATATCAAATTGCTTCACGGTTTGCTGTGAACAATGCAAACACAAGGGTATTATTTATGTTGACAAGCACAAGAAGAACCCTATAGTCACGTACGTCAGCGGAATGTTGAGGTGCGCGTCCTTGATGTACTTTAAGGGTCCGTTTCCAATCCAGATTGCCGGTCCACCCCTGTGCAAAGTTTAAAAATGTCTCTGTTTGTCTGCCAACCTCTCCTTGGCCCAGAATGGGAAGGATGGAGGACATAAGTATGTTTACAATAGAAAACAAAGACTCACCCATGCCCTGAGAGACAGATGCATGCTACCAGTCTAATTAATAAACAAGTCGCGGGGGGGGGTGGGTTGAGCCAATCAACTTTCGAACAAGGCCCACCTTTCTTACAAGCCCCAAAATAACTCTGGCCAACCAGTTGAGCTATTGTCATTGTTTTGCGTCAGTGGGAAGTATTATTTAAAACAAAGCCCTCTCCAACCAAAGCAATCCACTTAGAGCCATTTGGTTATTTGGCCCGTCAAAGGGCAGGCAGCAAAGACAATGGTCTTCCATGAAGAAGCATGTCCTTATTGTGCACGGCTGTATGGGACGATACTAAAGCCTTAATCAAACCTGCAAGGCATCAAGGGTCTAAGAGCAGGGACAGGGATTGACCCCGTGACTTTCAGTTTAAGAGACCGACGCCTTGCCACTTGGCCACCATGCCAATCCACTGCAGTCCAACAGCCTTGCAGGAAAAAGTTTCAGAATCCAAAAACCAAGCATGAGGGGCTCGCCTTATTCATGGCACTTCATACTCCTACTGGACATGGAGCTCGGGCGCAAGTCAAACCTGTGCTACAATTATTCCGAGCAGAAGCGTATTGTTTGCGGTGTGTAAAAATTCCTTGCAGTGTGATTTTTAACATTGAACTTCCAGCATTGGCACTCAGCTTGCCTGACAGATGAACACATGAGCCTATCCAATGAAATGTGTGACTGCTTTGAAAGGATTGGAGGAATTCCCTTTATGAGGATACAGAG
Source organism: Prochilodus magdalenae (assembly GCA_024036415.1). Lineage (NCBI taxonomy): Eukaryota > Metazoa > Chordata > Actinopteri > Characiformes > Prochilodontidae > Prochilodus > Prochilodus magdalenae. The sequence goes on from JAMWET010004336.1 coordinate 18,531, forward strand.
CAGGGTTAACTGTGTTGCAAGAACAACGCCTTGCCACTTGGGAATCTCGCCACTATGCCTGGAGGGAGCTTAAGTTGATTGCACAGGGGCATAGTGTCTTAAACTCTGTGAAGTCTAAAAAGCTTGGAGTGCTTTGGCTGTCCAATCCTTCAAAGTCAAACTGTTGAAATGTGTCTACACCAATTTGGAGAGCAAACCAATTGACATGTTGAGAATTGAACCCAGGACAGCATACAAGTAAAGAGCAAACCAATGGAGATGCTGAGGATTGAACCCAGGACCACCTACACACGACACTACCACTGAGCTACATCCCCAACACAGAAATGAAGCTGGATGACGTGGAAGAACAATGCTGTAAATGAACATTTGCAGCACAATACAGCTCCTGTTGTGCTGCACTTCAGCAAGCAGAAAGCTCTTTCTGCACAACACTGAACATCCTAAAACAGACAGTGGAACTTGAAATACCTCAGCAAGCTGCTTTAGTTTCTCAGCCACAACCCAAAGCTCATAGTATCAAAGGCACGTACAGGGGTTTAAACCATGCCCTTTTGTTCAGGCAACGGATGTCTTAGGTGTATTCAGATTGATCCTCATTGTGCATGCAACTGTGTTGGGAATACATTCCATGTCCACTCCCAAACTGCAGGACATGTTCACAGTGTGATTTTTAACACTGAACTTCCAGCATTGGCACTCAGCTTGCCTGACACATGAACACCTGAGGCTAGCCAATGAAATGTGTGACTGCTTTGAAAGGATTGGAGGAATTCCCTACATGAGGTTATAGTGGAGGTTCAACTGTGTTGCAAGAGCGGCCAAGCTTAGCTGGCTTTGTGTAGATAGGTAGATATAAAAGAATGTTGCAAAGGTCGAACATGGAAGCAAAGAATGTGTTCACGCAGGGGGTCCTACAATAGACCTGCCACAGGCACAGTACGCTGCGTACTAGTGAGCTACATGCCCTGGCCAAAGGCTAAAGAGTATGACATGTGAGGCAAGAGCAACGCAGACCTTGCAAAAGTAGGGCATTGTGCAAGTAGTACGGGCAATCTAGGGGAAAGTGTTTGCCTTTGATTTTAAGGTGTTTTGTAAAAGAAACGAGCGGGGCTCGAACCCACCATCTTCGGTTTACAAGCATGACTCCTTGCCACTTGGCCACGCTGCTCAGGGAGTGCTCAAGCTGATGGCACAGCGGCAAAATGTCCTGAACTCTGTGAAGTCTAAAAAGCCTTCAGTGCTTTGCCTGTCCACGTTCTCGTAGCCAAAATTTACCCTGTTTAAATGTGTCTCCACCAATTTGGAGAGCAAACCGATGGAGATGCTAGGGATTAAACCCAAGACAGAGCAAGCAACAAACTCTTCCTGCACAACACTGAGCATCTCAAAACGGACAAAAGGAGACAAGCCAGCCAGGAGTCAAACCTAGAATCTTCATATCCGTAGTCAGATATAACGTATCCATTGCACCACTGGCCCCCACCGTTAAACTGAGCCAAGGGTTTGTGGTGAAAAGATAACCTAAGTGTAACCCGGTTATGGATATTTGTCGCTGGAACTTAAATAGATCACTATTGAGCTTCAACCAAAAATATCCCTATTTGGATAAAACTCCGAAATGTAAAATTTTATAAGCTTTTCAATGTAATTATAAAATTGCTACTGAGATTCACTAATAAGTAAATAAATAACTTACTTTTTTCATTATAGAGCACTTGATCTTTTATTCTGAAAAATGTGAATCAACCGCATTCAAGCTCCTCCTTTCTAATCCCGTGTATACGCAGTGCTGCGAGGATCTACATCCTCTTTCCGGTTGGACGCTCAGCGTGAAGATGCACTATAGTGGAGGCTAAGGTGGGAACCTACAGATAACACAAAATAACGTTTTATATAAACTCCAAATAGTTTACTGAAGCGTTATTCGCCTACAAGAAAAAGAGTTCTTCTTTGTACTCACCAATGGAAGAGCTTTGGTAAGAGAAGTTGTAAAGCTAATGCAGACATGGACAAATCCACCAGTTAGCTTAATAGAGAGAGAATGGAGAGCACGTTACAATCCGTAAAATGTGATACTTGTTCTTAGCCTTTTGATTTTGGGATGCAATGTAAATCATTTGTATATTTTATAGCAGTTTTTGTAATACTTTGGACAATGCATAATGTTGTTTTCATTAATTGTTTGGTTAAATGCATTTCATGAGAAAATGGCAGCACCACCACGTTGTTACTGTGCCGAGAAAACGATTTAAATAGCTGAAGCTTTTACACCTGACGTCCACAGGAGGGTGTGTTTTGCCCCTTTTAAGTCGTTTCAGCTGAGTAAAAGCTATATGTTGTGTTAGAGTGGTGAAAGTGTGTTGATGTTTATTACAGAAAAGAGAGTTCATATGCAAAGAAAACCAGATGAAACATTCATTGTTTTATTACACTGGATTTGTGTAGTTTGTGTTATATTCTGCAATCTGAAGCAATTTGTATTAATGTAAATGGCACCTTCTTATTTGACTTTTCGCAGTTTCTGTTGTGTTTGTGTAGATATTGTCATTTGAGAAGAGCACACAACTTAATGACTGTTTAATATACAGGTCAGGTTTTACTGGATTGTGAAACCAGCCGGTAAAATTCATTGGATCCTTTTGAACCATCCGTGAACTTTGATGATCTCGATTTCTCCGATAAGGAGTATCAAGCCTGTCTAGAAAAGAGAGATCAATTGACTGCAGAAGAACCAGACTACGTCAGGACTTGACAAGTAATACTCACCCAGTACTTCACTGGTAGGACTGAAACACAAAGGATACACGCAGGAACTGAGAAAGCAGATTGGACTCATTCAAACACACAAACACAAAGTATTTCACCACTCCATTTCTTTATTGTTTTTTGTATTCATTTGTTTTATATATTTACTTTTCTTACTTTACAAATTGTGAATGTGTAAATTGCATCTCAAGTGCCAGCTTAATTAAGTGTTTTTTTTTATTTGCCCCTTTAAGTCTTTAAGTATTCAGTTAAATAGCTGTTAAACTACATACCAGCTCTTCGTTGAACCTAAGCCCTGACTAGTAACTAGTTGTAACCAAGGTCATACCTGTTACATAAGATACACTTTGGCAAAAACAGGCTGCCTTTCCTGCACCACCGTGAGCAACGTTGGCATCAAAGGAGTACTCAGTAAAAACCTGCCATGACCTGGAATGGGTCCAAGGATGCAATATAGAGTCCCAGGGGTTAAAGACCTAGTGTAACCCTCTGCTGTTCGACCCTCCGCAATAACACAATGGCACGGCCAGTTGGTTCTGAGCTTTTACTGGATCCACATCTGTTTAAGTCATGCGTCTCCATTCTAGAAGCTTTTCTTTCCAATGGCAAAACCAGACTGAACCAAATAATTGCAATATATATTATTACAATATAGTCACAGTAATGAACCAGCTCAGCTTGTATAAGTAGAACCAAGAATGAGAATAAAATAAATACAATAGCATTTAGAACATTACAGACCAAAGAAAATACAATGTTTATACCTGTTTGAGTACAATCAGAAGAAAACAGCAGCGTTTCAGAGTCATGCTTCTTCATTCTAGTAGCTAAAAGGTACCAAAGAATCAGATTTAGTCCCACACAGCATTCAGACCACGTGAAACAGAAAACTAGCATAGCTAGCAGCTGCTGGAAACAAGCTGCAGTTTTTAGCCACCTTTTCCACACTACGAATAAAGAAATACTCAACAAAGAATATATGTTCTGTGTAACTTCCTAGTAATAATTGATTACACATTATTGGATGAATATGTGATAAACCTTATAAGCTTTTAATAGAACGGAGAAGACGTCTGAACCTAACATATCTTTCCAGTGGCAAAACCGGACTGAACCAAATATGGTAGGAGGCTGCTTAACGAAAAACACAAGACTCCTTCTAACCTGCTGGAGTTGATGTTTTCCCACAGAAAAATACATT
>JAMWET010004337.1:0-90000 GCA_024036415.1 Prochilodus magdalenae
AGAAAGATAGGAAAAAGATGATATGTAGAAAAAAAAATAGGAGAGGGTAATGTTAATATAAGGATAAATTAGTTAAAAAAAGTTAAGAATATATGGGTGGGATTATGAAATGATGATAAATAAGAAAACAATGCATGAAATATAAGGAGTATTTTAGAGTTATGCTTGTTTGTGTATAGAAGAAACATGGAGCTATGTTACAAAAGTGTGGATCTAGTAGAGACAGGCACATTAATATGGTAAAACGTGGAGACCTGAAACAGTGACATGGTCTAGGATATATTCGAAAAAACCCTTTACATTATTGGTATCTTTAATTAAGAATCAATTACTGAATGTTGGTAACAGAATATAACTGTTCTGAACACGACTCAAGAAAGCTAATTTATAATGAGCATCTTGAGCATCTTTTTTTCTGTCTTTGTTTTTTAATGAATATTTTTTCTACTATTAAAAGTTTGGTTTGTAGGATAAGCAGGTGATTTATAAAGTGTGAACTACTTCAATCAATACACTTAACTCCTGAAGGTTATAGTAATGACTGTTTATTGGTCTAAATTGCATCTCCCAATACTACTACTACTACTACACACACACACACACACACACACACACAGAGTCTCTGTCCTTGTTATATAACATCACTTATCTCCTGCGGAGTTTAATAATTTACCTTTGCAGCTCTTTAAAAGACATTTGAATCATTCATCCAGGCCTGCGGGGAGTGCAGATTTTCCCCACGCCTCTCACTGGTTCCTCTTACTTCTCCACTTCTCCACCCTTCTCTCAGGTTTTGTCAGCGCCTCGTTACTCTGAATTAAACTTTTACAGTCGTGCAAACACAGCTCCGCTCATTAGTGTCATAGTCCAGTCTTTGTCCTCGGAGAGAGAAAGGAAAACAGATACACACACATGCTGACACTCTGCAGGGTCTGGAGTCTACAAGCATCCACTTAGTACTCCACTCAGCCGAGGTGTCTGCTGCTAGCTGGCATAAATTAGACACTTCATTGGGAGCAGTGGCGGTTTTCTGCTGTTCCTTGTTTATGTAGAAGACCAAGTAGGGAGAAGTGGGAAACACCTTTTGTTTTTTTTTTATAAATAATTGAAATTGTATTTCAGCGAGATTAAATCATTTTTATACAAACAACCTGCACAGCTCTGCTGTGAATACAAAACAGCAACTTTGTTTCAGCACCAAGTGATGAAGCAGTTCATTCAAATGTGGTGTGAGTGCAAATTGTACAATGTACCCTGTAGGTGAGATTAACTGTAATAAACTAGGGAGCTAGTTTTTTCCAAATTTTGTAAACACATACAAGACAAAATTCATTTAATATACTTCTACAGATACACTTACTTCAGATCCAAATAGGTTTGGACCATAGATCATGTTAAATGCAAATAAAAACAGAAAGCAGTGATTTGTGAATTCACATGGCCATTTATTTAAATAGGGACCTTTTATGTTTTCCGTTTTCCCCTTCCGTTAGTGTGTGATGTAGTTTTATGTGCATATAAACTGCCTGCAAACTTTTTCCAGTAACTTAAAAAACCCAATTGGAACTCCAGCCCTTTTCTGTGTTACAAGATGACATCATCTCATAGTAAAATCCTTATTGCCTGCAGAGTACTGAACCTGCTGTATATATACTCACTGTCACTCTCACTGTCATCTTTTACTCTGCACATTTTTTGCTTCTACAGTTCATACAATATACATTGTATTCACTCCACTCACTCTGTAGATATGTATATTATATTTATACTAGATCTGTTTTTTCTAACGTTCCACTGTCCATAATTGGTTACTATGGTTACTTCCTGCATTTTATATGAAAATAATATCTAATTTTGCACTCTTGTTATGCTAACTGCATTTCATCGACTTTGTAACTGGATTCTGCACAATGACAATAAAGTTGAATCTAATCTAATGTAATTTAGGGACGGAGCTTGTGGCAGAATGCCTAATCAGAACATAGTGGCAAGTTGACCATTCAGATCATATAAGATAGGCACAACTGCATTTCAGAAAATGAGAAAAGCATTGTGGTTCCAAAAACCTGAGGCATGTAAATCTGTTCTATATGAATGTTGAAAATTAGCATTACAGTTTCTCTAGATGTGTAATATTGTACTTTATTAACTTCATTTGTTTTGTAAAAACCCAGTTCTGAAATTCATTAACTGAAATTGAGTTCTAAATTTGTGCTTGCATAACTTTCCAAACTAACCATTTTTAAAATTTGTAAACAGATAATGCAATCATATTTCAGTATAAAAGGAACATCCAGAAAAGTGCTTTAGAAGCAAACATGGGTCAAGGCTTGCAGTAATACAAACCATCATCCTTTACTGATGGATTTCAGTGCATGGCAAAACTTAGCAATATTTAGAGAATGATGTTTGTCACTGCGTCCACCGAAGTAAAATCTGTATGGCACATCCAGAAATGCCACGCACTGCTCTGGACTCGTATGCTCACCTAAAACAGATGTATGTACTGTGGAACTATGACTGTAATATGATGAGTCAGTCTTCTCCAGGTTGGAAGTTGGTCATTTGGTGTGTGTAATAAATTCTGCTTTTATGTTTTTGGTACACAAATTCTAAGAGTGAACATTAAGGCAAAAAAAACAAATACAAGATGATAAATAGTATAAAATAGTGCTCTTTTATTGGTAATATATGTCAGATACATTTAATTAATAAATCGAAGTACAATAAAAACATATTAACTCACTGACCACTGACATCACATATGATAACTCTGTGCTTCTGTGCCTGAATTTGAATTTGTCTGTATAGCTACAGGTCAGAGGTGAAAGCTCGGCAGGATGTGAAGCCAGACATTAGGCAGCCGCCTTTCACTGATTACCGCCAACCCCCGGTGGATTACCGGCACCCTCCTGTAGCAGACTACAGACACCCCCCACTGCTGGACTACAGGCAGCTGTCCACAGACCCCCGCAGCTTCCCCATACCAGACTACAGACAGCTGCAGGTACTGCTTGGATACACACTACTACTGAGATACACACTGGGTTTCATTCAGCATTTGTGGGTTCAAACCAGTGTAATAAATACACAGTACTGGGGTGTGAAAAAATTAGTATTACACAGTTTTCCCTTACCCCAGTTGATCACCTGACAGTCTGGAGTGTCTTTCTTTAGTTTTATGCTGGAGCTTTAAGCCTAATGTAGACTCTTAGAATGTAAATTTTTGCCAAAATCAGCATGCTGTATCAGAGTTGGTTATGTGTCTGTCCTGCCAGTGTACGAGGACTGACACTTGTATTTTGCACAGTGCTAATGGGTGGTGTAAGCAAACCAAAACTAAACTAAAGAAGCAAATCAGAAAACACTTCTCAGCTTCATTTGAGGTAGAGGGGACATACAGAGCCAGCTCTTTAAGGTAGACTATAATGTAGGATATATATCTCTATGACTAGAACAAGACATTAATGCAAACCTTTTAATGTACATTCCAGACTGATAGTTTACTGAGCACACCGAATGGTCAGTTGTTGGTGTGATTTCAGTCTGTTTTTAGATAGTCTGGTGTTTGTGCCTTCCAGCAGGATTTTGATTTCTTCACGGTGGAGTTGGAGAAAAGTGTTAAGGGCTTTGGGTTCAGCATCCGTGGAGGGCGGGAGTATAAGATGGACCTGTTTGTGCTCCGGCTAGCTGAGGATGGTCCAGCCATTCGCAATGGAAGGATGAGGGTGAGTGACATCAGTTTATGTTTGGTTTCTAAACCACTGTGGACACATGAATCCAGATTACATTACTTAATGAACATTAAGGCACTATACCTAATACATGTTCTTATTTGATAAACCTATCAAATATAAAGAACTAAAAATGTGATAATATGGTGAATTACATTATGCAGTAGTCTGTGGTTAGCTAATTCATGAACAGATAGTGTTTACTGGAGAGTAATGGTGTTTGTGTGGAAAACAATGGTGTTTATGCTAGAATAATTTTAAATTGACAGCGTTTATTGGACAGTGATTGCATGTGTTTTTCTAAATGATGTTTTTTGGACAGTGGTGGTATTTGCTGGTAACACTGGTATTTGTTGAAGATTTTTGTTGTTTGTTGAAGAATGCCAGTGTTTGTTGAAGAATGCCAGTGTTTGTTGAAGAATGCTGCTGTTTTTGCAGAACTGTGGTGTTTGTTGGAGAAAGATGTTGTTTGTTGGAGAATGATGGTGTTTGTTGGAGAATGATGGTGTTTGTTTAAGAATGCTGGTGTTTGTTTAAGAATGATGGTGTTTATTGGAGAACTGTGGTATTTTTTGGAGAATGATGGTGTTTGTTGGAGAAAGATGTTTGTTGGAGAAGGATTGTGTTTGTTAAAGAATGCTGGTGTTTGTTGGAGAACTGTGGTATTTGTTGGAAAACAATGGTGTTTGTAGGAGAATGATGTTTGTTGGAGAATGATGGAGTTTATAGTAGAACAATGGTCAGGGATCTAGAGTGCGACCAATTTGGTCGCACATGCGACCTTGATTTGGACACTGTGGCACTAACACAAAAAATCTGAGGGTGCGAAAACCAGCCCTTGTCGCCCAGCTTCACCCGGCCCCAGTTCGAATAGGGGAAAAAAGACTCTGAAAGTCCACTCGCCAGTTGGTTTAAAAAACAGACACACATTAGGCCATTTCGTGGGTCTAAAAACCAATCAAAGACCGGTGGAAGGGCGGGACCCCGGGAAAAACGGGGGCCGTCAGCACTGAGTGACAGTTACGTTTCAGTGAAACGAATCCAGTGAGTGAACGGAGCCCCTCAGATTCAGTGAATGACGAATTGAGCAAGCACAGTTTCGCATCATGAGAAGTCGTCCTGCCACCAAGATTCGCGGGTGATTCAGTGATTCACAGACGACACGAGCAAGTTTACCCTGCCGGCCTGCACGGTTGCTGTTGTCGAATACTAGCGGATGAAGTGATTCGGTTCAGTACGTTCACGCAAATGATTCGTTCATTCGAACTAATCGTTCGCGAACGACACAACACTAGCAGTCAGACAGAGCGGTGAGTAGTCTAGGCCCGTCAGATAAACAGAGCGGGTGTAGCTGCGGATGGCGAGAGACGGCGAAAAAGAATGATTTACAACATTTTGGTTAAGAATGTTAAGTTCAGGCCTGGTCCGTTCGAAAATTGTTAACCTGGGAGGCTGATGGCTCCGTGTCAGAGCGTTGGTTATGTCAAGCCCTGGTCCGGAGACGGCGTCAGATAACTAGCCACATACGATCGACTCCGAGTCACAGCCTGCACTGACTGTAAGGAGTGTGGGAAGACCATGGCCGGCAGTAGTGCGTTTGTGACTGGTTCTAATACATTTAGAATTGAAACGCTGAAAAAGCACAACGCATCTATCAAATACATTACACGCCCGACAAATGCACTGCCCAAGTGTTACCTTTACTGTAGAATTGTGCTTCAAATAAAGCGCTTTATGTTGACCACATTGTTAGTTAATCATTTACAAGTCAATATTGCCTATATGGACAGCGATTTAAAAAAAGAAAAGAAAAAGTGAACATGTAAAACTGCTGTTCTGAATGTGATGCAGTTGAAAATTTGGGTGCACCTAACTTTGGTGCTGGTGCACCCAAGAAAAAACGTTAGGCGCACCAGTGCAACCAGTTCAAAAAGTTAGTCTAGAGCCCTGATGGTGTTTGAATTATGGTATTTGTTGTAGAATGCCAGTGTTTGTTGAAAAATGCTGGTGTTTGTTGGAGAACTGTTGTATTTGTTGGAGAACGATGAAGTTTGTAGGAGAATGATCGTGTTTGTTGGAGATTGATGGTGTTTGTTGGAGAACTGTGGTATTTGTTGGAGAATTATGTTGTTTGTGATTGAGTTTGGTGGGGACCCGTGGAGTTTGGTGTAAAACAATGGAATTCTTTGGAGAATGATAATGTTTGGTGGCAGATGATGGATTTTGATGGAAATTTACCATATTTGATGATAAATGCTTGATCATGTTGATGATGAATGAAAGTGTTTGATGATAAATGATGGTGACTGTGTTTTTTGGAGAATGTTATTTGATGGGAAATGATTTGTTTGTTGAACTTGTGTGTGTAATTATTAACCCTCATATCTTGGACCTTCTGCCATCCCTCATAATTCTTTTGTTTATCTATGACTTTTTAGTCTCCGCTTTTTTGTTCAGAATAATCCAGACACCTTTTCGGTGATCTTTCTCTTTTCTCTGTCTTCTGTTTTGCTGTTTCCCTCAGATGTGCTTATCTGTAATGAAGCTGTTGAAGTTAATATGACTAAGACTGCCCTAGGGATGCTTGCCCTTGTCTTTCTTTCTGTCTGTCTGACTTCTCTCTTTTTCTCTCACTCCCCTCTTCTCTTCGCTTTTATAACATGTCCCACGGCTCTGCGTGACTCTGCCATATTTATTCATTAGATGCAGCCTCAAACTAATTATTTATGGATAGTCACAGACACAGACACATAAAGTCGACCCGAAAAGTTCATCTTTTCACAGTTGCTATGTGATGGAAGAGTGTGTTTAGCAGTACACTTTTGGAATCGGTGAACAGGGATTGTTTCTTTTATTGTGATGATACAGATTTTGTTTCACCCTTTAAAGACATAATTAATCTCAATGATAAAAAACTTTATTCTTTATATGTATATCAGTTTTTCTCTTGTGGCTCACTGAATTAGGTAGGTGAAATTCTGTGTGAACTTCTGACACTGAACTTTCAATTCAGACCATGTTTGTGTTTGTATTTCAGTATGATCGATAGTCATTGATATGTGTGCAATATTGTTTTTTGCAGAAAGAAAAACATGCTTTATATTTTATAGCAATTTATACCATTTTTTTCACATTAAAACAAAAATAAAGAATGTGCCACCTCAAATCTACAGATTCCAGGTCCATTGTAAATGGAGTACATACTGTAACTGACTATGTTATAAAATTAAAGGGTTTTCACTGCTGTGTTCAGAAAGCACTGTAATATGTAAATGTCAATACCTGGCTGAAGACCCATTTAATACACGTTTAATACTATTTTTAAAAAATATTAACCAGTGTATATATTATTATACAGTATATTTTATTTTATTTTATTTTATTTTATTTTATTTTATTTTATTTTATTTTATGAAGATATACCCTCAAAACTTGCCATGACATTATAAGTGCTGGACACCTGTCCCTAGTAGTGCTGAAAGGTCCTTGGTAGTCAAATCAAGCCAAATGTATCTATATAGATAATATAGATAATATATCTATAACAGATATGTTATAAAGGGGCTTTACAGAGAATCCAGTGAGCAAGCCAAAGGCGACAGTGGCAAGGAAAAAAATTCCCCAAGAGGAAAAAACCTTGAGAGGAATCAAGTCTCAAAGGGGTGACCCATCCTCTTCAGGTCGACCCCGGATAGCAACAAACACACAAACAAAAAGAAAGTAGAAGTGTTTTTGAGGCAGGCAAAGAAATGTCAGATTTGTCTGTGATTAAATAGCATGATTATCGGATGGTCGCGCTCAATGCAAGTGAGGCCCCCTCACAGCATCTCAGTACCTCTTAAGAGCGCATATTAGAAAAGATGAGAATAGACAAGTAGCCAGGTGCTTATTGTACCGTTGCAGCGGAGTTAAATAAAGAGTGTATGAGTTGGGGGAATGCGGAGCTGGTCATTAGGAAAAATAGCTTGGGTAGTGGATGGAAAGGTGCATTTGGTGTAAATCTGTTCTTTTTAATGTAGATCTAACATGTAAATATATGAAAAATTAAATACCAGGTAAGGTGTAATGGAACTGGAGGTCTTGTAGATGTAACCACATGTTTTGATATTGTTTTGAATCCACTGCGGACAGTGAAAAGGCGCAACTTATAATTACGGAGAGAAACGTGTAATTATGGAAAAAAGGAGAATGCTGGTGACATTTAATAGCAGAGCCTGTCATTTTCCCGCTACTTTCCAAGTGGATATTAAATATAACGTTATGGGCCCATAATGTAACTTACATTGTCAAGTGGAAATACCACTGAATATAAAATCCTCTAAATTATGAGGTGCAATGAGTAACTCCTCAAAGGCGCGCCGTAAAATCTGAGTCTTTGTGTTAAAACATGCTAAAGGACACAGACTAAAAGATACAGTTTGGGCATAGTTTGGGATATTGGGCAAGGAAAGGCTTTCCTTCTAATTTACTTCTCCACTTCCTTCTCATTTTTGGAATCCTGATAGCTTGATATGGAATGTCTCACCGGTTTGTTTTGCTTGGTCTTCATCCAGAGTTAAAGCTGTAGCGATGGTGACACAACTAGCTATATCAATGCACACCGATGCAGTATTGATGTAGCAATATGTTAATCATGCAATAATCAGGGCTTGAAGATAACACAGATTTGATACACCACCGATCAAACTGAGAATTTCATGTCATCTTGATGCAGAAGCCATAGTTGGCATTGACTGCTTGTGCTTCTCGTACTAATGCCACTGTAAGTATGTGATGGCATGTCATCGTTGCTTTGCAGAGGCATATAAGTAGCAACACAATGACATCCGGTGAATCATTACTGTGCTCTGAACACAAACCCCAAGGAGAGACATCAAACATGAGAGGAGGATAAAGAAGTACTGCTCTGAGGTGTATACTGGAGATTATAAGGAAGCTGCCACCTTCTTCCCTCTATAGCACTTTCCTTTCTGCATACTGGCTGTAATCTGTTCTGCACCAGCAGGATCAGGTTAGTGCCACAGGGTTCGCTGTAGGCTAGCTTTTGGCACCTTCTTACTCACTCACTCACTCACACACACACACACAAGCGTACTGTACTCAAAGGCGCACATACACACACACACACACACACACACACACACACACACACACACACACACAGACACACACACACACACACACACACATGCATACACACACACACACACACACACACACGCACACACACACACACACACACACACACACACACACACACACACACACTGAGCTACAAGATATTGAATTGTGATTACTGGTGCATGTTATAATATGTGCTTGTGATCATTATTGATAAATGTGTCTGCAGTATTTTGAACAAAATGATTTAGCTTTATAATGAGCCCCCCCAGGAATGTTTCCTGTATTATACATACTGTGCAAAAGACCACCCTTCATCGTTTAATTTAATTACCAGTCAAAACAGTCATTAAGTACAAGTTATTAATTTCTCTGTCGGGAAATTAGTTTGCTCACAATTTGCCTTTATTACAGCTTCTTTTCCAGACACTTCTTTTGCTTTCAGTTTCCTAAAAGAAATATTTAAGGATGTTCTCCCACACCTCCAAAATGTAGTCTTAAAAGTTTGTTGCATTTTCTGCTTCTTAATCCATATAATCCCAAACACATTCTAAATTCTGGTGTGCTCAGTCCATTATTCTGAGAGCATCAGCAGCTTTGCTGGTGTGTTTGATTTGGAAATATTGTTTTTTGTTTTTTGTTTATTTCCTTTTTTGGTAAGGGCTTTTTGATAGCTACCCATTCTTTCAGACCCCTGGTGTTACTATTATACTAGAGTACTATTCTCAATGACAGGATGGACAGTGGAAATCCTCTAAAAGTTTAAGCACCATTTATACGATGAGTACAGATTTAGTGGTGCACCAAATCTTGCACCTGTTTTCTCACATATTTCTTTTCCTTTCTTACGCAGGTGTATTCTCATGTATATAATCTCCCTAAAATGTCCCTTATACCTCACCCTAACCCTAAAGCATTTTGTGGGTCCTATAAGCAAAATCTGTGTTTTTCTGCGTTTGTGGAGTTGTGTACAAAAATACACTCAGACAAACAAACACGTACAGAGTCGGCCCCTGTGGCCAATGCAGCATGTTTGTCAATAATGAAATAGTGAGAGATGGATGTGTTGGGGTCTGCTGCTCTCTGTCCTCCATTTAAACAAGCTCTTAATGAGGGATAACGAGCTTCAAGCTTTGGCTCCCTGTCCCAGTCGCCATTACAGCCAGGCCGCCACATTTATTACACTAATTACTTTATACATTCCCTCCCACACAGATCCTATTAGGAGTCCTCACAAGACACGCTTCAACAACAGGTTGCGTATCAGGGAATCCTCGCTGTAGGGGACAGACCTAGATTTAGAAGTATTATCATCGTGTTATACAGTGAGTTTGTATTTGCATATTATGTCTGTACTACTACAAAGCAGTAGACCTTTTTTAAATTTTAAATCCTATTTGGAATGGATTTGTTTATCAGCAGGAGGTCTATAAAAAGTTATTACATATCTCTTTAGTGAGAAAACTCTTGCATCTAGATGGCAGTAAAAGTTAGGACAGGACGAGTGAAGTTGTATTTTATTATAATCAATCGATCAATCAATATTTATTCGTCCAGCGCTTTATACAACTAATGTTGTCTCAAAGCAGATTCACAGAAAAGCAGTTTATATAAAGGAAAAGAAAAACACAGAGGTAACGTACAGACGTACAGGGGTTGGACAATGAAACTGAAACACCTGGTTTTAGACCACAATCATTTATCAGTATGGTGTAGGGCCTCCTTTTGCGGCCGGTACAGCGTAATTTGGGCAGCCGTGGTTTTATGTCTTTTGGATACAATCCGGGTTAGCACCCGAACATCCCTTTCAGACAGCTTCCTCTTGCGTCCACAGTTAATCCTGTTGGATGTGGTTCGTCCTTCTTGGTGGTATGCTGACATTACCCTGGATACCGTGGCTCTTGATAAATCACAAAGACTTGCTGTCTTGGTCACAGATGCGCCAGCAAGACGTGCACCAACAGTTTGTCCTCTTTTGAACTCTGGTATGTCACCCATAATGTTGTGTGCATTGCAATATTTTGAGCAGAACTGTGCTCTTACCTGCTAACTGAACCTTCACACTCTGCTCTTCCTGGTGCAATGTGCAATTAATGAAGATTGGCCACCAGGCTGGTCCAATTTAGCCATGAAACCTCCCACACTAAAATGACAGGTGTTTCAGTTTCATTGTCCAACCCCTGTAACATTCCATCTTCAAGGAACAGACAGTGGTACAGCTAGTCAATATTTCTTGGGAACTTTCTAAAAAAAACTTTCCAAAAAGATTTTTTATATGTCCACATACAACAATGAGCATAATCATTATGCACTGCTACAATCTGTTCACTCTCAAGTAAATTAAGTTTCTTCACAACAGAATATGTCCAGGTCCAGGTGTTAGACATATCCCAGTGAAAAAGTGAACAGTTGGTTCTTGGATTTGATGTGTTAGATGTGAGAGAAATCAAGCGGATGTCAATTTGACACACGCCACCTACTTAAACATAACTGTGGACCAGATACACGCCTTCAAGGTAACAGTATTCCCAGATGGCAGTGGTCTGAAAGGGGACAAACTACAAGCTGGTAATCCGAGGCTCTTTGATGCACAAGGGCCAAAAAGGCTGTCACGACTGTTTTGACTAAAGGGCTACTTTGGCATGTCACACAGTTTTTAATGCTGTATATAAGTCCACAGTGCCCATGCTAACCCCTGTCCACCAGGGGCTGCAGTTTCACACATGCCAGCTACCCAAACATTTTTTGGACATTTTATGCCACACGGCACACATTGTTTGGGTATGTTTTGAGGAACATGCTGAACACTTCAAGGTGTTCCCCTGGCTTTCATATTTCCCCAATCTCAATCTAGTCTAGAGTATGTGTGGGACATACTGGAACATCAAGTCCGATCCACAGCAGCTCCATCTCGCAACTGAAAGAACTTACAGGATGTGCTGCTAATGCCTTGCTGCTAGAGACCACACGACACCTTCAGAGGTTTTGTAGAGTTTATACTTCTGTAGGTCGGAGCTATTTTGTTAACAGCATATTTGGCAGATGGTCATAATGTCTTGGCTCATTGTTGTAAAGTAATGCTTTATATCTGTAGATGCCAGTGGACTCTCCCCTTCGATAAGTCTGCAGCATCATGCTTTCTCATGATTTTATTGTCCTACTCCTGGTAGCATATGGAGTAGCAAATTGAGTTTTATGACCCAAAGCTAATATATGGTTGAATGATTATTTAAAACCATTTTTAGTACATGTTTCTGGTAAATATCTGCCAGAGGATTCTGATCAGTGCTCTAGTAGATGGAATACTTGGAGAAACAACAAAAAAAACACTCTTTTCCAACACAAGGTGACATCTGCCTGGAAAACCACAGGGGAGGAGGGAGAAAGACAGACATGGCTGATCCAGCAGCAGTATAATCACCTGTAAAAGCGTATTTGAACTCAGGGTTCCTTGTGAATATAACCTCCTACACTGTAAAGTTTTGGCATTTTGACAAAGGCTGCAGTTTCGCTTTAGGTTGCATTGCTTTTTGCTAAACTTGAAGTAAACCTGCTTTTGGACCACAGCCACATTCCCACAGTCTGTCTTCTTCTGCCAGTGTATAAACTGTGTTACAAATCCTGCCTGTGTTGCAAATCCTGCCTGTGTTGCAAATGTACACGAGAGTTCTTATATTTTTCATCACAAGACTGTTCTAAGAATATGATAAGACAATTCTCCTCACTTCTAGATGTTTTAAGATGTTAAAGGTCATTTTATCTAGTGAATTTACCTTATTAAACTGGTTGTACATTTTGTGTATTGTACTTTTTTTCAAGAAATAATGCTAAAAAATCTGATTACATTTCCAAGGTAAAACGAGTTAAAATAAGCAAAATGTCCTAAAATTAGTTGAACAATGTCATTATCACCATAATATTCTCACGGCAGTCCTCTTCACACATACACTGGTATGTATCTCACATCAGCAATAAAACTGAGTAATTCATCAGTATTCTCCCATCAGTCATCGCTGCCCACAGAAAGACAGTAGCCATGATTCATTCATTTATTCATTCATTCACTGACATTAGCAAAACGCTGCTGCAGTTAATTACTGCTGACGGCCATCCATGAGTGCCAGCACCCATTAGACTTCAGCCTGAGCTATGATTTCTGTGATCTTAATGAGCCGTTCTTCATAATGAATGACATTCATACGCACATTATCACTGATGCCAGGTTGGCTGCATATCCATATACTACGTTCCAGAAATTGTAATTGTAAATAGAAATTAAGCTTTTTGCTGGTGTTGTTGTTGTTGTTGTTGTTGTTGTTTTATTGTTTGATTGTTATATCATTTCAATTAGAATTGTATATAGGGTAGTAATTGCATAATATTTAAAGTTGCAGTGAGTTTTTAAATATATATATATATATATATATATATATATATATATATATATATATATATATATATATATATATATATATATATATATATATGCTCCTAAGTCATATACAAATTTGCAAGTTTCCATATCTCTGGTTCCCTGGAGCCTGGCAATGCAAACCAGAGTATGTTGGAAAGGGCACTGCATGCTCTACTGACCTAGCATGTTTAATTGTCACACATTTAAATTGACATTGTCAATTAATCAAATTGTTAACATTGACTTGACTTTCATCACATAAGTCATACTACCCTTAACCTCTAATGTGTATAGTGTAATGTCTTCTGTTCATCTTCTGAAATACTGAATGGGGAATCCCCCGAAATGCAGTTAGCATCTAAACAGAAGTGCAAAATACAGTATTATTTAATGTTAAGTGCAGGAAAGTAACCATGGCAAGTGATGCAATGGTTACAGTATGTGCAATTATGGACAGTGGAGTAGTAGAAGATACAGATGTTAGTATAAATCTAATATTTAAGTAAGTATGTACAATTAAAGATAGATGACGGTGAGACAGTGACATGTAGCTGTGTAGATAAGAATAGGGCAGTAACAGACTGGGCATTAATGACTGGTCATACAACCCCTAATGTCTCATTTCAAATGTTAATAGTGTAAGGCCTTCTGTTCAGCTCCTGAAATGCTGATAGGGGATGTTCATTTGATGTTCATTTAAATGTTAATTCACAATTTGAATCTTAGGTTTCCAACCAAAACGTAACAATGAGAAAGAGTATAACTCTGAACTTATAGAGGCGTGAAGGTTCTATTAATTAACAAAGTTATAGACATGCATTATTCAGCAAGTCCCCTATGAAAGCCTGGATGGGTGTTTGGGTTCCGTGTTAAATGAATTAGTTGTGTGATTAATTACATTTACTTTTCTTCTCCTTCATTTTAAGGTAATGGTGAATTGTAACTGATGTTTCCTTTTTTTTCTTTGTGCAAAACCAGACTGTATACACGACAAAAACGTTTCATCAAATTTAAATCATCCAAATCATCTCCTCTTTTTAACTCTTCGTGGTTGTATCATTATAGCTTTGCATGATATTCAATCTTTCAACCTTTGGCTGGATTAATTGGTTTTGTGTCTGAATTTTCAGCCCACAGTCTCTGGTTTTCCCTCTGATTAGACTGTATCACTATATTGTTCCCCACACACTAACCGCTGTATTTCCCGTGTGTGTGTGCTTGTAGGTTGGAGATCAGATCATTGAGATAAATGGGGAGAGCACACGGGACATGACCCACGCTCGGGCCATCGAGCTCATCAAGTCTGGCGGCCGCAGAGTTCGCCTGCTGCTGAAGAGAGGAACAGGGCAGGTCCCTGAGTATGGTGGGTTTAACCCTGTTTTGCACACCCAGACATGTTTGTTTTTATCAACTCTTTAGGACATGGTGTCTTACATATCTACCATTTCTTTTATTTAAATAGAAGTGCCTATAGGTAATAATAACAAGCCCTGTGTTATTTATATGTGAGTGTAGTACAGTACAAAAGTCTTAGACAGACCAAAACTGTTCAAAACGATTTGGCTGAGCAGGTTTGCCAGTGAAAACACTATGTGACTTATGAATAAATTAAATGAAACTTAAATCCAGGAAAATCTAAAAACAAGTTCCTAATGTGTTGTTTAGAAGAACACGGGTTTCTGACGTCGTGCAGCACTCCAGTGATGAATTGACTTTTTTCTACTGAATTAAATACAAATAATGCTTTTAGCCCCACATCTCTGTTGACGAAGGCTGACTTAGCTTGTGATTAAAATCTAGGAAGCCAACATTTTCTCTGACAGCAAAACATCAAGTAAGCACAACAACACACTACGTAAGTAAACTAGCTAGTAAGTTATTACTAATTGGTCCAACAGAAAAAAGGCTAGCTTGGCATCTGCGTTAGATTGTTTCTTATCTTTTAGGTGTCGCCAATGAGTAAAAACAGTCTGAGATTTACTCTTTCTCTGTACTCTCTCTTTCTTCTTCCTCGCTTCCTCCAACAACATAATCTTTGGTCTTTTCGAAGCCTCTGCCACAATGTTAGTACTGGGAATATCCTTCAAAGTTACATAGAATAACATAGTAACCAGTTTCGAGCCTGAAGTGGCAATGCAGAGATGCCTTTCTCTTTATTATGGGTTATAAGTGCACCACAAAAGAATTTTGAAAAATTGTTACATAATGTTCCTTTCAAGTGGATCTGGAGCAGCTGATGTAATTTAATGAAGGTTTGCTTAGATAAACCAGGTTTTGGATAGTAACTGTAAATACCGGCCTAGCATGCAAATAAATGTTTACTGGCCATATGGGTGTAAATCACCCATGACTGTAACACATTAGGCACTGGATTTTAGGTAGATCAGTTTGTTCACCTAGCCATTTCCAAACCTCTCCCCATGTCACCCCAGGCTTACTTGTTGTTACCTGGTTTGTCTGAATAATCCATTGCGGCTTAAATCAAAGGTGCAGGTGATAGAATTTAACATATCCATGTGATAGGGGTATGGGTGGGTAATCTAGCTCAGAAGATAATTTCATGAGAACTTGTTTGTTGCATTAATGTTTATCCATATTCTAATATTATTTAGTGTTTTACTGGCAAACTAAGAGTCCAGATAAACAAGCTGCACAGGTCTCAAAGACTTAGCCTAAGACTATGTATGCAATCATTAATGACGGGACATGGTTAAAGATGGGCCTGCATTATTGAGACCCAATAATTTACTTTTGTTTGGGCTACATGACCACTTTGATTAATTTGATTCATTTACCTCTTTAATACCACGTAATAATAGTAGTCACTCTTAACTTTTCTCTTCTTCTTTTACACTCTTTCATAACAAACCTTCTCAAAGCATGCTCTTTGTATGTATTAACAATGGTGTTACATAAATGGTCTTTTACTCAATTTGTCTTCAGCTAGTGAATTACGGACTTCTTTGCTTTCTCCCTGTGTCTCAAATCGAGTACTAGTGCAGTCACTTTTTTGTGTAAATAGTGTAATTATAATCTATTAGAGGAAACACCAAAAAATGGTTACACATTTCACATGATGGAGTCCTCAGGTGCCTGTCCATGTCATGTTTCAAATTTTGCCTTTGCCATATGTGACATATATAACTTTTGTTATATGGCTAACTGTATTGCTATAACGTTAGCAACTATTTCATAAATACACAAAGTATTTTGTATATATGGCTAACTGGGTACCGTGTAACATGGAGTACCTTCCTCAAATCTGGAGCTTTTTTTTTTTTTTTTAATCACTGACAGGTGCAACACTAGGCCAGATGTGTCTAATTTTAGGTAACAGGCCACACAGTCATGCTGTGCTTTAGTGGTGTTGAATAATGGAAAGGTTGTATTTACAAATGTATTTATAAACTCCAGTTATAGATAATACACAGGTTTACTAAATGTGACGTGTAAAGCAACCTTCAATCATTTCCATTAGTGAAAAAAACTTGCAGTTAGATGTAGTGGGTCTATCTATGAACAAGCACCTGAACTGAGTGAAGTCATGTTCACAGTTTAACCATCTGGTATATAAAACCTTATAATAAGCACTGGAATGCAGCATCAGTCCAACCTCATGGAGGCTAGACCAAAAATAAATGGCTTAGTAGGTCAGAAAACATCAATGACTAAGAAATATGTTAATTTTATCTGAAAGGTGCTTTCAGAAACAGATTAGGTGGTCAAACCAAAGTTTGTTGTTTAGCAAACTTCAAATAGTATATGCAGTGCATACAAGAAGATTTATCTTCAAGCTAAATGTTTTCAATTCCAGTGTGGACATTTCTGCTTAATCTAGCTAATGTATTAGGCTAAACTGATGTTAACTTTAATCGTGAGGATTATTTATTGTTGAGGCCAGTGCACATGTGATCTACTGTGACTTTCTGTGTCTTAGTATGGCTGTACCTTAAAGTAGTAATCCTGAGCAGCACACTATGATGCACTGAGGAATTGAACTGTACTTCGAGTAGCATGCTGTGTCAGCATTAATGTGGTTGCGCTGCATGCGGCGACGCTCCTGCAGTGTGGTGGCCTTTAGCTACCAGATGTTATCAGTAACCTACATTAAGTTTAGCTTACTTTAGAACTGCTTTCTAATTCCTTCATTAAACCCAAAGTGTGGTCTTCCACACACCTCCTCAAGATAATCAGGATAGCATGTGTCTGAATTTCACATTTCTCAATAAGACCTTTCCACCTCTCTTAGCCTAGAAATTATGGCTAATTTACCACCAGTGCTGTTCTCATTCCAGGTTTGCTCTGAGGATCTTTTCCTGGAGTTTTTAATTGACTTGTTGGAAGAAGTGGTGCTTAGAGACGGCTGCTAAGCGGTGACTGATTGAGCGTCGCGTCAATCACATTGTGAACGATCAATTATGGTCCACAAGAAGATTTTAATTTAGAACATGGATTCTAAATTCATCTGGCCGGCTGACTGAGAGTCATAATCAGGTCGGCCCAAGCCCGCGGGATGTATGTTTGACATCACTGCGCTGTTAGTTACATTAGCAGTTTAATTACCTATTACAAAACGCAGGACCGGAAACTGGGCTCCAGATTTGGAATACTCTGATATACAGTGTAGGAATGAAGCATATAGTGCCCGAATTGAGACACAGGATCTTTCTCAGTCTAATATAATCTCTCTAGCACACAGAATAACATTTCATTTTCAGGCTATTGTTCTAACCCTAATGATTGGTCTAGGTTGTTACTTCCCCTTTTATAGGAATGGTACCTTCCAGCCTCTCCATGTGCATGAAAAGTGACAAGCATGGCTCCCCCTATTTCTTCCTAATGGGACAGTCTAAAGATACGGTTTGTAACAGAGTGCATGCGTTCTAACACAAAAACTTCTAATACTGCCGTTTGTGTGCTGTGGGTGAAGAATGTTTCTTCTTTGAGTTGCTTTGTGGTTTTTCTGTTTGGAGTGCCATTTTTTCCATTATGTTTTTTGTTTATATTTTCTGTGGGGTTTTGCCTCCTTACCAAATGGATTACATTGGCATTTATGTTACAGTCTTTAGCTTTATTGGAGCTGGATTAGTCACTGACAAGATCCATGATTTTAATCCAGGACCAATCTGCAATATGTATAATTCTTACAGTCTAACAATAAGGGCATATTTATTAGCGGTTCACTACAACCTTCCGTACGGCTAATAGGGGACGATTTTATTTCTCCTTCAATAAGGCATTCCATACATCTACATACATGTCTGAGGCTTTAACATCAATTTTTCTGGTATGAAGTATTTTCACCATAACTCTTTAGAGTATAGAGTTGCCACCACTGTTTTATATTTCGTTTTTGACACAGAAACCTAATGGTTTGTCTATTCCTGGTATTCCAGTGCCTAGAGTGACTTTTTTTCGCATGAAATTGGTCCCATCCATTTGCTAGCAGCCCAGAGGATTACTTTACCTTTGCAGAGTTTAAGTACAAGTTTCATAATGATGCTATTGAATACAAATGAACTAAAATGTCCAGAATCCCAGAAGTCATTAGGTCTTCTCTACAGAACTAAAAGGCATAGAGTGTTCCCCTCTGCAGTTCATCCTTTCCCCCATAAATGCATTATCTTGTGGCACAGTTGTGAGGTTAGATTATAGGACGGTAGTAAAAATAACAATTGAACTATTGAGAGAGAGTACTGCTCTTCGGTTTAGTTATAAAATGCAGCACTGCTGAGTTGGACTGTGCTGTTGGAGCTAAATGAAACTAGATAAATTGGAAATGATGGTGATGAACGTACCACCATGTTCAAGACTAGGTTGATTGCATAACAGGAAAACCTACTTCTGATGGAGCCTAACAATATGACCTTTCACACTCACAATATAAATATAAATAGAATTTGAAATTAATAATGCACACTACATGTAGATTGAATTGGATTTCTCTAAAAGCTTGTCCAACCTAGCAACAGTAGCTATAAAGCAATGTGACTGTGGCCGGAGCATGTATAGATGCACTTACTAACATCACACAACTTCCTCTTTTAAACGCATGCAGCTCCAATAGAGCTTTAGTCAATAAAGTGCTGTTGTCTGGTGGTATTGTTTGGGTTATGGAGGTTTGAAGTTCTTCATTATTATCTGTTTGGAGTAATGTAACAGTCTGTTCTCCAGACTTCGGTACTGATTGTTATGGGCAGAAGTATGGTGTGCACACCCGCACACAATCACACACAACCAAACACATGCATACAAACACAAACACACAGGTACACACATAATAATATAACAAATATATAACAAAATGCAACAAATATAAGAAAAAGTAAGTGAACCCTTTGAAATTACCTAGATTCACACAAAAGACTGTAGTTTTGGTTGTAGAATGGTTGATAAAAAAGAAGTGTTGTGTTTTGGAATGGCCAAGCCAGTGTTCGGACCTTTACTCATCATGATATTAGCTGAACAGGGCTGTGCAAGCAAGGCATCTTGATGTATTTATGAACTGAAACACATTTGCAGAGGGGAACGTTCCAAAATTCCTCTACAGTGTTGTTTAAATCTTATTTATTGCTATAAGAAACATTTGGTGGAGGTGATTAAGTCACAGGTTATTAAATTCAAGGGGTCACATACTTTTTCTAACTTGCATTGTGGATGTTACTCAATGTGCTCATTGAATGGCATAAGAAGTACAACTTCTTTACAATCTGGAATTGAAATTTCGATCAGACTACATTTTATTAGTAAGAAATGCCAAGTATTTCATTTCCAATATGCCCTGTGTATTACACTAAATTTGCTTAAAGTCTTTGCTGAAAACTTTCAGACTTTGTCAGACTTTGAACTGACTGGGACATCTAATTAAATTAATTAGCTTTGATTCAGTAATTTAATTTTATTTATTTTATTCAAACAAATGACTGAACAATTCATGTTTCAGTACCACAAAATCATAACACTGAGTAGTGAGCTTAAAAATGCCAGGGTTGTGGCCAAAATAAGACAATTCATTTAGGGCTTTAGGTGTATATTCTAAAAAAATAATCCAACAGATATTTCGGCTCTGAATACATAAATATTCAGTTTAAATAGGTTTCAGTATTTTGAAATAAAGTAATTTAGTAGAATTCTCTATGTATATATTTCTCTCCCACTGTCTGCGATTTCCTCTGTCACACCCCCGCCCCCCAACACACAGAAACACCGATGCACACAGCAGGTTCTGAATTCAGGTTGAGAGTAGCTGTGTTAGACTTGGGCTGGAACTTGCTCTTGCTGAGTTGCCGCTGCAGGCTGTCTGTCTGTCTCTGTCTGTAGCAGCGTGTGTGTATGTGTGTGAGTGAGAGCGTATGTGTGAGTGTGTGTTCAAAGCCCTTTATGATCCGGGTTTCAATGTGTCTGAGTCACTGTGCTTCTGCTCCGGGGCAAAATAAACCCAGAGAAATACACACCCTATAGCCATTCTGCAGCCAGGCTGTGCCAGGCGTGCTAAATCAAATGCCTATTGCCTCTCTCAGGAGTGCAGGTTTATAGAGCAGCGGTGGATATGTGGGTATTAGTTTGCTCTTGTCTTGTCTGTATGAATGAATTGTTTGGCCACACTTGGGTTGTTGACATCCATAAAAGTGGCAGCCTGATTTTATTTTCTGCCAGTGTGTTTATGTGTGTGTGTGTGTGTGTGTGTGTGTGTGTGTGTGTTTGCCCTATAGCAGTGTTTCTCAACCTTGATCCTGGAGGCCTGCTGCCCTGCAATTAGTAGTGTTTTCCCTGCTCCCAACACACCTGACCCAAGTGATCAGCCCGTTACCAGCCCAGTTCTGACCTAAAGTGTGTGTGTTAATGCAACAAAAGCACTCAAATGTACAGGACAGTAGGCCTCCAGGACCAGGGTTGAGAAACACTGCCCTACAGGACCCCACAGGTGCATATTATTTATTGTTTGTGTGTGTGTGTGTGTGTGTGTGTGTGTGTGTTGTTCTGATATCACAGGCTAGAATATCCTGTTACAAGATTAGCAAGTGTGTTACAGTTTACTCCAAACACGCTGAGCAGCATCATATATTTTCTTTTCCAAACTAGACTGCTGTGTAGTGTGGTGTGTATATATGTGACCCTTTTTTGGGGTAGTTACTCAACAAATGAGGTAATCAATTACAAATGACTAATTAAATACACATTTCATTGTCCAAATAATTCAAAAATACAATGAAAATGTCTGTACTGCTACAGCCATAATAGTGTGTTGAAGTAAGGACTTGCCACAGTAAAGACCTTTTCACTGTTCTAAAGTATAAATGACAAACTGCATGGTCTGTTGCATTATCATGACAGTTCTAAAGAATTGAAATTTAACTGGAATATGAAATACTTGAAAAAATCATTCACTGTGATTCAGTACAAAAGCACTGTGCATTTGCAATGAATTGGCCAAGTGTTGTCATTTGCGTTTACATACTTCATTAAGCATGTTTCTGGCCTAGCTCCTAAATCTGTCAAATCAGCCAACTGATGCCCAAAGAATGGCTATTCGAGTTTATTTATATCTATATCGAGTCCGGGTGACAGCCCTGTTGGGTACCTACATTAGCTACATTAGCTGTATCAAAGAATCAAATGTTTGGTGCAAGCATTTCTTAGCTACCTGACTTTACCCCTTTAGTGTAAGGGCGATTCCTTCAACATCATGACAACTTGTCAATATTTGCATCTTAATAGTTTTTGTTGTTTTGCGTTATGCTATTATTTTTGCTTGTGCGTTATTTTAGTGTGAATGCTTGTTTTGGCTCAAAGCTTTGCACCGTCACTCATTTCATTTGCTATGTTTTTCCTTCAGCAGATAGCTCCGCCCCCTGGGATCCTAGGCCTACAGCCTCCCCAAGCCTGTCGGAAGTAGTAGCCCCGCCCCTGGACAGCTTAAACAACCAATCGCCTTCATCTCACGTGAACTCACCATTAGATCCACCTCACGTTTCACCAGTGGAAGCCCCTGAAAGCTGTCTAGAGGGTCTTGGAGGAAAAGGCCCAGAGCCCCACGGTGCGGGGAGGCGGTCAGGACAGGCCGGGGGGCGAAACAGACCCAGAGAGGGGGGCAGTGGCAGGAGTGGTCGCCATAGCAAGGACGGAGGCAAGGGACATCAGGGGCATCAGCAGCAGCACTTGGATGAAGTTACAGGGGCATCCCGAGATGCCAAACCAGCCAAAAGCAGCCGGGCACGATCCAAGGAGCGGTCCAGTAGCAGCCAGTCAAGAAAACGGGACGTGCCTAAGTCCCCTAAATCTTCGAGAGTGGATACTGGCATTAATGGTGACAACAGCAGCCGGGATGGCAAAGCGCAGCTGAAGGAGCCAGAAAAGGCTGCAGGAGAGACCCAGTCCGGCCGTATCGCCAAGACAACCAACAGCACCACCAGCATCAGCAGCAGTAGTATGGCAGGCAGAAAAGCTACAGTGTCCCCTGGACCCTGGAAAATTCCCGGCTCCGACAAACTCCCCAGCAGCCTGCGTTCGGCCACCTCCACCATCAGCAGATAACAACCCTCTCTTCAGGGCCTGGGCGATGAATCGATACCGATAATTATCAAAATGCGCTTAGGAATGTCCTGTTTTTTTGGGGGAGGGTTTAAGGAAGAAGCAGGCAACTTGCTACTTCACATGTGTAGCGTATGCACAACACTATAAACCAGTTATTTGACATAAATTTGGACAAATAAAAAAAGACAACACAAGTAACTGTGCTTATACTATAACAGCCAAGCACATCAACATTACTTCAGCTGAATATGTCTTATTAAACCCAATGAACATGAATTTAGACAAACTACTCTGTTCTGGCCTAAAACTAGAATGTAATATGTCATTTGTTATGTTTTGCAAAATTCTGTAGCTCAGTGTTACATCCCTCACCCTCATCTGTTTGACAGAAGTCATGATTTGGTAACCATTTTGTGTATTCATTCTTCAGTGTTTTCTCATTATGGTACCCAGCATGCCTGATGAGGCTGAGGGATGCAAAATCATCATAACAGCCATTGACGTAGCCACCAATGTTCAGGCTAAAAAATGCCGTCCTAGCAGTAATATTAGCAATCTGGCTTCCTTACACTGCTGCCAGCTATTGGCCCACTCTCATTTATCTGCCCCAAAACAGATGTAGTACTTCAGACCTTTCTCTCACCCTCATGAGAAGAGTTTTTTATTACTGTGAAAACCAGAAAACCGTGCTATAGAGCCTCCTGTGGAACTCTGGTAGGTGTATTTAACACCTACTTGTTAAAACTGAAATAATCACAGGTTTATTTTGGTCAGAATGCCCCTTTAGGGACTTGGATTAGGATGTGGGTGTTGGGGTGGATGCATTGTTTGGGACATCCTTAGTTTGATATATTCAATATTTTAGTGTTGGCACCCAAAGGCTTGAACTTGAACACCTTTACACTATGGGGAAACATGAACCTTTCATTTACTATAAAAAGAAAGAAGTGCAACCGTTCGTTCACCAAGTCCAAAGTGCTTAACAGAGGAGGAGGAGTTAGCTTGTGAGCTGGCTTTTTTTCAGAGAGCATGAGCTTTTATGATATGAGGTAAAACATTTTGGAAATAGCGTCTGCAACACAATGTGGAAGTTCAGTTTTCTTAAATCTGACGTAGCCCACAGCAGCCAGGTTAGTCTGTTTTCTTAAGGGGTCAGAATATTACTTAACATCCTCCAACAGAAACACTAAAATTTGTTATCGATAATTATCAATATCGAATGTTATGGAAAAATATATTCTGATTCAATTTTTGCCCAACATCGCCCAGCCCTACCTCCACCAGCGGGGCTCTGAAATCAGGCCTGGCTAAGCTAAGTTTAAACTTACTTTCCTTTAGCTTACTTTTTGGTCTCCTTTGGTTTGCTGTCAAGCCTGGCTGACCAGTGAACACCTGCTTTGGATAGGAGTTGGCCTGGGTCTGGATAAACACCTGCATTTCATACCTGGATTAAACCGGTACCTGAACTAAATCCTTTCCCCTCCCCGCAACATCCATGAAGGATCTCTCCATGCTTTCACAGACAGATCAGCATTTTTTAAGTTATATTTTATTTCTAACTTATTATTTTGAAGAGACGTGACACCCACCACCTTAAAAAACTGGAAGTATCCTCTCGGAAAAAGGACCCATGGCAGGATGTGCGTGTGTGTGTGTGTAGCGTGCATCTGGCCTTCTGTGTGTCCGGCAGAGGAGAAGCACCAAAACTAAACTCTTTACATGCATTACAGAACCACTGACTTTCAGCCACGAGCTTGTGGCCCACGGCAAGTTTTATACAACTGAATCTATTTTATGAAAAAAAAAAAAAAAGAAAAGAGGAAGAAGAAGAATGTTGAAGGAGTTTGCCTGATATATAGCTTATTTGTGTGTATTTGAAGAGAAGGAATGCAAGTAAATAAAAAGAGATAAAGAGTATATTCGGAGATTAGAAGAAACTCTACGACTGAACTCTGCCTTAAATAACAGAACGAAAGCTGTACTGACCTGCAGATATCTCTAATAAAGATTAATGTATT
This sequence comes from Prochilodus magdalenae, assembly GCA_024036415.1. Taxonomy (NCBI): domain Eukaryota; kingdom Metazoa; phylum Chordata; class Actinopteri; order Characiformes; family Prochilodontidae; genus Prochilodus; species Prochilodus magdalenae. The sequence goes on from JAMWET010004337.1 coordinate 24,822, forward strand.
GATTATAGAAATAGGTATATTATATGACTATAGATCTGAGACACAGTGTAAATATAGTCATTGTCACAACATCCCACACAGTATTTCTTCACTAAATGCCTGGGATTGGTCAGACTTTTGGGGGGAAACCTTTGGGCACTTATGTTTTTAGTGACCACTGGCTTGCTTCATTCTCCAACAAAGCAATCAGAAGAGGCTTTGGAAAGGTTCGGGTAAACAAAATAATGGGTTTAGACTGGGCAGAGTGCCTTATCTGGAGGGTTTTTGAGCTCCTATTACCATCAAACTAACTTGATACCAATAACAGAGGCTGCTAATAAACAACTGGATGGTCTCCCAAATGTAGATTAAGTTTGGGATTACGCTAAATTGTAATGCCAGTGCCTATCCATGCTCCACTCACAAATGCACAGTGTAATACCAGTTGCTTGTTGACTAGAAAAAGTCCTTTTCAGGTTAGCATAAAAACAATGCACAACTTAGTTTTTGCCAAAACATCTACATTTAGAGCGCTTTATTAACATTACACTGCACATGTGTTCAGGGTCACTCTGTTAGGGTAGTTTAGGTGGAGTCATTTTGCTGTCTAATCAAGCTCATTCACGTTAGCATGTTTGTTGTTGTCATTTCCAACCTTATTAGTTTCAGTTAGCTGCAACAGTACACTCTCTCAACTGTCAACCCAAGCTCAATTACGCAAAAACAAGACAAAAACACACCTGATTTATCCAACAGTCTGTACTAGAATACATTTTCACAGTGAAGTAGACAATTGAAATAAATAACATGTGACTTTTACACTTTCGGCCATACTGAAGAAAGTAAGGCACGAGAGGCCATGGGTTACTGTGATTTGCATCATGGTTGTTTGTATGTCTATCACATTATAGTGCGTTACTAGAGGAGCAGTTTATCTCCTAGCCTGTTTAGTCTGCTATCGTTCAGCTTAGATGTTCACTTATAAACACAAAACTAGGTACTTAATCTATCAGTACACTTGGTTGTCTATGTGTGCGGCCTGATGTGTATTAACAGCATGGGCTTGTAGTGACTATTTTTGTAGTGCATTAATACAGGATTCAGTTGACGTGAGTTGCAATAGATATGCGCATATTGAACACATGGCTTGAAACGTGGTTCAGCCAATCAGATTTTAGAGCCTAGCGTATACATGCTTTATACTATACAACTATCTGTTGACATTGATCTAATAATTTCTAATCTGTGGCCATCGAAGAACAAAGTATTCAGTCTGTAATTTTAGAACCTATAAGGTGTAAATGAGTGTAGATACAAGGAGGTGTACTTAATGAAGGGCTCAGTGAGGGTACATACTGTTTATGAAATTCATTTGTGGGCAGAGCATGCATGGGTAACTTGTAATGTGTTCTCTCTTTACAGTTTACACTTAATCTGTTTTTGGGAAACCGACCGTATGTTCACAACATACAGTTGTCATGCAGTGTACACCAGAAATGCTGATTTAATGGTTTGGTCTTTTACAACCTAATGAATACAGTTATACAGACAGACGAGACCTGATTGTAGCTCAGTGCACTTAGTAATGTGTTGAGCTTACTTGCTTCATGTTACTTCTGCATATATTACATCATTCAATTACTGCCAAAAGTACACTGAAAGGCGACTCTGTGTTGACGTGTTACATTGTATTAATGGGGAAATGATACATCTGAGGAAAATGCAGCATTACCCTGTGACTTTTGATAAATTATGGGCTCTGGATTGAACATGTATGTTTTATGTACCTGTAACTGGATGCTGATTGGTCCAGCCACATTAAAAAGGGCGGGATCTGTGTAATTCCTGGTTTAGATTATAGTTATAGAGATCACTATGTAATTTAAAGAGGCTATTTTCATATACAGAAAATCTACTCCAAGGTGGCAAATTCTTCTAAGAGAAATGTATATATTTATCAGATTTCTCTAGCAGGAGGCAAGAGTCCATGTGGGTGTTCAGCACTTTGTCTATTAGTAGACACTGAATGGTAGCTTTGATATATATGCAGTATTGGAATATAGGAGAAAAGAATGGTCAAGGAGGCTAGACTATATTTCTGTAAAGGAACATCATCTTTCCTGTTCATCTTTCTTGTTTTAAGCTGTATTATACAAATCAGTGGTAACTGTTTAGCTTCGGTTTAACCTGTGTGTTGTACTATAGAATCAGCAAGTAGGTGCAATGTCAGATTTGCTCCATACTGTATCCCATACTGTGCAACAAAATCACCAAATACAGATCATCCACGAGTAGGTGAAAATATAAATACAATGTAGCAGTTTGTATCACATTAAAGAAAAGAAAAATGTAATGTATGCATAGGTAATGGGGAAATAGCCCGAATGTTCATCATATATGCATATATGCATCATTGATGAAAACAACCAGTTTGGCACAGGTTTATTTTAAAGGGCCCATGTACTACTTTTTCTTACATGTCATTATTCACCCTGAGGTCCACATAATATTATTTGTATTTTTATTTATACCACAAACATTTTCCAACCTCTGTTCATCAGCTAATTGTTGTTTTTGTTACTATCCCTTTAAGTATGGAAACCATCTGTATTCTATCATTAGCTGCACTGTTTTGAGCCTAATTTGAAAAGACGTCCGAGCTGAAACACTCCTTATACAAGGCTATAAGCAGAGCAGGTGAAGATATGTAAATGTGTTTATTTTTGTGACATCACAGAATCAAAATGGGATCACAACAGGCAGTTTCTACGCCTTAGTTTATATATATATGGGCTGAAAAGACTAGAGAGAAAAATGTTTTTGAAACTTACATACTACACAGTACATAATTTATGTACTACATTAAAGTATTATATTTGCCTGAAATGGGACCATTAATTTAAATGATGATTTGGCTATAGGTGATGGCTTTAAAGGAGGCATCTGGGATTTTTCCCACCTAATCTACTAGCATGACATTAATAATTAACTACCATGGACCATAAATTCCTTGTGCTTGGTAAATCTTAACTTACTATAAAAGCCAATGTGCAGATAAACGAATTTGAATATTATTATCGGTATCAGTCAGTGTTTTTTTTTGTTCTTTTCTCAGCACTGGAAAATTATTGCCTGTGGTGATCAACCATTTGTTACTGAGGCGCGTATAGAGGTTAGGTTGGAAAACACTGGAGTAGCCCTTTAATTCACACTTTGTGTCTTCACAGCCTGTGATGGAGCAAACCATTTTAAGGGGGGAGTCCACCGATTGTTCAAACTTTCTGCATAATTAAATAGTAACATACACTCATCATCAAAAGACAAGTTGCACACAGAAGGAAGTACTGGATTGCAGTGCTATTTAGAAGGAAGATCAAGCTTACCAGGAACAATAAATAATGATAAATGTATGTGATATTTATTGAGCTACACATATGGAAGCATTATCTCTCTGTATGGCTAACATGCCTGACGTCTCGGCATGGAGTTGTTCCTAACGGTGTTCTGTGATAATCCGTCCCATGGTGTTTGAATATCATCACACAGTTTCTGCACGTTTTGCAGCAGGGTTGGAGGTTGAGTGACACTAGGCCTTCTGGACATCATCTTGGTGCTGAGGAGAAGATGACACACTGTCATTCTGAGTCACTCCATGGCAGTTTTTGCCGACGTTGACGTGGTGCATGTAACCCTGTGTTATGCAGCCGTCTGCCAATGGTGCTGCTACTAACCGGATGACTCATGAAGTGCATCACCTTCCCGGCGAGTGTGAAACTTGAATCTTTCTCATGTCTCACAATCTCAAACCTTTCCCTAAGCTTCCTTCTGGGTGCAACTATTCTTGTGCTGATGAGTGCATAGACAAAGTAAGAGTGGTTCAGTGGTTTGGCGGTGAGATGCTTTGTTCTGGAGAAACTTACCAAGTCGGAATTGTTTACAGCGGTAGTGATTAGGAACCAGACATCTGAGGAGTTGAATATCTCTAAGGTACAACGCCGAACATTACTAACATGAAATGGTTACAAAAAATATTTCGTAAAACGTTTTTACAGAACAGTTCCCAAAAGGAGATGACACACACAGGCTCAGGGAAGGTTTTGGATGGTGAATAAAAAGTTTCGATTTTGTGTGATGGACATGGTGACCCCTGGTACCTATCACAACCCCTGGTGAGCAAGTTTCTCCACTCTGAATGACTTCCATCCCAACCACAGAATTATGCATTCATTTGGAAAATCAGTGGAATTCCTTTTAGGCAGCCCAGAAAAACGTACATGTGTTTTTATTCTTTGTCCTCTCCCACCATGTCTTCTCTGGTCTTCTGTTCCGCAAAGATTAATTAGACCCTCTCTTTCTAATTGTAAATGAGGACAGGGAGACCCGACAGTGATCTAGTAATTACAAGATAGTGTGGGCCATTTCACCGATAAAGAAGAAAGTCATTGAACAATTGGAACGTGGTCCTGCCTTTGGAGCCATTAAACCTTGCTTGATAAATTTCTTCATAAAAGAACTTAACGTGAGACTGACTCCGCTTTAATCCTGTGCATATAAAACAAATGCCAAAATGAAATACTCTGTGTAGCACAGTGCTCTTACGAGAATTTAATGATCTGCCATAAGTATCTGTACTTTTGTGTTTTTACTTCCCTCACAGAAAAGTCATGCACATATCACATGTGAAGTGTCTAAAACTCAGTGTCCTTTTTATCAGCTCCTCTTAAGTCTACAGTTACAGACGGCAGTTCATCTGATTCTCTGTATACTTTGTTAGCCTGATCCACACTGGTCTTATATAGTCAGGACCACCACAGAGATGGTATTATTTGGGCGGTGGCTCATTCTCAGATGGTGGTGGTGTGATAGTGTGTGCTGTGCTGGATCAGATACAGCAGTACTGTGTTATTAGACACTCCTACCTTGCTGGTCCACCCTGTAGAGGTGAAGTCAGAAACAATAGCTCATCTGCTGCTGCAGAGTTTGTGTTGGTCATCCTCTAGTCCTTCATCAGTGGTCACAGGATGCTGCTCACAGGACACTGCACAACAAACACTAACACCCAACCACCACATCAGTCTCACTGCAGTGCTGAGAATGAACCACCAAATAAGCCAAATGATACCTATGGTGGTCCTGTTGGGGTCCTGGCTGTTGACGAATAGGGTTTAAGGGCGCTAACAAAGTATGCAGACAAACAGATGGACTGCAATGTGTAACTGTAGAACTACAGTGTGCACCTATAAGGCAAGCGGGGTGAGCAAAAAGGGGAATAAGTGTAGATACAAGGAGGTGGACCTAATATAATGGTCGGAGGGGGAATGCAATCACGTGTGGTGTGATACCATGAAGTAGGACATGATCGCATGCTTTGTTCTTACACATGTTATAACACACGTTTCACATGTGGCACCATTTTGTCTGCTTTGTCATATTTTCCCATATGATGTTTTTTTTCCATGTAATGTTTTTCATTACACATTCCTTGCATTTCATCACATATTTTCGCAGGTGGTATCGCATTGTCCCACATACGATCACACATTTTTTTCACATGACATCGTTTTTCCATGTGATCACATGTTATCTAAAAAGGGTCTAAAAACACACTATGACTGACTACCTGGGTGATCTGGATCAAGAAGGAAAACTCTCTCTTTTACGTAACGTTATTCCACTGAGCTGGTAACAGAGCAGAGCATTGCTAAATGCCAGTCCTGGCTTCAGCATGAGCTCCAATTGTGTTTTCCCTAATTATTAAGATATACTATATCACGTGGCTTATATGTGTACCAGCATTTCTTAGAGGAGACAGGAACATAATAATTTCTATTATGTTCTATTAGCACTGGTCATGATGCTCATAGACTTAGCATACAAATCTGCATCTCATAGGTGTGATACCATTCTACTTGCCTTTCTGTCCAGGCTTTTATGATCAACAGAATCCCAAAATAGTTTATGGAAATGTGCAGTACGTGACGTAACATGACGTGATATGAGACGATCTCTTTGCATCCTATGGGGGGAGAAAAGGCTTAATGATGAGTCTGACTGGGCTCGAAATCACTGTGTAGTGTTATATTAGCAGTGACACTGTTCAACCTGTAAAACTCTATAAAACAAACTCCATGTACACTATTACTAGTCACAACAGACTGTAAGCGAGCAACTATTTTTTATGAAATGCAACTCTATGGATATAATAACTTTTGCAGAACAACTTGTTTATTGTACAATACTCTGAAATACTGTCAAATAAAACCTTGACATGGTGTAAAATGTATTGCATTAAGTCACTATTGTGGCTAACTTGTGCTTTCTTTCATTACACAGCGGTGCTGTTTTCCTGATGCAGGGTTTGTTTTTTTTTTGAGAATTTGTGCGTTTCCTTGTAGAAGAAGCCAAGGAACATGAATTAGGCTGAGCGCTGCATAGCCTAGAAGCAAGGAGATAAAAATTCATTTCATGCATATACTCAATTTGAATTTCTGCAAAGGTAAGTCAACACAGCTATTATGCTTTTATTAAGTTTCAGCTCATAACCAACATACTACTTCAAATACACTAGTCATCTTTTGGAAAACAAAGCCCACAGAAACCTAAACATTCTGACTTCTTTACAGCGATTGTTATAGAAACCAGATCTACAATAGCTGTTATGTACTATCCAAAAACACCGGTTTGTAAGTACTGCTGATTATGGTACAATAGTAGTACATTTGTTAAATGTCTTTACTTTGTGTCAGGAAATGTAATTGTGTTGTGTTGTATTGTAGTGAGGATGTTTTAAAAGGCATTAAACTCTGGATTTTATCTCCTCAAACCTTAAACGCAAAATACTTTAACCTTCGAATCAAAGCGCTGCTATAAATTTGCATTGAGGTCAGTCGCATCCTCAAGAAAAACATGAGCAGCTCTACAGCTCAGTACTATATGCAATACTAGACCATTTATTGCTGTAAATACTGTGTATAGGTACTTTCACAGCCTCACTTAATTTATTCAAGCAGAGAGAGGACCTCATCTGAATATGTGTAGGGTATGTGCATTAGGAGTATTATGAGTCATTCATATTTAATTTCTTATATTTCTGACATTAATGTAGATTAGAGTTACATATGTATCTCATACACATTTGTTGTGGACCAGTCCAGTCCAGCGTGACTCTGACAGGATAGTCATTAGTGTAAAACACTGCAGTGTGGATTGTTATTCGCTGTTAGACTGACTGTCAGTACACTACAAGAGACATTAGCCAAACCAACGTAAGAATGTTTGTTGTGGTAAAACTAGTTTTTCTCCTTCCTTCTTGTTTCGCAAATGTGCCATACAGTTTTAATCACAATGCATTACCAGATGAGAGTAGTGCTAGGTGAGAAAATTGATCCTGTAATCTGCCATCCTGCCATCTTACATACTATTGCCAAAAGTATTCACTCACCCATCCAAGTCATTGAATTCAGGTGTTCCAATCACACCATGGCCACAGGTGTATACAACCAAGCCCTTAGCATGTAGAGTGCTTCTACACACATTAATGAAAGAATGGGTCAAAAACATTCGTTGAGGGGGGATTTTGGTGTGTGGTTGTTTTTCAGGAGTTGGGCTCGGCTCCTTAGTTCCAGTGAGGCGAACTCTTAATGCTTCAGCATACCAAGAGATTTTGGACAATTTCATGCTCCCAACTTTGTGGGCCCCTTACTGTTCCAACACGACTGCGCATCAGTACACAAAGCAATAGTCCTGAGTCTGACCTCAACCCGATAGAACACCTTTGGGATGAATTAGAACAGAGACTGTGAGCCAGGCGTTCTCATCCAATGTCCAACAGTTCCCATAAACACATTCCTAAACTTTGTGCCTTCCCAGAACAGTTGAAGCTTTTATAGGCTTTTCATGTAAGCTTTTCATTGGGGATGCACCAAATGTTCGGCAACCAAAATTATTCGACTAAAAATGGCGAAATTACTGAAAAGACAAGTACAAACAATACTGTTTTAAATGACCCTTTACCTTTTTCTAGTTTCCAGATATTGCTAGGATGTTGTTGGTGTGTCTGTTGTGATGTCTTTGGTGTGTCTGCTGGGATGTTGTTGGTGTCTCTGTTGGGATGTCTTTGGTGTGTCTGCTGGGATATTGTTGGTGTGGGTGTGTCTGTTGGGATGTCTTTGGTGTGTCTGCTGGGATGTCATTAGTGTGTCTGTTGGGATGTCTTTAGTGTGTTTGTTGGGATGTCATTGGTGTGTCTGTTGGGATGACTTTGGTGTGTCTGCTGGGATGTTGTTGGTGTGGGTGTGTCTGTTGGGATGTCTTTGGTGTGTATGCTGGGATGTCATTAGTGTGTCTGCTGGGATGTCGGTGTGTCTGCTGGTATGTCATTGGTGTGTTTGTTGGGATGTCATTGGTGTGTCTGCTGGGATGTTGTTGGTGTGTTTGTTGGGATGTCGTTGCTGTTTCTGTTAGAATGTTGTTGGTGTGTCTGCTGGGATGTTATTAGTGTGTCTGCTGGGATGTTGTTGGTGTGTTTGTTGGGATGTCGTTGCTGTGTCTGTTAGAATGTTGTTGGTGTGTCTGCTGGGATGTTGTTGGTGTGTCTGCTGGGATGCCATTGGTGTGTCTGCTGGGATGTCGATGGTGTGTCTGCTGGGATGTCATTGGTGTGTTTGTTGGGATGTCATTGGTGTGTCTGCTGGGATGTTGTTGGTGTGTCTGCTGGGATGTCATTGGTGTGTCTGCTGGGATGTTGTTGGTGTGTCTGTTGGAATGTCGATGGTGTGTCTGCTGGGATGTCGTTGGTGTGTCTGTTGGAATGTCGATGGTGTGTCTGCTGGGATGTCATTGGTGTGTTTGTTGGGATGTCATTGGTGTGTCTGCTGGGATGTTGTTGGTGTGTCTGCTGGGATGTCATTAGTGTGTCTGCTGGGGTGTCATTGGTGTGTCAGCTGGGTTGTCATTAGTGTGTCTGCTGGGATGTCATTAGTGTGTCTGCTTGAATGTCATTGTTGTGTCTGCTGGGATGTCACTGATGTGTTTGTTGGGATGTCATTGGTGTGTCTGCTGGGATGCCGTTGGTGTGTTTGTTGGGATGTCTTTGGTGTGTCTGTTGGAATGTCGATGGTGTGTGTGCTGGGATGTTGTTGAAGTGTCTGCTGGGATGTTTTTGGTGTGTTTGTTGGGATGTCATTGGTGTGTTTGTTGGGATGTCATTGGTGTGTCTGCTAGGATGTCGTTGGTGTGTCTGCTGGGATGTCGTTGGTGTGTCTGCTGGGATGTCATTAGTGTGTCTGCTGGGATGTCGTTGGTGTGTTTGTTGGGATGTCATTGGCGTGTTTGTTGGGATGTCATTGGTGTGTCTGCTGGGATGTCATTGGTGTGTCTGCTGGGATGTCATTGGTGTGTTTGTTGGGATGTCATTGGTGTGTCTGCTGGGATGTCGTTGGTGTGTTTGTTTGGATGTCATTGGTGTGTCTGTTGGAATGTTGATAGTGTGTCGTTGATATGTCTGTTATCCAAATGTTTCATTTTGTTTGGTTTTGGCAGCCAAAAATGTCAGTGCACCCCTACTGGTCATGGTAATCATAGCATACAAATCTGTATCTGATGAGGTGTGACCATGTTTGTTAAAACAACATTACAGCACCACCTTTTCACAGAGTTTTCTAATGTAAAGTTTTCTAAGAAAGGAGACAATGTTGTGACGATGTTGTATGTGTGCTGGATGCAGGGGTGTAGTGTAAAGCTTGACTTGCTACCTATCACATGGCAGCCCAGGGTTCCAAATGACCAAATCAAAAACAAAACACCCAATCTCTAGTGAGAACGTTATCTAACAAGTCATCTGTAAGACCAGCAATAAAGGGGAATTCCATCTAATGTTGAACGTTTTGGAATAATGAATTCCTTGAGTCATTCATATTGGTTTGATGTAAAATGGGTCATTGTGGAGGAACTTACAGACTCATGTCTTCATGTGTGTTTTATATGTAGTGTTGAGAATGGTAAAACAGCAGTCATAAATAGTTATCTAAAAGTGTGGCAGTTGTGGGCTGGAGGTTAGGGAAGCAGCCTTGTGAACTGAAGGTCACTGGGTTTATTCCCCAAACTGACAGGACATGACTGAAGTGCCCTTGAGCAAGGCGCCTAACCCCCAACTGCTCCCCGGTGCTGTAGAGGGGGCTGGTCACCGCTCCGGGCAAGTGTGTTCAAAAGTGTGTATGTGTTTCACTTTACAAATGGGTTAAATGTAGAGGTCAAATTCTACTGTGTTTAAGCACAATTAGTCAGTGGCTCTAACCTCTAATTCTAAATCAGATAAGTAAGCTTTATTTGGGGACTTCTTTGAGCGCCCTTTGTGTGCCTCGCCACCATGTATGGATCGAACTAACCACAAAGACATTACCACAAAACCATGTGTCAGACATCAGCCAGCATGTGTCTAACCGTTTCGTGTAACACATTTCCTTTGAGGAATAAATGGTGGAAATGTGCGGGTTATGAGATGATCTGGAGGAGGCAAGGAGAGATCAGGTGATGACCCTCCTCAACCCAGGTAAAGGTTTAAAAACTGTGTTTCCTGGAAGGAACAGTTGTTGCTGTCTCAACTCTGGATCAACGCTTGTTACATTGAGAGGCCTAAATCTGTAATAAAAGAAGAGCTGTCTTTGTCTACCAATCTTGGTGTTCGAGATTCATTCGATTTTTGACAGTAGAGAAAGTAATCAAACTTGAGAGGCATTAGACTCAGATGTCTGGTTCCCATCACCACCTCTGTGAACAGCATTGAATTATCTGGAATAAAGCCTAATTGACTTTGTTTGCATCTCAGCCTTTAATACCCCTTTTTAGAGGTTGAGTGCTATTTCAGGAAGTGTATCTGTGGAAGTGAGCAAATATGCTTGTTAAAGCACCTGATTAGGCACCAGATGGCTTTTTGTAGCTAAAGATGTGACTCAGGTGCAGCAATACAATCCATACCATGTGATGTGTACAGGTTTATGTAGCACGGTGTGTCTCTGATACAGCTTTGTAGTCCATATTTGTGTTTCCTTGCAGGTGGGTGACATAATGATCCATCTAAAGCTGAAAGGGCAGTTGGACAGCACAGCTAATCTGGGCCAGGTCTGGAGAAATTCTTGCATGTAGCCACCGTCTAATTCTATTGACCCCATTATAACACATGACTGCAGAATGCTGAAGGGCATGCATTAAGTAACCCTCGGTGTTCAGACTGAGCACACCTACACGGCTGCAACTGTGAAATACCTTATATTTTATTAATAACAATAAAGACTAGCCGGCATACCGCTGCTTGTCTACGCTATAGATGATGTGGCCAGTAAACTGCTACTATACAAAATGCAAATCACAGTTTTGCACGTAGTTCAACAGCACGGTTCATTTTGGGAACGCGAGCGCCCTCTAGCGTCAGCTCAGTTTGCTGAGTCTTAGAGTGGGAGCTCTCTCTTACTGGATATTCCCTATTGTGGACATATAACGAGAAAGCTGACATAATAGTCCATCCTCTGTATTCGATAGTGACTGACTGAGTGAATAGAGATGTTTATGGTTTTGAAAAATTAATAAATTCTCCGCTTGAATCTGACCCTCCTCATCGGAGTGGTTATTTCTAGCTTTGGCCGCTGGGGGCGGCAGCGAGCGGAGCGGCTTCTCCTAAAGCCGGGGAAGAAGAGCAAACGGAGAAGGCGCAAATTCTCCGGCACGCTTTCAAAATGGAGTGGTAACGTTGATACATATTTGTAAACTAATTATGTGATTTAGTATTAACAACGAGTCGTTGTCTGTTTGTCCGTTTAAATGGGGACTGAACAGTTTATCGCGGGATAAGTTTTTTTAATGATGTGGTGTGAAGCAGTTAGCATGTGATGCTAAGCTAAATGACTGGGGGGTTCAGAGACTTCACTAATGTTTACTGTTTGTGCTTATTGTGTGTTTTTATCGAGTTTTAACGAGCAAGGTTTCCCTCACATCCTTTATTTATAACTTTTCTGAAACGTTCTTCATGCTGCTGTAACAGTGTTTCGATTGCTGACATCTTAACGTTATAGACAAACTTAAAAAGTGAAGGAGAAACGTATTATATTTATGTCACTATTAAAACCATTAGTGAATATTCTAGGTCTGCTTAATTTTTTAATATGTTTAAGTTGCTTACTATTTGTCTATTTTTATAATTCTGAGTAAAGTATAGTAAGTCACTGTATACAGAAGTATGAGGTCATATTTTGGTGAACTGAAGATACTATTGTAGCAGTGTTCGGATGGAATGTATAAAGACAGACAAAAGAAAAAAGGCTAAATATACCTTTATGGCATTTCTGGAAGTTAAACACTTCATGCTGGAGGTAACTCATGATTGAATTGCTCCCACACCCTTGAATGAGTATTCTGTTCATTTTGTTGTAGGAGTCAGAACTGGCTGAATTCTCCTGTTGTTCGTGACTCAGAAGTGACTCGAGCTGCACGAAGAAAGAGCTCTTACAAAAAGGTGGCATGTATCCTTACAGATGGTTCTGACAGATGTAAGGTTGTGTCAATACTAGGGTTTCAACGGTATGAGGTTTTCATGATATAACAGTTTCAGAAAATATCATGGTTAAAAGATTATTAAAATGGTTGTAGTTATGATGCATGCCAAAGTAGCCAGACTGATGCTGTCTGTACCTTTAGTTTATGCACACACTCCCCTCTGAGCCAGGCAGGTCTGTTTGTATTCCTTTATGGGGTCAGATCAAGGTCGGTGTGTTTCCAGAGGAAGAAAAATGATGTGCACATGTCGGGTAATGTTTTGTGTCAGCCTGGCTTCAAACTTCCACTCCAGCACACACAACAGAGAGCTTTGGTGATGAAAAATGGGCAGACATGTTTGTTTATTAGCTTCTTGACCATATGATGCAGCTCTCACAGCTTCGCTTCTAAGTTCATAGATGAACTAAAAAGCAGGCAAAACCTCATAGTGATTTCACTTAAAAGAAAAAAAGGGAAGAAGAATGTAAAGAGCATAGTTGTGTCACCTTACCACTCAAACTTTATTCCTCTCTACCTCACAGCAGAGCTCCACTCCTGCACTCATTTTGTGAAACATGAATTTCTCTGTCCCGCTTCATTTTATTATATTCCAGTAATTAACAAATGTACAAAATCAACCAGTCAGCACCTACACAGATAGGGATATTATAGTAGAGGTGCAGTGCATACCGCCCTTGTTACAAAGACAAATGCTTGTTAGAGTGCATAGTGGTCTACAGAGATGAGGAAAATAGTGATATCGTCAGCTGAGGCATTGTTCATTATATTCATGTCCCAAAAATGGACATGTTCTTTGTAAAGATGGTACAGGGCTGGATGCTTTACCAATATGTAATTGTAGTGTAGTGGTCCTGTTATGCTGTGGGGCATTTTGACTTTGTTTGATTGTGCTCGTCCTCTTTTAAGTGTCATAAATCAGTCGGCACATGTGGTACTACATAGTGCCCCAAAATGTCAGTCAGTAGATTGTTTATGTCCAAATCTCTTTTTATGCCAATTTGTCAGATCATAATTAATAATAACGTCATTTATCATTATAATTATTATTATACTAAGAAAAATCTGTAAAGTGCTTTGTGTTTGATCCTTAACTGTTAATTCAGTTCCACTTGCACAGGATGAATCTCCTTCAACCTCCACAGCTACCCCTGCTCGAGCTCTGCAACGGCACACGCCTGGCTCACTCTTCAAACAGTCCTGTGAGAATATTCTCAAAGCACTAATGTTATCCTTCCAACCAGCAGTGCTATTTCCCTCACACAGCGTCTCCTTATTATTATTATTATTATTATTATTATTATTATTATTAGTAGTAGTAGTAGTAGTAGTAGTAGTAGTAGTGGTAGTAGTCATATAGCATAGTGTTAATGTATTATATGCATTACCATATTATATATGGTATAATTTTATAGTGTGGTGCTACATACTCAGGTATGTTTTATTTATCGTATAATTATGTTTAACTGTTCATCATAAAATAGCCCTTATCTGATTGGCTGAGCCTATATGAAAATTCTGTATCTATAACAACAAAAACTGATGCTGCATCTGCTTCTACTACTATTACTAGTGTTATGCTGTTCACATGAATCGGTGTACTGGCGGTATGAATATGGATTGGTTTAAACGTAGGTGCTAACAACTTATCACTGTATTGCTAAACAGAATACAAATTGTTACTTAAATGTCTTGCATGCTTCAAACGAATGTGTTTTAGTTCAGTCTTAGTCTTAAGTAATATTAAATCCAGTGTTGTGTAACTGGGTGGCACTGGCCTGATGCTTATGTTAAATATTTTTTATATATACTTTAATTATTTACTATCGGCTGCACTGTACCTTGTTCAAAAACATGTCCTTGAAACACTCCTTGTAACTTGTATGTGAATAGGTGTGGCTTCTGTGCTGCAGGCTGAATAGGTAGAAATGTAAATATGCATTATAAAATCAAGGCATGCAAAACAAATGCAGCTTGGTTTAGACGTATACAGTGGGAGGTGAAGGAACGATTTTTACATAGTTACATAAATTTAAATTCATAAAAAGCAGATTTTTCTTGATGGGTACTTTTAAGTGTCTTTTCCTCTTTGTCCATATCCCTGTTTCCTGCATGAATAATGTGCATTATGTCTGGTATTGTCTGTTGTTATCGCTCCCATACATAGTCACCCCCAGAAGTGCCCTGAAGAACCCAGATGTGTCAGCTATTTTAGGCACAGGGAGCAGGCCGTCCCGCTTTGTGAACACACCGCGCCCCAAAGGCAGCCTCAGCATGGTGAGAGTCACACCAGGTCATGGATGAACAGCTCATACCGAGGGGTGTAAATCTCTAACCTCATTACGATCCCTTTACGTTATTAAGAAATCTGATCTCCATTATGAAATCTTCACCTTAGTTCACTCCAAAATCTCTTTTCCGTTATTACTAATTATATTTTCTGAGAATAAGAGGGTAAAGAAAACCCTAGATCCCCAGATATCAATTGAGTCCAATCTTGGACATTGCAGTGCAAATGTTGTATCACAAATTGCAAATTCTTTTTAATATGGATTTAGGGAAACGATGTTTCAGATATTGTACTTTTTGTTTCAACAGTACTCTAAGCTAAAACAAACCATCTTGATAATATACAGTGTGAGTAGGAGACACTGCTGTGTGCTGCATAGATGGATATGTGAATGTATTGTTGTGGTGTCATTAACAAAAGTTGGCTTACAAATACAGATGTAATTCAAACTCTTTTATGCAATATTAATTTGTTCATATAGTTACACTCCTACTTAACAGCCAAAATCTTTCTCTTCTTTGTGCTTCACACATTAGAACTTGGATGACAGTGATTGGACAAACAGCCTGTATCCCTCCCCCCTCTCTGTTCTTGGGGACGGCAGCTTCACAGATGAGATGAACATGAGCGCTGTGATGCTGAAGGAGGAGGACCCTGGAGAGGCTGGTACATGTTCACTCTTCTGCATATTTGTCAAATATAAATCTTTCTGTTAAGTACAGAGTGTTCTTTTCTCTCTCTCAATATTGATATAAAATATGATGTTTCCGTGCTTAGTTTACCTGATGCTAGAATTTAAGTGATGAGCGGTATGATTCTGGAGTGAATTACTTTTTTATAATTTACCAAACCCAGTGCTCCGCCTCTAATAGTAGTCCTGTTGGAATATGCATCGTAGTACAGGGTTCATGTCTCCAAAAAACTCCAAAACATTATAATTCATCCTTTGCTCATGTGTGCTCCTTTATAATACATGCCCATTAATTTCTTTTTCTTTTAGCAGTTTGTTAGCTAGCATTATTATTTATGCCTGCAACCCTACTTCCTTTCTTTCCCTTTCTCCATATTTGTTCTTTTTTTTATTATTAATTTTCTGTTTCTGTTTTTAAAATTATGCTCCAAATATTAACGTTCTCTTTCTCTCTCTCTCTCTCTCAGCATCTGTAAGCCTGTTTCCCGAGTTTCTGCAGTCATATCTGCGTCATTCATCCAGTGCTGTGTTTGACCTTTTGGAGGAGTATGAAGCTATCTGTCAGGATAAGGTATGCAGACTGTTGTCTTCTGATTCTGCTTATCAGTGGCTAGCTTTTAATTTGCTTTATTTTATTAATTGTACAGCACAGGCTAGAGGAATTTAGGGAAAGTGTAAAGCCTTGTAAATCATTGTGACATGGTCACGTCTGGCTTCAGTTGTCAAAGCTTGGGGACGTCGCAGTATGTTCAGGGTTTTTTTCTTGAAATGGTGGAAAGAGCTGTTGTTGTGTTTTTTTTTTGTTTTTTTAAACAAGGATTAATATGACAGTTACAAGGACTGCTATTGGTGATGTGTTCTTTAGGTAAGCACGCTGCAGAAGTTGGTTCTTCGCTCATCCTCCAGTCAGCAGAAATCTTCTAAAACTGCCAGCATCACCTGGCTACTTCAGCAGGAGATGGTCACCTGGAGACTCATCACCTCTCTCTACAGGTACACAGACGCAGTGAACTCTCTGTTTCTTTTTTTCTGTCTATTTGCCATTCTTATTTATTTGTATTATTTATGTTAATGAATATATTTTGTCTCTTTTTTTTCTTTCTATCTGTATTTCTGTCTGTCTGGCTCTTTTTTTAACACCATTCTTATTCTCTTTGTCTGTGTCTTTATGCGTTTTTCCTTGCCAATCTATTTGTTTTTTTCTTTCTTCACACTCTCAGGGACAGGATCCAGACAGCTATGGAGGATGGTCTGATGATGGACATAACTGTAAGTGAATTCTAATGGCAGTCAGTGATCTTTCCTTCTGTCTGTGAGAGTTTGTTGGGTGTGGGTGGATGCATGCTCAGAGTTTCTTTCTGACCTTTTTCTCTTGGACACTGAGTGATGTATGGAGAAAAAAACAGATGTTTATATATGTGGAATAGAGAGATTGCAGTGATGTTCTAATGGTCCTTAATTGTGCTGCAATGGTTTTTATCAGGCACCCAGTGAAAGTGAGAAGGTAATAATGGAGCAGTTTTTTCAGAGGGACAGTGTGATCCGACAGAGTCAGGTAAACACACAAACATGCGCACGCTCATTTTTTTCACTTGTTTAGTAGATGCAGGATGAAGGTTTAACTGTGTAGCTTCTCTAACTGTCCATTTGTTTGGATTTCCCTGGCAGTTGGTAGTGGACTGGCTGGAGAGCATAGCCAAAGATGACATTGGCGATTTCTCTGATAATATTGAGTACTATGCCAAGTCTGTGTACTGGTGAGTGAACATCTTTGCTCATGTAGATTACAGTCGTAGTTTTTGTGTTAATTTTCAACTTCACGTTTTGTGAGTAACATACTAAGACCACAGAGACCTTAAGACACATTTCCACTGAAACTCTTTTGTTCATCTAGAGCAGGGCTGTTTAGTCATGGTCCTGCAGATCTGCTGACCTTGAAGAATTAAGATCTAGCACACATGGCCCTAAAAGACCCATTTACTGAATCAGGTGTATTAGATGAAAAACTGCAGGATGGTAGATCCCCAGGACCAGCATTATTAGGCGGTTAACCACTGAATTCTGTTGAGTTGTCTGTCATTAGACTTCTGTGTCTTTGCCGTTGTGTGTAGGGAGAACACCCTGCACACTCTGAAGCTAAGACGAGATCAGTCAAGTGCAGGTTTTAGCAGACCCCTAGTGACAGAGTTGGACCCTGACGCCCCCATCAGGCAGAAAAGACCGTTGGCTGATTTGGACAGAGAGGATGACGCTCGACTGCTCAGATTTCTCTTCACACTCATTCGCGCAGGAATGACTGATGAGGTGGGTCTTTATGAAACAAGTTGGTATGAAGAAATATAAGGAAGGTGTTGTTGGATTATCCTCTGCCATACTTTTTTACAGGAATAATACATTTTTTCTCGCACTCATCATCTTCATTTTCTGTTTTGCATTTAGGCTCAGAGGTTGTGTAAGCGCTGTGGTCAGGCTTGGCGTGCTGCCACTTTAGAAGGGTGGAAACTTTACCATGACCCTAATATCAATGGAGGTAAGAACACAATTCAAATGTACGCAAATGTTTGTGCTGCATTAATGTCCAGACTGTTTAATTGCTTTATTAAAAGTAATTTAACATTTTTCTTATATAGTTAATTACAATGAATTATATATATATATTGTTTGATTAAATTCGGCCCAAAAAAAAAGTTTGTTTGTTTAAAAACCCTCTAACTTTCATACCACTAATAGAAGCAATAATGGAAATTACTCCATTTTAAATTCTGTATGAGAAGGCTACAATCACAGCTTTCTATCATTCTGTTTATCGTTGTTGTGATAAATTGCATTAAAATGTGCTTTTATGTTTACATTGTTCCCATTATCAGACGCTTCTCAACATTGTTTGAAAAGTTTTGGTAGTGTTTTTCTGTTTGGTACTGCGTAGTTAATTTATCAGACCTCAGAAAGCACATTTATATTGTGACGTGTTGCGTACTGTGAAAGTATACTTGAAGTATCATATTGCATTTTTGCCTTATCGCTTGTAATTCATTAAGCTTGTCATGCTGCCGTGTTAAATCGTCCTCTTATCTCACACTTTCCACAGACTTGTTTGTTTTTCTTGGTTTATTTATTTATTTATTTATTTATTGACTTCACTGGGCACCTGAAAAGTGGTGCAGTTTGTTGTGCTCTAAGGCAATAATAGAGACTGGTAGAGAGCTTATGAAACATAAAGCTGAACGAGCTGTAACGTATGAAAAGCATGTTCCATACGTAGAATTTTCATAAATCACATAAACGGTTCTATCTAAAGATCTTTGCTGATAAAAAGTGCTTTTTTTCCTTTCTTCAAAAAGACAAAAGAAACAAATGCTGTTGTCACAAATGAGAACCCAAGCATCTAAATTAGTCAGAACAATGCAAACTAAACAATACAATACGAGTTCCTTCTTATTGTCTTATCATTCTCAGTCCGCTTGTTTCTGCGTGTCTGTTTGTAGGAGATGCAGAACTACAGCCAGTAGAAGGGAATCCCCAGAGGTGTGTGTGGAAGGTGTGCTGTTGGAGGATGGCAGAGGAGGTAGGGAACGTATATTTTTGAGCGTTTAGGAATATGTATAGAGGCAATAATGTATGGAGGCAATAATTACCACCAAGGTGTGACAGACAACAGTGAGACAGACAGTGTACATGTATTTCTTATTTTTCCAGGCCCTTATGACTGTTTATTTATTTCACTAGCAAATGAATAAACAGATGAAACGAACAAAAGTAGCTTGACAGCATTGCCTATCATGAAACAATAGCTTGTCTTTGTCAGGATGTCTTCATTAGACTGCTGTATTTCTCTTTAAAATAAAGTATAAACAAATAAATAAACTAAACAATTGACTAAAGTCATTCATGAATTGTTACCTGCTTTATATGGATATGCTTTAGTAAGTCTGTATAGATGATTGCAGAGCAGCAGTTCCTTTAAAAGTTGCCTTACCTTAGTCTTCATTCTGTGTCCTGGTTTTAGCTAGCATGGCTTACCAACCATTCCACCTTGGGCTTCAGCTTCTCCCATCAGTTGCAGGGGTGCAGTTGGGCTGTATAACGCAGCCTAAATAAAAACATTTAAATACTTCTCGTCTGCTCAACTTGAAGTTTAGTGAACTCTTTGGACTTGGACAGATGATTGAAGTTTGAGAGCAGCCCTAAAAATATTAAATATTGTTTTTATGTATTTTCGTAACATTTGATATTATCAGGGCTGACCCCACAAGTCGATGATGCGAATCGTCTGACACTGACTTTATAACCTTAAATACGCATACAAACAAATTTCAGCAGTTTAATTGTATTTGTCTTTTTAGTATATGCTGTCTTTATTGAGTGTTTAAATACATGGAGTTAAGTCTTATGTGTTCATTTGATTATTTTGTACAGGAGCAGTTTAACAGGTATGAGAGGGCCATATACGCTGTGCTGAGTGGAAACCTCAGACAGGTAACTGTTCAGAAGCTTTAATTTATGTTTGGTGGTATCTCTTATGTTTGTCTAACTTGCCTATATTTCATGCTTGTTCTTTTCTTTAATTACAGTATGTGCTCTTTTAGGGCTAAAAATGTAGGTAATAAAATAGACATATTTGGGCACAGTAGCCTACAATAAATATATGAACCAATCAGCATAAATTATTGATCACATCCAAACAAAATCCTTTTTTTTCTTTCGAAGTTGACGAGGATTTGAATTATCGCACACCTGTGTATTTTTGTTTTTTTTGTTGTTTATTTATTTTTTGTTTTGTGTGTTTTTATTTTCTGCAGTAAAAGTTCCTTTATAAAGAGGAAATACAAAAGTAGCAGTTGAGGAATAATTAGAGTGAAAGAAGACAAATAATTAACAATAATTAAAATTAATCAAACTGTAAATAATAAGTATCATTTAAAAACAATCACAAATCACTGTCACTTCTGTACTAAAGTACATGTACATCAGAAAATAGAATTACTCTAGGGTTCTCTCTTTTTCACAGCTCCTGCCTGTGTGTGAGACCTGGGAAGACACTATTTGGGCATATTTCCGTGTTCTGGTGGACTCCCTGTTGGAGCAGGAACTCCGTTCCTCTGGAATGAGTCATGAGGACCTGGAGGAGCTGCCCAGAGAATACCTGGAGGCCAGGTAATAGCCAGTGGAGAGCATCAAGTAATATGTAGAGAGGCTTTTACCTTGGAGAGAAGTTGTCGAAATGAGCTCTAACTTGTTGGACTGTGTTGTGCTGAATTAAATTTTGGTGAAAAGCAGATTTATTAAAGTAAAAATCTCAAATATAGTTACATTTTTATTTGTAACATTGTTTGCATTTGAGTGATGCACTTTTTCATGCTTGATTCAAATATTTCTCTTTAATACTTTTTTCTAGCTGGACAATGGAGAAAGTATTTGAGGAGCTACAAGCAACAGAGTCAAAGGTTGGTGTGATGGATAGTACTTAGGCTGCAGTGCTGGCATTGTTATGCAGTAATAACACATGCAGTGCGGCCTGGAATTTAAAATAATACTTAATGTCGAAAGTATTTTTGAAAACAACATTAATTTAGGACATGTGTAAAAATAGAATTTGTTGACAAATACTTTGAATAGCTGTTCATTTTGTGATCTGTAAGTATGAGGCATTGTGGACATCAGCTTAGTTTTTTAAAGTTTGTTCTCTTGGCTGTACAGATTACTTTATATTCATGAAATCACTTTTCCAAAGAAATTAATTTTATATTAACGAGGTCAAAGAGTGATCCCAAACACAATGTACTTGTTTGTTAAACAAATTAGGTCAGTATGATTTCTCTATTGTAGGATCGATGGGAACCAGGAGCCATTTTATTTACTATCCAAAACCATCAGTAAAGCACCACAAGTCTCGTGTTTAAAAAAAACACTGGCGATTTTATACATAACCACTTCATCAATTACTTTTATATTAGGCAACTTTTAGAGGCATTAAACTCTTTAGACAGCTGGTCCCGTCATCACCATTGTGGACAATTCTGAATCAGCGTCTTATCAAATCAAAGAACTGAACATGGATAGGTAAATAGGTAGATAGATATTTTATAGATCCTGAAGGAAACTCAGCTATTTAAAAAATAATAATAATAATTTAAAATTATGTAGCAATTTAAAAAAATATGTGGAGTTTATGTGACAATGCCAATATTTGAGGTAAAGTTTGGAAATAAATCTGTTTAATAGTGGTGGTCCCACTTCATAGTTAAGCTGTCAATCAGTGAGCGCTTTCTTGTATGTATTCATATTTGTTCATGTATGTTTTTGATAGAGGGTCCTGGAGGCAACTAAGGAGCACTACCACATCATCCAGAAGTTCGTCATCCTTGGAGATTTGGATGGTAACGTTATAGTAATGGTGGAATGTGTGTTTACAGTGCAGGTCTGTTAAGGTCTGTTTTGCGAGTTTTGTATGTGTTGTTTTAATGTAGGTCTTCTGGAGGAGTTTAGTGATTGGTTGGGTAGAAGTCCGCCGTTGCCGGCCCATCTGCTGCGCTTCATGACGCACCTGGTGTTGTTCTACCGCAGTCTGGGGATGCAGCTGAAGGTGCACATGTTAATTTGACAGGACAAGGAAAAGTTAAAGATGACTCAGGCAGAGACAATTTTCTCAGCAGAAATCCTTAACTTTTTTCAGTGTGACCCAGTTTTAGGGGTACAAATTCATTTTTGGATTATAATTTTGGTTATGTAATAATGCTCTTGAAGTCATTGTGCCCCATTTGCGCTATATCCAACAGACAGGAACAATTAGAAAGTCTTTCTTAGAAGTTAATGGAGGGATGGATTCTATTGTGTTTTGAAGTGGTTGTCTTCGTCCTTCTCTTTCCCTTCTGCAGGAAGAGGTATGTGTGGATGTGTTGAAGGCATACATCTCCCTGTTAGTGAAGGAGAAACAGGTGGAGCTGATAGCATTTTATGTCAGTAACCTGCCAACCGACACAGCTGTTGTCCAGTACGCTCGATTCCTAGAGGAAGTCACTGAGACGGAGCTACGGAAACGCTGCCTAGAGCTTGCCAGCCAAGCCGGTGAGAGAAAACGCCTTCTTTATTATTTATCTGCTACATACTTTAACATATCCATCCATATAATTGCTGCATGAATCATTCATAAAACCAACCATCAATTCATTATCTCATTTATCAGTTTGTGCTTTTTACCGTCTGTAAGCTCAGTCAACCCTTCATCGTTTTACTCACCTGTCTAAATCTACCTATCTAATCTGTTTCATAAGACTTATCCATAATTCTTGCACCCAGCTTTGGAATTAATTTATCCAGTGTTTTGTATTTATCCGTTTATGCATACAGTCATCAAATGTTTAAATCAAAACACATTAAATAAATAATATTTTTTCTGTAGTTTTGCCTTGGACTTTTTCCTATAAGGGAGACGGTTCAGTTAGTACTTGAAGGGTGTCTATTGTTTGTAAGGTGTTCATTGTTTGCAACCAATCAGGTTCTGGCAGCTCAGTTCCAAAGGCAGGGCTAAGCTGAAAGACTAATCAATTCTATGCCAAACTTGCAACAGCTGTCATTTTTATTATAGCCTGTGCTGTTAAGAGGGGTCATTTAACCTAACAACACTGAGATGGTAAACCACTATGAGCAGTCAAGCGCTCATCTCATGTGTACATGACAACACATCCTCAACTAACTGGTCTTGTTTTTCAGGTCTGGACGTGGCAGCGGTCACTAAAACGGTGGTAGAGGCCATCAGAGAGAGAGACAGTGAGGAATTTGCTCACCATGACCTGACACCTGCTCTGGACACAGGGACTTCAGCGGTATAACACACACACTCATTTGCATGTACTGGAGCATTTGACACCATAATTTTAAAATGCTATAATATTCCTCACTATCATTATATCATAATTAAAGCAACTAAGGAAAATCTCAGTCGTTAAAAATAAAGTGTTACCAGGAAGCTTGCATCTGTTTGATTACTCAGTTAAGATCTGCCTGGCTTTCATGAGATTGAAGCTTATAATTTTAAGCTGTTTGTAAATGTTTAAGTCTATACATCAATTTGGAGTTATAAAACATGTCTCTCTGTGTCTATAACTATAACCACGTATATAAATTTTAAGTCTGTTTCTCTTTACTCCACAGGAAGATCAGCAGAAGATTGATGTCATTGATTGGTTGGTGTTTGATCCTGCACAGCGCGCTGAGGCTTTGAAGCAGAGTAATGCCATCATAAGGAAATTCCTGGGTGGGTGGAGTTTCAGTAGATCCTATAACATATAAATATTTATACTTCCACAATGTTGGCATCTTCACACATGACTGGCTATCAGTATTGTGATCTGTAGGACAGATTTGTGACCGGATTACAGTTGTATCACTCATTATGAGACCATTACAGCTTCCATTCTTTACTAAAGACTTGCTTTCAGTTTCAGAAATCTGCAGGGATGCTTTCTGTCTTAGAAGTAATTTAGATAATACCAAAGACTTTCAGTGATGTTGATATTGTTGTCTGCTGCACATAATTTTTAGACCTATAGTGTCATCAGTGTTTTTTTAGTTATGCAGGAAGAGTACATCCTTTTATCCTTATTGTTTATTTGAAGGTGGTAGTTTTATTGGTTTACCAGGTACATCTTAAATTTTAGTTCTCCACAGTGTGTGTGTGTTTTCCCTGATTATTACATATACTGTCAAAAGGTATCACACAACTTATGAAATCAGCAAAGACTTCACTAAATAAAGACTAGTTTAAATGATTAAGTTATGGAATTGGAAAGTGCATAAATGGATTAAAGATAAGATAAGAACACTTTATTGATCCCGAAGGAAATTGCAGTGTCACCGTTCTGTACATATTGCACAAGTAAGACATACATTATTACAATAAAAAGGGCAGAGGTTACAGAAGAGCTATTAATCCCAAAATGACATAAATTAAAATAACAGAAGAGTCTATGTGCATATAAAAGTGTTCTATGAAGTATGTACATACATTAATCAGAATAAATAAATAGAGCTGAATTAAGGAGATTTGTCTATATACATAAATGTGCATGTATAAGACATTGCCTATAACACAGAAGCCTAGAGCCTGTTATGTTTTCAATCTGTCATTGTTTAGTAGCATCATAACACAGAGAACAGGATTTTAAAATCTAAAAACAGTTTTGCTGTCAATGTAACAATTTTTTCTGATCTCTCTGATTCTGATGTTGTGCCTGATATCTTGCTTCCAGCCTCTAAGAAGCATGACGCTGCTAAGCTTGTCTTTGCCAAAGTTCCAGAAGATTCCATGAGGGAAATCTACCGTCAGTGGGAGGATCAGGGAATGAACACGACCCTTCCTGCAGAGGAGGAGAACGCAATTCGTGAACACCTCTGTATCAGGGCATACCTGGTAAAAAGAGATCCCTTATTTATTTGTTAAATTTTTTATTTTTTTTATTTTTTTGGGGGGGGGGGTATTCATATAATCTGTCCTGTCGCTCTGACCGATTATAATACACTATACCTCTGATGTTTCATCAAAGCACTCTATAAATGTCCATACAATACAGAGTCATTATGATGGGTTGTAATGCGCGTGCATGCGTGTGTGTGTGTGTGTGTGTGTGTGTGTGTGTGTGTGTATTCTTAATAAAAGTGTTTTATAATGTAGATATAATCCATGTGGTCATTCCCACACATTGTAATATACTATAGGAAGTGTAGGGGTGATTTGGCTGTTGTTCCAAGTTAAAATGGCTTTATTATTCTGTTCAATGTTTGTATGATCTACACAGTTATTCCGATTCAAAGTGAGATCAAACAGCAGATGCCATTCGTTACTTAATCAAATCACAACACATAGGCATGACTGAGTATAGTTACAGCCCTAAGGTAAATTGTAATGCTGTTTATTGTAAAAGTGTTTCTTGTTGTCTTTAAGTGTATTAAGTAAGTTGTATGTTGCATGTGTGTGCATTTTATCAGGAAGCTCATGAGGCCTTCAATGAGTGGTTCAGGCACATGAACTCTCCACCTGTAAAGCCCACCATGCCTCCAGGGGCCAAGTTCACAGAGAAGGTGGCTTTTGAGATGAAGGAGAAAGAGTACAAGGTCAGAAATCTATGCTGTTATCATATTCACCCATCATGATGTACCCTCTAGTGGAAAAAACAGATTACAGCAGTACAGATATTTATAGAAAATTACAAAGGATTAAAAAAAAACCTTTTGACTGAAATTAAGTTTAAATGTTTGTTTTTTTCCCCTCTCCTTCTTGCCATCTTTCTTGCATGCACAGATGGAGCATGAGAACTGGCAAGGTCGTCTGGATGCTCTGACAGAGGAGGTGAAGGAAAGGATCTATAATGTTTTGCTGTTTGTGGATGGAGGCTGGATGGTGGACGTCAGAGAGGTGAGATGTACAAGGCATGCAGGAGGTCTTTTCTGTTTCAGTGGTAGACTATTTAGCAGGTTTAGCATATTTAGAGGTTTATGTCACTCAATCTTAGTGTCCCCTGGACTAGAACTATCTTTTGTGTATTATGCACAAATACCAAAATACAAGGAGTGATGGCTGTGTGTTTGCACATGGGTGGAATTTTTTATAAACCCTTTTAGATCAATAGACTGTGAGTATGTAAAATGTTTACACTCATTTTAAGATCTTTAGGGCTCCGGTGATGCTAATATGATTTGTAATAGCCCTCTAAATTTAAGTGTCTTTCTGCGTTTCAGTTCAAGTTTCAAGTTTTTGTCATTTGCACAACGTCAGGACATTTTATGTATTAAAATGCTTGTGGTGAGGCTCAGGTTTGGGGGTTTGTAAACGGACACAGGTCTGGTAAAAATAAATATCTGATGTCAGCTTTTGTGAAAATTTCATATAGTGTTAGGATATTAGACTTCTGACTTATCGCTCAGCTCTATGATGCTTTCAGAAAGCTGGTAAACGGTAGAATCAAACGGTCTGTATGTGTGTTTATTCACAGGATGCTGAAGACGACTCTGAGCGTTCTATCCAGATGGCTCTTCTACGGCGTTTGTGTTTACCAATGATGACGTTTCTGCTGCTGACAGTTTTGCAGCGAACGGAGCGGCATCAGGAGAGCCTCCACCTTGCCGACATCATTGCCTCTGACCAGCATAGGCTATATGAGGTCAGGGTTTTTTTGTTTGTTTTTTTTCTTCTTCTTCCTTCCCCTCTCCCTTCCTCCTGTCTTTTTGCCCCTTATAACTTCTCTTATGCACACTATCCTTTATTCTCTAATCTAGCATTTCGGATATTAATTCCAGGGGATGGTGTATGAAGTTGTCAAATGTCTATATGATGCTTTTTTAAAATAAAGTTTTATTAAGAAAAAGTGACAAAAAGAGGCATTATCAATTTTATGCTTCATGACAGACCGAAATAGAATGTCCTGAACGTTCACACATAACCTATATGGTGCAATACATACACAGTACTGAATACAATAACATACAACAGCAGTACATTCCTTAAACTGTAAAACTTTAGACCCCTTGCTATAAATGTTTTTACAGTATGCTTACAACCCGCTAACTAAAAACCTGAAACTGGAATTCTGTCCAACTATTTGTCCATACTGATATACTTACATAGACAGTATGTCATACAGTGTCATCATGTTAACAGTATTGCATTTTTTTTTCTCCCTTTGTTATTTTTGCAGTCAGCCTTAACTAATACTGCACGTGTGTTTTATAGGTGTTCTCTAAAGACGAGCTGCAGAAGTTACTTCAGAAGATGAGGGAGTCTTCTCTGCTGTTGTTGGATAAAGGACTGGATCCTCTTGGCTATGAGCTTCAGCCCTAAACACCACCTCTGTTCTCTGTCCTGATGTTTAAAAAAATCTGAGATGTTTTCTATTTTGTATTTCAATAAAGATTTGTCTGTTGTTTGAGAAGATTTTAGATGTATTATTTTGTTAAAAAATATTCAGAGGCCTGGGTCATAACAGTGGTGTTTGTGTAGGCAACTGTTTTTACCAGGACGGGTTTAATGATTAAGATATAAAGGAGGGTACCGCACCAGTCACAGCTAACAGTCATTTATCATTTTCTGTTCATAGGAACAAATGTGTCCATATGTTGTTTAAGATACTCATTTTGTCAGGATATATACATGGATATAGGATATATATTCTAAAAAAAATTTTAAATTTGCTTTTCATTAAAAAAGTGTGTGGGTGTCTGTATGAAAAGCAAATATATCAGAATTTTAGAATCAAGATCTTGTGATATTTTTCACACTTTATATGTAGCAAACAGCTATGCCGATTTACATTTCTAGTTTTCCCTTTAAAGGTACGGATCCACCCTCCTTCACTTCTCTTGATTTTGTTGAAGCTAAAGAAGTGTGATACTCCATACATGGGCCCTATTGCATGGTGCGTTATCCTTCTGTCTATCATTGTGAGGGTACATGAACTCCATAGAAAGCTGCAAACTGCCAAGCAGTGAAACAGTGGGCACGGCTCAGTGACAGGTTTAGGTGGACCCTTGCCGTAAGAGCACACCAGAATGGAACCACCACACAGTTGCACAGTGCCCTGGTGACTACTGGGATCCATGGCTTCATGGGATCTGCGCTACACCCGAACCCCACCATCAGCTCGAAACAATTGGTGATGTGACTCGGACCGTGACACGTTGCCAGCCCTCTAGGGTCCAGTTGGCAACCATAGAAACCGGGCTGAGGCCTTGTGCCCTTTGTCTGGGTGTTAACGGAGGAACTCCAGCGGGTCTTCTTTCATATCCTATTTGCCAGCCAGATACTGTCGGTCAAGATCATTGAGCACCCATGGGCGGCCACTGCGCTGTACACTGTGGGTGATAAGGTCTTCGGAAACAGAATATCCTATCCGTTTGGCACCTGCTGTCATGCCTCGCTCAGACTCCAATGATTCACGTCGCCTGGCCATGTGCACGCTAACCAGTGTACAACCTCGTTCACAAGACGACACCTCACACGTTAAACAGGTGTGGGCGTTCCCAAACCGTCCCTGTGGTAACAGCACTTCATGAGCACATTACATACTGCTATCCCACAACATCCAGGGACGTCTGTGTATATTTCACTTCCCCAAATATTACACGCTGGTCCTTTAGTGCAAAACTTTAAAATAAGGACTAGTTTTTTATGTTTTAGGAAAAAGTGAAGTAAATCTGAAACGACTCCTTACCTCCTATGTAGTGCAATATGCAGGCCATGCAATGGCAGATTCTACCCCTGAATAGTGCATTGTGTGTAAACATAATGACTGTACACATTATATGCGAGATGCCATTTATATTCAGCCACAAGCAGCACGACGCCCTAAATGACATTCTTTAAATAACGAAGGGAACTACTGAAACAATGGATGAATATAAACAGGTTAGTCTTCATCTTTACCCTCTAATGGCTCAATGCTCGTTTGTGCCGCTCGGTGGCGGTATGACGCAGTGACGTGGCAGCCCGGCGCCGGAGTTCTCCTTGGAAACGTCGCCTTTGGTGACGTCATGCGCGGTGCGTCTGGTTGAAAGTTGTCCATCATCGGCATGAAGCTCAAAAACCGGCTCATCTACTGAGCCAAACCTGCGATGAAATCGGGGTTGTACAGCAGCTACGTGTGGACTGGGCATCTGGAACTTGCGAATGCTCTTCACAGGAGGCTCGTCCGCAGCGTGTTTGGTCCGGAATCGCCTCTGAAAGTTTGTTGAAGGCGAGTTTTGCGTCATGTCTGGTCGACTGTTTGAGAATAGCCGCATCGCCACCGGGCTGCTGGTGAATTTACTCTCGTCTATCTGCATCGTTTTTCTGAACAAATGGATCTACGTGCACTACGGCTTCCCCAACATGACCCTGACCCTGGTTCACTTTGTGGTGACCTGGCTGGGTCTGTTTGTGTGCCAAAAGATGGACATTTTCTGTCCAAAGAATCTCAGACCCACCAAAATCATTCTGCTGGCTCTCAGCTTCTGTGGGTTCGTCGCATTTACCAATCTGTCCCTCCAAAACAACACCATAGGCACCTACCAGCTGGCCAAAGCCATGACCACTCCTGTTATCATCGTTATCCAGACTTTGTACTACAGAAAGTCCTTTTCCTTGAAGATTAAGCTGACTTTGGTGAGTACAAATCATTGGTATACTGTGCCAAGCTTTAACTGACAAAGATGCCCTTCAACTGGATGTTTTGGGTGGCTGTGTCACTGTGTCTGATGATACACCTATACGAGCATTACACACATTGCAGTGTCACTACTGGAACACCTTAGGTAAAGAAACTGACCAGTGATGAATGGACTAGAGGGACGGTGATGAATTGTTCAGCATCAGATAAACAAAATTCTGTAATGTGTCATGTATAAGGTTAGTGGATCTCATTACATAGACAGTAAGTGAAAGTAGAAGGTCGGTATTCTAGTCAGTGGCCAGTGAGTGGAATCATAGGTCAGTGTTTCTTATAAAGTGGCCAGAGAGGGAAGGTATAAGGTAAGTGTTTCTAATAAAGTGGCCAGTAAGTAGAATAGAATGTAGGCATTTCTAATAAAGTGGCCAGTAATCCAAAGCACAGAGATGGTGTTTCTAATAAAGTGGCCATTAAGAGGATGCACAAGGTAGGTGTTTCTAATAAAGTGGCCAGTAAGTAGAATAGAATGTAGGCATTTCCAATAAAGTGGCCAGTAATCTAAAGCACAAGGTAGGTGTTTCTAATAAAGTGGCCACTGACAGGTTGCACAAGGTAGGTGTTTCTAATAAAGTGATCTGTTTGTCTTATGACAGGTTCCAATCACGCTGGGGGTCATACTGAATTCCTACTACGATGTGAAGTTTAATCTGCTTGGTATTGTCTTCGCAACGCTGGGAGTTTTTGTCACCTCACTGTATCAAGTGGTAAGTGGCACACGTGTAAAAGAATAACCACGTGGTTGAAGCTGACGAAGTGAGACTTTTGTGACATTTTAGTAAGCATGTTACTGATTAACATGGGTTGTGCACTCTGGGAACTCTCTGGCCGTAGTCATTATCATCAGTGTAAAAATCATTTCTTGCACTTTGCATGTGAATTGCAAGTCACAGTTGTTGTTATTCTTTAACTTATTTTATGTCTTATGAGTTAAGGTACACCTTGACACAGCAGGGGAATTAGAAGGCCAGGCGTCACTGTGATTGTGATTAGGCCCTTAGAGGCTGTAGAGTCATCCGGTGTTATGTTATGCTATATCTAACTATTGTGTCTTCTTAAGATAACTATTGCGTTCTTCACTTGGCCACCACCATTATTTAACATTCCATCAGGGCAGCCAGTAGTGTCTGTGGAGCAGAAGCAGCACGTTCACCCCTGCGCTTTATGTAGAGTATAATAATCTGTCATACAATTCATTAGCAGAACAAGGGAGCACTTATTCTTCCGATATGTTTATATGGGTCTTTATAGAACTTTACAGAGACTTCTCTGCTATCGTTTTAAGTGAGTTACATTTATTCATTGTTTTGTGCACATCATCAGTGGCAGCAGGTCATTGCAGCACTTGTGTTTGATGTGTATAATGTTGTTAGGTCTGGGTGTGGATTTGCATACCTATCAGAACAGGATGCACAATAAAAAAAACAGTAACCCATAATTGTATGGTCTTCAAAGTGAGCCCAGATAAAGCACCTTAAACCCCTAACTACTTACTACTAGGTTTACTACATCTTGAAATTATTATGCTGATGTCAAGTTACTACATGGATGGCAATGCAAAATGACTTAATTATTCTTAGAGGACAATTTTTATTCAGTTTTGTTTTAACCAAGACTCATTTATTACGACGTAAAATGCACATTTCTGAGTGGTTTGGTGTGAAATGCTCAGTTCTAGAGAATCTTATGGAGTTGGAACCGGTTCGAACTGGTTCACATCTCTGTGAAAGGATTATGTAGAAATATTGTTGGATTACGATTGAAGTTGTGTGTTTGAAGATGCAGCCAATACAAGTATGCAGCCATTAGGAGATCCCTGGCCATTAAAGGGGTTTATTGGCCAATCCATGTTCTGTCCACAGATGCATTGTTTCATAACCATTTTGTTTGCACAGAACATTGGCAAAACCCCTAAAATTCAGGCTTATGGGGAAAAAAAAGTTTTTAAACTTTTTGAGGAACTTTTTGAGGAACTTCTAGAGGAAGTCAAAATTATATGTGGTTGTAGTGATGAGAACTGTACCTTTTTTAAAGAGTTTAATCATATTTCTGGCATTTAGCTGATGCTCTTACCCAGAGCGACTTACAGGTTAATTATATTACAGGTAGGCCAGTGTAGTGTTAGGAGCCTTACCCAAGGACTGGTATTGGTGTAGCACAGCATAGTCTCCCAGACCGGGATTCAAACCCCAGTCTCCCACGTGTAGGGTGTATCCACTGAGCTACACCAACCACTAAATACCTCTGAAAGTCCCCTCACAGAAACCTGTTACTTGGTTATTAATACCAGGCCTGATGTCTGAAACAGCATATTGTTTGCCCAGTTTATGTTGGAGCAATGCATGCCGAGCATTGTAAAATATTCCCCTATGAAAACTGGTGGTGAATCAGCTGTACTTGAGAGAAACTGTACTTGATTAAAACTGATTTATTGAAATTGTATATATTGCACCCCCTGGTTCCCATTACCGTCATTGTAAAGGGTCAGTAAGTTTCTCTATAAAGAACTATTTCACATCAAATCACTTTTTAATGACGTTTACATCTCTAACTGAGTTACGCAGAATTTCTGAGAAATGTGTGGATTTGCACTTTAACGTTAAGTGGTATTTATTTAGTAAGACTGTGAAAGGTCACATTCCAGCATTCTGTAAAGCCTGCACAGTGTGGCAACACTGGCCACAAAAAGACGTGTGTGGGTGGAGCATGGCTAGGTCAATGCCTTACTGTGTGATAAGTAATTCTGGTTTGTATCAGCTATTCTTCTCCTCTGCCTCTGTTTCAGTGGGTGGGTACGAAGCAGCATGAGCTGCAGGTGAACTCTATGCAGTTGCTGTATTACCAGGCCCCGATGTCCTCCGCTTTCCTCCTCATGATCGTTCCCTTTTTCGAGCCGCTCACTGGAGAGGGGGGTATCTTCGGCCCCTGGTCCATACAGGCCGTGGTGAGTTAGTGAGAGAGAGGGCGTCTGTTTGACTGGATGGGCACACCTCAACCCTCTTAGCCACAGGAATTTCCTGAACACACACACACACTGTCATAACAGAGGTGCCTGTGTTAGCAGCCACCCCCCCAAAAAAACACATAAACCTGTGTTTCATTCTTGCTTTATTGGGCTGTTGCCCATATAACAGACTAAAAACAGCAGGAAAATATTTCTAGCATTGCATGTACAATCAAACATCAAAATAATAAACCCGGACAAAGTATGACAAGAGAAATACTGGCTAATGCTTAGCATGTTATACTGGCTTAGACCAGCAGGTGGTGACCTTTTTCCACTTTACATTCTAACAGAGTTTTGGGTGGGGGTGACGCTGAGGGAGTTAAGTGGTTAAGAAATACTCCTCTATACCCTAAGCAAAAAGGGGCATCAGGGATGGGGGGGGAACTTTAAGGTTGGAGTTGGTATTCAGCTCTTGTGGTGATGTTGGTATAGCATGCTCATTACTAGCCGTTTAGCTTCCCAGGAAATTATTACCTGTATCAGTCTTAAAGGCACAGTAGCAGTGATATAGTTATGACTGTGATTACTATGCAATAATTTCCTCCTGTGGCTTAAAAGAAGTACAGTATATCCCCTTTAAAGAGCATGAGCAAAAGTCAGAGTGGAATCACTGTGGCTTTTATGTTTAAACATTTTCAGTTTTTTTTCTTTACCTGTTCTTCTAGACCATGGTTTTCCTGTCAGGGGTAATTGCATTCCTTGTGAACCTGTCCATATACTGGATCATCGGGAACACCTCTCCGGTCACGTATCCTTTCTTTCTGAAGCGTCAGAGTGGTGGTGATTATCTCCATGGGTTATCCATGGTTATATACTATAACTATATCCGGTATATAGTTTTTCGTTTATATAACTTTGTGCTACACCTTTGGTGGAGTGGATGCTATATGCAAATTGGTATCATGGGTTAATGCCATTTCAGTATTAATTCTAATTCACACAAAATACCATTGTTTTGCAAAAAAAAACCCAAAAAACTGCAGTTTAAGCAAACCCTAATGTCATGTCCGCTGGATGTAACACAATAAACGTGGAGAATAAAGAACAGAATAGAAAAGAAAAAGAATTGCTGACAATAAAATAGTTTTTTTACTTTAAGCATTACAACTAAAGCTGGGTACAAAGATTCTGCAGAATAGAGGGACATGAACAGACACCTAGAGAGGATACACCTAGATGAACGACTGTAAACTCACTGAGTATTCGGTGGGATCCCACAGTCTGTGGTCCACCATTCTATATTTTATAGCCGGTGTGTTGCATGATTAATATGAGGATTGCCATCACAAGCAAGTTGAGCTGTTCTGCTGACATTGTGATGCTCATTTGCTTGGACTACAGAGATGACAGTGTGGCTTTAAATGGTCAGCCTGTTTTTTAATGCATCTTTAAAGCACAGAAAATAAAGGAAAATGATTGGCAGTGTCAGTTCCAGACCCGATATGAAGAACTGCTTTGCCATATGCCTTATGACTGAAAAGCCCCGGCCCTAATATTTGCTCAGACTGCAGGTGATTTATTGACCCGTTATTGAATTATTTATACACATGCAGTTGGTGACAGTGGGAGACATGGAACACAGTTAATGTATTCTTTGCAGTAGATACCTGAGATCTTAACTTAAGAGTGTAGTCTTATTTCTGTGTTGCTTTGACCTATAATTTAAAGTTTTAAAGCAGAATATTAATACAGAGCTAAAAATCCTTTATGGATTTGGAAACATACAATATATTCTGTTTTTTTCTGATGATTGCCCATTTTAAATGCTTCATATTTAGAGTACTACTATTATAACCTGCAAATAAACACAAAAAATAGGGCTCTTGCAAACTTACATATGGCTTTTTGTTGTTGCCTGTTTGTTCTGGTTTGCAGAGGTCTGTTTATAACTCTTCCCTTTAACATTTTTCAAAACTGCACTTTATGCTGCAATTTCACCTGTAGGGGGAGCCCTGCTTACAGGTCTCAGCGACGGTCTCAGCTGGCTATCCAATGGCCTACTGTGTCTGTTTCTGATAAGATACAGTCTTTAAAATCAGCTGTTGAACATGGTTACTTCGGATCATCAATAATAATAACAATAATTATAATAAAAAACGATAATATTACACATGATTGTGGTCACATTATAATGACCACCTCCTTCTTTTGATGAACACCAAGTTCATGAAGGAAGCCACATGTTTGTGTCATTCTTCGGTCCCTCATCCATGTGGAAGGCACTCTCAACTGATTTGGGTATGAATCGTAGAAATGTGCGACACTGGTTGGATAGACCATGACCATGACCATGGCCATGGCCATGACCAAGAGCATGGCCTGGCCCCCTAGTACCCCAGACTTGAACCCAACTGAGCATCTGTGGGACACCTCGATCATTGTGTTCGCTCAATGGGTCCTCCCCCACACATCCTCCAGCAGTTGTGGGATGCACTGCAGTCAGCATGGCTCCAGATACCTGTGACAACCTACCAGCACCTTAGGTACCATGAGTGCTAAGAAACTAGAACACAAGGAATAAACAGCCTGTTGGAACTAAAGTGGCAAAATGACAACAATATATGCTCATAACTATACGAAAACCTATACTATATGTAGTATCCCCAACAATGCATTTATAAGAAAATGCGCAAATGCAACAGTTGGATGAAAAAAGGAACAAAAGTGATAAACCTCTCAGAGTGCTTTCTGGGATATGTAGTTTATATACACAGTACATTGTATCATAGCAGTAGTTGCTTACAACTCTTTATATAAGGAATTTTTTAGATGTCTGTAGAAAATGAAGGAGATTTTTATTTGCAGAATTAAAGCTCCATTATAAACAATCTAGATTTGATTTCAGTTTTGTGGTTACCTGTAGAACAAGGACACTGCATGATCATCATTGCGCCTTGGAAGATACTTTGATTCTTTAAGGGCTAAATAACATATTCACAAAGTTCCAGAGATACTATTAAACGCTAAGAAGCAAAGCAAGCAGGCATGCGAAGAATAAGAACGAGCATAATCATTAGCCTAATGCTAACGTTACATAGGAATTCTTGTTAAGAAGGTAATAGAAGGTAGCACTGTGTCCACAGTCAATGTTTAATGAAGCAAATGTAATGTTACCAGTGTACGTAGTGCACTTATGACTGTGTTTATCGACTAAGACTTTATTTGCAGACTTTGCAGTGCCACCCAGTCCTGGTTTATGGTCTATACTCTGCTGACCTGTCAGTTGCAGTGACTTCCACTTTTACATTTACACCACTATTAAAGTTGTTGTTTGCTTCAGGCTGTACATGTCTAACAAGGTGGTGTTTTTGTTCTTTAACCTTACACTTCTCAGCTACAACATGTTTGGACACTTTAAGTTCTGTATCACTCTCCTGGGGGGATACGTCCTGTTCCACGACCCGCTCTCTCTGCACCAGGGCCTGGGCATCCTCTGCACGCTCAGTGGCATCCTCGCATATACGCACTTTAAACTGGCAGAGCAGGAAGAGGGCAAGAGCAAGCTGGCTCAGCGTCCATAGGCCAACCGCCATGCAAATCGAGTGCTGTTAAAGAGTTCCGGCAGTGCCTGATGGACACCAGAGATAAAATTATGGACTGTAACTCAAACGCTGCAACAGCCCTTCTGTTGGAGTTATGAGGCAAAGGTTTACGAGCAGTGTAAGTGTTCACATACGAAGGAAGGTCTGATTGCATTATTCAGTGTCAAATTAAAGCCTACTGTAGAAGTGAATGGTACACTGTATCTCCAAAAGTATCTAGGCAGTTTTTCTAATAAGTGAATTTGGGTACAAAATTGCTGACACGGGCATTCAACTGTTAGCTCGTGTTACCAAGAAAATTCAGAGGAGCTGCGTTCTCTGGAGCGACAGAGCTGAGTTGAAATGGCGATTGTGATCTAGAGCTGTTCATCTGACCTGAGTACCTGACCTTACTGACAACTTACTTGTGGCTAAATGCAGTCAAACTCTCACAGCAATGTTCCCACATCAAGTGTAAAGCCTTCCAAAAGAGTAGAGGCTGTTACTGCGTCACAAGGGGACAAACATCCTATAAATACCTTTTGTATTTCAGAAGTAATGCTGGAAAAGTGTCTACAAACTTTTGGACATGCAGTGTACATATTTTTGTATTAATTATTTTTTCGTTTGATGATATGCCCAGTGCAAATGACCCAACGGACCCCAACAAACACAAACGTTGCTCATACTTGATGAACAAAAAAGGTATGTTTACACCTCAGACACCTTAATAAGAGGGGTCATAGGTTTTAAATATAGTATTTTTGCATTAATATGTATCAGAAATATTCTATATGAAATCAATGTTTACTTTAAAAGATTTTTAATGTTTTGTTTTAATTGATATACCCCAAGCGAATGATCCAACTCCCACAAAAATCTAAATTTTAGGTTAATTTGCTTTACCAAACTGTTCACAACTTTCAACAGTGTTAGTATCAATAGAATAAAGTGTAAGGATGGATCGGCTATGCAGATTTTCAGCTCCAGTATGCGATCTGTGAATGGCTGATGTTTCTATAACTTAGCTAACCCTTAGAGCGGATGAGTTATGTAAAACATATGAGCAATTTTTTTAATGTTAAGGATTGCTGCAGCCCTGTGTGAGGCCCTTGGTACCAGGACCCTCTTGTGTAAACACTAGAGAAAAATACAGACCTTTTGACTGATAGAAAACTACAATTATCATATCAAGTAGCCAAAGTAAAATGTGTTAAACTAATCTGCCTCAGTAGTGCAGAGCAAAGTATAGACTTTTAACACCACTAGCCTGGGTCAACACTTGAGAGGACATTACTCAGTCTAGTACAGCGAGTATAAGAACACAAAAGAACTAGCAAAGACAACTGGTACTGCATTCGAAAGTTCACAGTAGTCAGGTGACAGAAAAGCAGATTTTCCGTTGCTTTTAATGGAGCCACAAGGAACAATTTAGCAGCAACATTGGGAACGCTGCGCCAAGATATCAGTATTCCCAATTTTCAGTTTTCCCACTGTGGGGGGCAATAAAAGTTTTTTTTTTTTTTTGTTTTGTTTTGTTTTGTGAGCCATGGCCGTCAAACGTCTTGTTTTGGGATTTTAAATCAAGCACAGATTTATACAACACAAAAACACTACCGTGTGTCTCCAGCCTTTTTTCACCTACAGAGATAAAGCTCTCTGCTATCAGTAACATTGTCACCCTGTTAAAGGTTGAGTGACTTCATGCCACTGATGGCTGCGTACCGCTATAAGGTTCCAAACAGACCATTTTTTCAACACTTGTGAACTCACACAAAACTGTGAACACAGTATAACAGTCTAGCCCCGTCCTCAGTCGGTACAGGTATGATCAAGCATGCTGAAAGACTATCAGTATCAGCCCCAAAAACGCTGATGAGTCCATCTCTAGAATGATGGTGCTTGTTTACAGAATGTGTTTAGACTTGATTTGGGTTTGACACTGTCCGCATGTCGGTGCTTTGTGACATGATATTAATGTTGTCCAAATTGGAAGTAACTGCAATATCACCAGAAGAATTGGAATAGAAGTTGCTGGATTTTTTTCTCTTTGATATAGAATTCAACATAGGTATTAGTTACATCTCAAATATGTGAAATGTGCAAAAAAAAAAAAAAAAAGTTATTTCATTTGGCCATGTGTAAACAAAGCCTGTGTTGAGTGATTGCAAGCTTGTTTACACTGTCGCAATGTTCAGTAGTTTTTGCTTTTTTAATTTTGATGGTTTTATTTAAACATGTATTTTTCATACTCTGTTGTCTACAATTAAACATATTTTATGGAGTTGGGTTGTCATGCTTTTTTTCCGACTGCATAATACCAACTTATTTAAGACTCATTTACTTCATCATTTATTTAATCTGTTAGAGAAGCCTATATAGGCCAGAGGTCGCCGGCAGCTGACTGGTCTGCTTGGCTCTGCCTCTGCTCACTATCTAAGGAATGACTTTCATGTTATCTGCAAAAAAAATGTTTTCTTGTTTTTTGCTCTCTGCCAAAGTCCTTCAGCTATCTTTCTCATAGCTTTGCATGTGAATTCTGCATTCAAGCATTCAAGAGTCATATTCATCCGGTCATGCTGTGGATCTGCCCCAGAAAACCCTCTACAGAAACTAATACTGATTACAGAGCAGGAGCAGAGCAAGCAG
This sequence comes from Prochilodus magdalenae, assembly GCA_024036415.1. NCBI lineage: Eukaryota > Metazoa > Chordata > Actinopteri > Characiformes > Prochilodontidae > Prochilodus > Prochilodus magdalenae. The sequence goes on from JAMWET010004337.1 coordinate 63,694, forward strand.
AACTAAACGTATCATAAAAAGACCATGTTTGATTCCTTTCAATATGTGGTCAGAATCAAGTTGTGGAGATTTAAACAGGCTTTCAACAGTGGTTTGATGAGAAATAGTTCACTGTAGAACGTTCCATTGAAACCAGTCTATTCACGGTGGTAGTGATAGGGACCAGGGGTCTTAGTCCACAGCACAAATATAGCCATTTATTTATTACTTCTGACTTTATACAGTGAGGACAATCAAGTGCTCAGAAACTTCTGTTAGTTATACATGTATATGTGGAAACAATATCACACAGACTGTACTGGGTGTTATTGCCTTTGATTGGCCAGATTCCATGCAACAAATAGTAAAACTACTAAAAGTAAAGCAGTTCCTGAAGTTTCAGTGGAAACATTATTAAACAACACTTCAATAGAGAAAAGTAAAACCCTAATCATCCCTTTAAGCACCATTGCTTAATGCATATATTGTGGGAAAGTCAATGAAATAGCATTTTCCCCAGACAGGTGCACCACACAAGATTTATCTCAGACTAATAAAGGGAGAGGTACAAGAAAACTTGTTGCTCAAACTCAAAAGGACTTGCAGGTTGACCTGAAAGCAACGGAAACTAAAAATTTATACAAAGGACAATAAGCACTGAACAATACCACAATCAAGGTGCTTACATCACAGATAGTCCTGGGGGTCCTTGCAAATAATGACATTAAACTGTAAAGGCGTATTTTACCCTCTTCACTCGGTACACAAGCAAACTTCTGTCTGATGTTGCTAACTAACTACTTATGTAGTAATGTAATAGCCTAGCACCTGTACCTATGCCCTGGACACCTCATTTAAATGTTACCATTTGCCATTGTATAGTTGTAAATCTAAAACTTTCCCACTTTGAGTTTAATGGAAAGAGTAAATTGTTACTCATTTCTCAAACCAATGATCTCAATGTGTGGGAGAACACATGACCAAACTAGAAAAGAGCAGTTTCCAGCAGAAGAACCGTTAAACCAAACATCATGTTGCCATAGGAGCTAGCATCAACACAATTAGTAGAGTAGGCAGCCAGCACTGGATTAGCCAGGGCCCTCCAAATACCAGTGAGTATTTCCACACTGACCTCCATCGCCATTCCTAACCCAGACACAGGCAAACTCTTGGAATGCTCAGCCTTAATTTAGACAACTTCATGTCTGTATTTTGAAAGATGTCTGGAACCTGTGCACTGTGTAAAAAAGAAAAGGTCATTTACAAAGCTACTTTATAGCTTTGCTCCAAACAACCATTTGGCCCCTTATTAAGAGCATGGCTATGGGGTGTGAGCTTATTCGTCACTATGCTTTGTTAAACGAAGCATGTGTGCGCATTCAAAGCCAACATCAGAAACTTAGGTCAGATATTTCCATAAGTGCATTTTTAGTAGAAACATCCACTTTGCACTTCCACTCAATGGACAGTTTATTAGAAACCCCTGCCTTATACTTATACTTATACTTATATTAGTCGCTTTATTAGAAATGCCTACTTTATACTCTACTTACAGTTTCAAATGTTAAGGACTGCTCCTTCCTAGATATTATTTGAGTGGACTGCAAGGATCCCAGAGGTTTTACACACAATCATTACTTGGATGAGAGTGGACCACCGCCTGAAAATATCCTGTCAAGAGACGCTTAGTGATAAAGGAATATAGATTGGCTAACAAACCGCACAAGTAGATGGGCTGTAGTCACAAACTGTTTCTACAGGGTAACAGTATTAGGTGGCCAGTGAGTGTAATTCAAATAGTTTTCTAGTCAGAGACATCAAACAAAACACCTGTGCATGAAGATACATGAATGAATAAAGACATGAGCATGAATAGTGAATGAATTATATATATTAACATTATTATATGAAAGTAACAAATAGTCTGTTTTAAAGTAGCCATTTTCCCGTTTCGGACTATGCCCAGACATGACTGTACATTCAAAGCTCAGATAAGTGGAGAAGAGTTTAGGTAAACTGGCCTGAAGGAACTGGAAAGACAGGGTGTGTCATAATGTAACATTTATGTGTTTATATGTGCAAGTTTTTGTATTTCTTTGAGCAAACAGACACTTCTTTGTCTCCCAAACTTCTAATCCAAAACTGACACAAATTGTAATTTGACCACATGTGTTCCACTGTAATTTACTGTAATATGAGGTTACAGCACTATAATAATGTGCAAAATGTAATTACAGATAAAACACAGTGGTCCTTTCATGATCCGGAAGCATGTGAGGCATGCTCAGATTGGCAAGACTCGACTAAACAGCTGGGACATGGACGCAATACTTTTGATTTAATCTTGAATGTTCGACCCTTTATCTTGGACTGTCTCCAGCATCTTTACTGGTCCAGGAATTGAGTCACTCTTTCAGACTTACAAGTCCAAACATGTCGAGCTTAAAGGAACATGTGGTTCTAAAGTTAACCCTGAGTCATTAATCTGAGTATTCACAGCAACATGAATGATTCATGAAAGGGAAAAAAATTCCCATCGTCCTCTAGTGAAAAATACCTAGCTATGGAGTCATAACAAAAGTCGTCTGCCCCTCCGGAACCTGCCCAGGACATGTTCCAGACGTGTGGATAATCAACCTTTAATTAACACTGAATACTGATATTGTTTCTTATATTCCATCTATGTTTCACACTTCATCTTAATACTTTTCATTGACTTTCATCCTCTACAGCATGTTTGTATTCATACTGTTCACTTTCTTACTAGTTTGTTTCTATGAGCCACTTTGAGCTTAAAGGTGTTGCACTTACATGCAAAAGTATGAACACACTCCATGTAATTATTTTACTTTTAAAACTTAAAACATACAGTGTGTGTCATTACTTTTGCACATGCATCGTTTTATGTTTTTATATAATATAAAATAATTTTATATAATATAATATAAAGTGAAGCAACTATATAAATAATGTGGGTATCATAAATAAACAAGAAAACAACAGAAAAGATAATGAGATACTTTGTAAATTGTTTTCATTTATTGTGTCTGCTGCTGTGTTATTGCTTGAGGTTTGTTACTTTACTTTAAAGTTTGTTATAATTATTATTCGTATTCTTATTCTTACTATTTTTATTCTTCTTCTTCTTATAATTATTATTATTAGTAGTAGTATTCTTATTATTAAAGCTAAAAGTTAGTTAACATCATTTGAGACTCAGCATGAAAATCACTGATCAGATCACTTCACATATTATAGGAGAAAAGGTAAGTATGTTAATGCCATGACTCATGATTAAAGTCCCGTTTATCTTCTGGGTTCTCTGCGGGTCAATAAATACATTAAAGTCTCTAATCAGTGTCTGTAATCACTTTTAAGTGTGATAATATTAATTAGCCAACATTTTAGCAGCTCAGCTTATGAGCAGCTAGTGTGGTTTAAGTGATGTACCTTTTTATATATTTATATTTATCAGATCTGGGCAAATAACCAAACAGCACACTATAACCTATTACTAAATAGAGCCTATTACTATTACTGTTGGAGCAAGTTGAAAAAAAGATGCAAGAATAAAAGTGACATTATATATAGTAAAAAGGTAAAGAACATATAAATCTGCTTACGTATTGCTTTATTTTGGCAGTGTAGGTGTAGTTGGGTGCATAAAGGAGGAAATTGGACTGCTTAATAATGAAAATAATGGTTGGTTACTCAATGACTTTTATTGTGAAATCTCAGACGCTAAACACCAGACTCTCATATTGGTTTGTTTATAATTTCTTGTTTATTTCTTTCACGTGCAAACGTTTGTTCCACTTTGGATTTTACATCGTATTTATATTGTTATCGTTAGTGTTATTATAATAAACACTTTGCAATTTTTATATTTGGTTATTGATAGTTTTTATTGACGTTATTGTTTCTGTGAAGCACTTTGAGTTGTATTACAGCTGTTTAGTAAACCATAGTAAATTAGTAACAATCACTGGGGGATATTTCACAAAGCAGGATTTCTCAATAAGATAACCTAAACCCGAAGATGAGGACTATCCAATACCAAATTCTAAACTCTTTTACTATTGGACAGGCTTGACGTTGGGCTTAAGTTATCTGGCTGATAAAAAGTTCTGCTTTGTGGAATACACTCCTGTTCTTCAATAATAATAATAATAATAATAATAATAAAATAATAATAATAATAATAATAATAATAATAATAATAATTATTATTATTATTATTATTATTATTATAAAGGTGAAGAAATAAGAAAAATAATGACAACAACAGTAAGCCGTCACGTAGCTTACTTAATTTTTATTTCCATCTTTTTAGTATTATTATTACATTAATAATATTTGATGCGGTTTTCCCCGCGTGCAGCGCACGTGAGCCTGTAATTCGTTATTTTTCGAAATTTTAAATTTCTAACGGTCCGATAGGAGGCGCTGAAGCGGCCGCGCGCTGGAGATCCTTTACGGGAGTGCTGGTAAGAGAGAAACGTTTATTTTGGGCTTTTATCGTGTATAACTTTTAGCGTTATGAAAACTGTAAACATCAACACAAAGTCGCTTTAGCATTGAAGTTCCATACCGTTACATCTTAGTTTGGTTGTTAAGGTTCGCAGGTGAGCTGGGCTAGGCAAGGCTAGTTAAAGCAGTGCGTAAGGCCTGATGAAGCCGCGGTGTTTCCTGAAGAAATGACGGAAGAAGGATAGGCTTCTGTGCTAAGCTAACCTTATATTTCGAGCTGTATCTGCTTTAGGAAAAATGCATGAATTGCTATTCGGATGTGACAGAAATATTCACAGAAACGGTCGATTCATGTGATAAACAGCTGGTTTATGTACATATATCAATTCAGTGCAGTATTCTTGCACAGCTCTCGTTAAGTTTGTGGGAATGAGTAACTTGTGCTCACTGTGGCCGTTTTTGTGTGGGACACGCTTTTGTTGTTTACCGTAGTTCTGCACTTCAGCTTCGAATGAATAAAGTTTCTGCAGTGTTATCTGCACTTAATCTTGAAGTGAGCTCCATACGAAGCACCTGTTTAGCCTTTGCTGTAATATCACGAAGTCTTTAGCTGTCGCTTGTGTGCATTTGTGTTTCGGCAGTGGTTTTAGTGCTTGACAAAGTTCGCTAAGCTTTAAAAGACTTTGTAACAGTTACGTTTTGGTTAACATTTGAGAATATAAAGTATTAAAAAGATACAGTTTGTTGCTTTACTCAGTCGAGTGACTCATACCTGCCTTACTTAAACCAGCTCAGTATCACTTGCACACCAAAAAGTACAGTCAGCAGTCTTCTGTTGACATGTCCGGGTTGTAAGTCTTATGCAGGACTCCAGAATGTAAATGCATCAGTATCCTGTTTATTTTCTTTCGACTGTAATCTCTCAAACTCTTTAAAATCATTCAAGTCCTTAATGTCCATATTGAAATTTCATATTCACTTTGGTCCATATTCCTGAGGCTTTTTAATCCATCCAAAATCAGCCATGCTGTCATTTCAATACTCGTAATACATTCAGTCTTTTCAGTCACACTGGAGTCAAATCTGAGTTTGGACAGTCAGAGAAAGTTCTGTGGCATCATCCCTTTAACAATAACACATGAATGCATCAAGCAGTTCACTGTCTTTTTCATAAAGGTCTCAGTCAGCATGTTGTATAGTAAGGGTAAAATTGTAGCACCGCAGCGAAGTAAGCGTCTGGAGCTTTAGCTGTTTATTTATTTCCATCTCTAACAGTGACAGTATTGGGGGGCGCAAATTATCAGTAGCGTCTAAAAATGATTTAATCTCCATTGTTGTATGTCCAGGGATCGATCCGGAAATGTAGCGTTGGTCCACTTGTCCCTTAGCCTTAATGTGCTTAGCCCTGGCCAGTCCGACTCATTATGATGACTATTACACAATGCAGACTGTATTGTGCGTACGGCGGGGAACATGCCCGGACATGTCGCTCAGCTTTAGGGAAGTGTGTGTTGATGCTTCCCGGCCACTAGGTGCCTCTATCTCTAGCGCGAGTCATGCTTCGACATGTCAGCTGTTTCTCCGCCCTTACACATCTTCTGCTAGCCCTGACATGCCTCTGTCGGTCTATTTAAATCCGGAGCCAGCTCATACAAGCTCCTACTTCTCACTGAACCCAAGCACTTTATGTACAGTGTATAGATGAAGAGTATATAGAATATTTGCATTACCTGTATTTATTTAGGTAATGTTTTTAATTTATACTGACTTGTTTAGATGTTTTAGTGTGATATTGGGTTGTTAAGTGCTGTTTTCATTTCCACAGATTATCAGAATGGCTACTGAGAGTTGTTTAAGCAGCTCCCAGATCAACAAGATCGACAATGAAAAACTGGTGAGTAAAAACAAGGGCTTCTACTTTTATTTTTTGTGTATATTCTGGCTTGGATCAGATGGTTTCTCGTGATGTTGAGTAAGATTAAAAGATAAGTTTGTTTGTTTCTTTTACTTGTCTTTGTGACATACAACTAACTCTAACTTTTTTTCCCCTCTTTTCTTTTCTGGTTTAGGTAAGACCCAAAGTGCAATTGCAAACCCTGTTAAAAGATGCAGGTGCAGACAAGGATGTTTTCACCATGAAGGAGGTAGGAGGAGGGTGTATCTGACAGGTTTTGCCTGTCTTTTCACATTACACCTGAGCCTAGGCATTGTACAGATTAGTCAAGCCATACGCTAATAATGCCTAAATAGTTGCCATTGTTTGTTTTTTCTGTGACATGTATTGTTTGGACACTGTTAATATTGACAGTAATGTAAAGTTACTGTTGCTGTTGTCACAGAAGAACTACTGATGTGGTGGTACTTAAACATTGCCCCTTTTAGGGGTGTACACCTTACAAGAAGTCAGTGTTTAAACTGTGAAGGTTAAAAATAAAATCAGTCCTCAAGTTTCAGTTGCTATCCCTCAAAGCTGTTGTGGGTACTCGTACATGTACACATTTCTGGAAATTGTGCAGGCATGTCCAATGGAAGTCATTAGCATTGCGTTTTTTTTTATCTAGTTTGCTTCTGTACTTTCACATTTGTCAGTTTTGTATTTCTCATAGCCTCCAAGTTGAAATGTTATCTTATCATTGAACTTATTCTGTGCAAAGTAATATTCCTTATTACTCTGAATGTTTGAATAAGAGGAACACAGCCTGTGATTGGCTGTTCGTCCTTATGCAGATAAATTGCTTATGTGTCACTGTGACTCATTAAATGTGGGTTTTGTCTACATGCTTTATTGGAGTACATTAGTCATGCGTTAACCACAGTTTTCCTCTATAAACCACAGTCATGGACAGCATGTAGCTGCTGTGTTTACTTTGTGCTAGTCCAGTCCTTGCAACTAAGCCACTCATTTTGCTCATTTGCCTTCAGCCTGCCTTTATCAGTAGCTGTTTAGTTTTCACTTTGTTTCTCTAATCAATATTGTTGTTTTGCCTTTGTAGGTACATGACATACCTTTTGTTTTGCTGATTAACCCCAATTAAGTTGTTGTTGTGTTATTTATTTATTTATTAATTTTTTATTTTTTCCCCTCTTCCAGGTCATGTTTTACCTCGGTAAGTACATTATGAGTAAGGAGTTATATGATAAGCAGCAGCAGCACATTGTCCACTGTGGGGATGACGCTCTCGGTGCAGTGCTTGGAGTGGCTAGCTTCTCTGTCAAAGAACCACGGTGAGTAATCCTTTCACACTGTCTTCAGAATACATACCAATTTGCTGTGTAGTTTAGAGCACCAACAGCTGAACAGCTGTGCTACTGATATCTCCTGGGAATGTAGGGTGGGGCTAAAAAAAAAAAAAAAACACAGGTGGCTTTTTCTTTAGTCCATCGGACAATAAAATTGTAAGACATGTATAAAATGATTTTTGACTAACTTGCCCTTACAGCTGCATTGTCTCAGTGTTTATGCATGAAACCAAATATTATTCAAAATGTTAATTACTAGTCTTTTCTCATTTCAGTGCTTTGTTTGCAATGATTTCAAAAAACCTCATAGCAGTGAAAAATCCAGGTATAAACAGTTTGATTGTATGTGATTTTGATGTTTTTCTCAACATTTTATTTTCTTATTCATAATTTTTAAGATCTGTCCTGATTTACTTATTTTTTTAATTATAGAGTCTCAGTCAAGTTTCTCAGAACCTAGGAATCGAACTGAACCTGACAGAGGGCCGGAGGTAAATGATACACCATCTGCATAGTGCAAGAGAAACTGACATAATATAACCCTTTCTAGTGTTCTGACACATGTATATAAGTAATTGGCACATACATATTAGTAATTAAGCTTGACTTTATATATGTGTAGCTGTGGCTTAATTGGTATTGCTGTAAGGCTCCTGGTTCCATGCATGGTTTAACTTGATATTTATACGCCATAAATACAATATGCACAGTTTTGTTCATTTTGTTCATAAGTTGAATCACAGCGACTGGCTTTTTAAGGCAGTTTCACTCTGATGTCCCACACAGGTCATATGGGTTGAATAGTTTTATACAGCTTGTTTTGGGCCTCAGTGGCATGACTAAGTCTTGTTTATCTCTTCCAGGGGACAAACTCAGACTCATCTACCTCAGTGCAGCAACAACAGCAGCGCAGACGACGCCGAAGCAGTGATCCCTGTAAGTGCAAAAAACACACACAACATATACAACAGAAAGGACTAAAGGTAAAGGCAGTAAAACCATAAACTATACCCAGAAGGTGTTTCCAAATTTTAAAGTAGCTTTACAAATGAAAAAGCTAGATGTATGTTATACTGGAACACAGTAACGTCAAACATGGATCTGAGGCTATGTACACACAAAAAGTGATTTTCTTGTTCAGCTGTTCACATGATCTTTTATGTGTGACCTGTGTCAGACATTGATCTGAACAGATCATGCTCCTTACCTGGCCCACATGAACAACAGAACAATGCCTTATGTGGCATGCTTACCTGAAGATAAACAATCATGACCGCTGACAGATGCAGATCTTCTTGGAGAAGTATCAGTTTCGTTTCTGCTGGTATCGCAGGAGTGCTCATGAAGTTTGAGTGGTTGACATCTGCGCTTGGAGTGTTTCAAAAGGGCAATGACAATATAAATATATATATATATAATATTATTATTATTATTATTATTATTATTATTATAATATATTTTTTTCCACACTTTTTATGGTTTATTGATTTATTTACTTATTTATTTTTGGACACCACAGCCTTGTTTTCCTATGGCTGTATTTAACCATTTGTGTAGATGTATAGCATTTGCGATACATGTCTGCTAGTATTTTATTGTATGTAAACATCAAATATTGAGCTGGATTGATGTAAAAGTTGCATGAATTCGGATTTGGCTGTTCAGTGAGTCACAGTACTGCGCATCCAATTTTAGTACCACATATAAAAGTGCTCCATATGGGGGGGAAAGATGATTAAATGTTAGCTACTTTTATTTGTTACTTGCCTGAAACTTTAAATAGTTTAGAGGTTTATTTTAAAGTTAAGTTAGATAAGCTGTTTGTTTAATCTTTAGTTACAGTTTGTTTGGTTACAAGCATTTTATAATGGAAATGAATTTTCAGGTTGACCAAAAAAAACTTGTGCTGATATGTGTGAGAATGTAATAATCTGAAAATAAATAATTATGTCAAAAATATTAATGCTGGAGTGACAAAACCGTAAAACCTGCACACCTGAAACATGTTTTTCTAAAAGGATGTAACCAAACTGGTTACATGGTTTAGATGTGTCCAGAACTGGATTGGCATAAAAGACTTGGGTTGATCCAGAAGGACCGAGGTTAATGAACTCTGTTATGTAGGAAACAGAAATCCATATCCTTATTCAGCTTTTCTATTTTCAGACTTTTTATTTTATTTTATTTTTATTTTTGAATGTGAGCTGAGGCACTGGAGATATTTGTATGACAGTTCCCTCAGTGTGTGTGACAGATCCTTTACCCGAGAGAAGAGAGCATGTGTGGGCAACATGTGGCAGCTAATGACTGCTCTCTTTATCTTGGACACAGCTACCCATTGGCCATAAAGGACACAGAGTTCTGGAGGCAGTGTAAAATCTGCTCAGATGACTGCTTCTCAACAGTGGCTCATTTCGAAGCTGTAAATGTCCATACAAAGACAGCCTGTTTAATCATGCAGCAGTTACCAATCTTATTGATGCAGCATTTAGTGTGTTATTGCTTCAAGCAGCTGTGACATAGTCAGAGTGTTGGGGAGCACAGCCAACTAAATGAAGTTCATGTAGTTTTTCCCTAAAATGATTATGTTGATAAGTCTCATATGAATAATGAGATCTGTCAGTCAAGCTCAAAATGGCTTTGACAGTTTTAGCATTAAATTATTGTTATGGGGAAATGCAAAAAAGCTGAAAAATTTTAAGTTTAATGTGAACACTCTCCGATAGGAGTGTCCCTGACCTCCACTTTCATTGATCAGGGTTGATTATGGACTCAAGTAATCTAATTAACTGAAAAAATACTGCTTTGGAAACCAACACCTTTGGAGAGTTTTGACTTTTTTTTATTATTATTTATTTATTTTTTTACTGTTTTTATTTTTTCCAGCAAGTTTTCCAGTTGAGGAGGAAAGCAGTGAGCCCAGGAAAAGGCACAAGTCAGACAGTTTCTCCCTGACGTTCGATGACAGCCTGTCATGGTGTGTGATTGGAGGCCTGCGCACAGAGAGAGGGAGCAGCGAGTCTTCAGACTCGCATAGCAATTCGGTTAGTAGTCAATAAACTTGGCGTTTTTGCAGATTTAACTTCCCGGGATTATTTTGCCCTAATGAGCTGTATTGTGTTGTGGTATGCCATAAATGTGTGGTGGTGTTTGTGTCTGACCAGTGTTTCTGTCTCTGCTCCACAGGATGTAGGTATATCTCACAGCGAGGACAGTGATGAGAGTGAAGATTCTGACTCTGATAATTTCAGTGTGGAATTTGAGGTGGAGTCTATGGATTCAGACGCCTACAGTGAGAATGATGACGACTCTGTACCGGGAGAAGATGAGGTCTCGGCTCTTTTCTGTGATGCCATTCTGATAGATCTAAATCAGTCTCTCATGCTTAGATGGTTGCATCAAAAGCTACCTTCAGTATGTATGGTCACAAAGATCCATGTACATTTATTAATTTGGTTAATGAGTTCATCCAAGTACACTGCTCCCTCTTGTGGTCATACATTGCAAGTTCATGAAGTGAGTTGTCCTCAGGTGTTACCATAATGATTTAGGAATCTGCCATCGGCTCCTTTCTGTCTTTGTCTCGTTCTTTAATTTTGTAATTAATGTATTTTTTTTTTATATATAGGTATATGAAGTTACAATCTTTGCTTCTTGAAAGATGGTATAATGTTAGACACGCAGCTGGGCTGTGTTTCTTTTTATTGATGATGATGATGATTATTGTATTATTATTATATACATCCATTACTGGAACTCAGGCTATGAATGATCTATGATCAATCCCCGCTGTGAAAACCTTTAGAATGTAGATATGGGTAGAACTGGAAAGTTTGACGTAAGTGCCACTGGAGTAAAGATTTCTGACTGACAAAATGGGCCTCCAAAAAAGTTCATACATATGTATTGGAAACCACGATTGAAAGAAAATAACATCTGTGATAATTTCAAACGCCAGCCATCTGTGGCATGTTGCGTTACTTTTTTGTAAAGTAAGGTGAAACCCACAGAAGCTAAGAAAATGCAGGATGAGTAACACCTAAAGCTGTATTTTGTTCGTTCCCCCCCAAATGAGGTCAGCAAAACAAGATGGTATAAAACAAGGCCCAAAATATCAAGGTTAACTGTTCTGATTGTTTTTGCCAACTGTGTGTCTCCATAATTACTTAAAAGCACAATATAATGATCTTGTGTACTCTGTGCTTTCTTAGGACTACTGGAAGTGCTCTGAGTGTGACGAGCTGAACCCCCCTCTCCCTCGGCACTGCAAAAGCTGCTGGAGAGTCCGGCCAGGCTGGCTGCCTGAGACAAACTCTTGCCTGGAGAATCCCAGCATTGTCACCCAATCAAGTGTGGTTGCTGGTGGCACCTGTCTCAATACAAACATCAGCTCTGCTTTAGGATTCAAACCGTTGCCCTCAAAGCCTTCCACCCCTACACATGATCCTGATGAAGGCATAGATGTACCGGATGGCAAGTGTTCACGATCATCTGCTACAAGCAGAGATGAATCCACAGCTGCCTCTGCTGCAGCCACTTCTGGCTCAGATTCGCAGGGTTCAAGTCTTTGCTTCTCTCAGCCCTCCACTTCATCCTCACAAGTAAACAGCCAGGAGGAGACCCCTGAGCTGGAGCGCTTCAACAGTCTGGAGGCCTGCCTCCCCGCCACCTGCCTGGAGCCCTGCGTCATCTGCCAGAGCAGACCGAAGAATGGCTGCATTGTCCACGGCCGCACGGGACACCTCATGGCCTGTTACACCTGTGCCAAGAAGCTGAAAAACCGCAACAAGCTGTGTCCCGTTTGCAGGGAGCCCATTCAGTCAGTTGTGCTGACCTACGTGAGCTGAGGGAACATGTGATTAAATATCGTTACCTCAAATATCTCAGTCCCCCTACCTACAAAAAAAAGGAGGGTAAAAAAACAAAAAAAAACCTGCATTGTTTTCTGCATTCGTTCTTTTGCGTTAAATTAACGTACAGTAATAACTTTAAACTATTGTTTAATGAAGAGCTGGTTAAAACCATTTAAACCTTTTTTGTGTGATGTGTTCACACCATGTCAGATATTTGTAAATGTGTGTAATATGTAAAGTTTCTTTGTATAACTATCTTTCAGTAGCATAAATCATTTGTAAGCCTGATATTGTTTTTACATGCAGTAAAGTCAAGATTGTACATTTAATAATTTATACTAGGTGAACATGTTCCAAATGAATGTTTCTTGCAAATGAAGTTCTCTTTTGCACTGCACCGTGTGGCATAGACTGATACTTACTCCTTATATATGACTTAATTTCACAAAGTTGCTGGGATAATAAATGATTGATGCTTATATATTTATTTTATTTTTAACCTTGCCTTTGTAGCTTTACCTTTTACCATTGTCTGTTTTTTGTTAGTGAAATTATTTTCTTGGGGTGTGTGTGGAGCGTGGTTTTACTCTTCTACAGCTGCAAGGATGAGGTTTTCAGTCTGAAGTGATGTAGTATGCTTCAGAAAGTGCGCTTTCATAACATCATCTTGTGAAGTCGGACATGTCATCAGTGGGCAAGGCACATCATATCCTTTTGCTAGGTCCTACACACAAAATGGTAATAATAATGGAAAAAATTGTATTTGTTTCACTATTGTATCATCAGGTACTGCTAGGCCTGGTCTTCTTGTTTTAGGATTGATATTGCCTCAGTATTGCATGTTTTATTGGTGCAACAATTTAGATGTTGCACCATAGAGCAGATTTTTAGTTGTAGTGGTTTTGAAAGATAAAGACTTAGTTCTATATGTTATTTGTTGGGTGTCTCAGATTGTTGGTCTAAAAAAAAAAAGAAAAAATATGCCTTTATCATATATTTATGTACACTACATTCACTGGAAATGTGAATTCTGTCTTCCTGATATATCGGGGTTATAGGATGTTATGTGCTACATCAAGGGTTTTTATCACTAAAACACAATAAGGTCCACAAGAAAATAAAACTCTTGGCCAAAGGGGAAATTTTCTGAAGCTATTTGGGTGTCTTCTCTGCAATCTCTTACATGGGCGGAAAATGTCAGTGGTCTTAAGCTTATGGTAGTTCAGGCAGGGTGATGGTAGAATTCGGTGGAATATTTCTACATTACAGTTTTCTACACCAGAGTGTTCAACTGAATTGAAACTGAAAAGCAGAGTATTTTGTTTCAAGGGGCGAGGGGCAAACCCGTGACAGAGCAGTTTGCTGCTGTTGCAGGGGTTTTTCTTACGATTTGGTTCTTTTTTTTATTTATTTATTTTTTTTCCCCTTTAATTTATGTGACAAATGCTTACTTACTGTATTGTCATTATTGCTACTGAACACTGAAACAGCTATCAGCAGAAAATGCTAGGTTGGGTTTCATGGGTATTATTTGGTGTAGAATTCTAGCTGTGAGGTGGAAGTGTTCTGAGCAGCTTGGGCTTGTTAGTCTTTTTTCAGATAATCATCCTAAATGAAGTGCTTCAGTTACGAACAGCTCATTTTAAAGCCTAGTTTGGTGTCAGCTGATGCTCAAGATTTAGATTTTGTAACACAAAAAGTAGTAGAATGCCTCTTTACTGGCATTGAAAGAGTCCCTGAGAAGTCAGTTGGGTCTGTCCTGTGTACTCAGCTGGTGCTGGGTTCTTTTGTCATTTGTTGTTGACTTTGTCCATGGGTTACTAGGAGAATCCTCTAGTTACCAGACCCTTTATTTTCAGTCAGGCGCAGGAGACATGTTCCAGCCTGTTCTGTGTTTATAGTCTCCCTGATGACAGACAAAACAGTTCTGTGTACTCAATCAGCTCAATTCAGAATTCCCATAGGGCCTGCATATGATAAACCAAAACCAGAAGCTGTACTTGAATTTCGTACTGAAATTGACAAGTTATCAGCATTTGCATAAGGTGAAACTGACTTGAGCACACAGTTCCTGTTGCACTGCAGCAAGATATTTTTTACAGGTCTCATAAATGTACACTCGCGCTATACATTAGAAGTTAGGCATATATTTTTTTGAAGCCATGCAGTGCTGGAGTATCCCTGCTCTAAAAGCTTGTTTCTTGAGGGACGGAGATTGCACTTTTGCACTTTTTTTTTTGTTGTTCATAGAACATAGCATGTGTATGAAGGTTTTATCATGGATTATATCGTCAGGACTAAACAGATTTTGGTTTTTGTCCTCTATAATTGTCTCATATTCCTTGATCATTATATACCAAAGAGTATAGGATCTAAAATTTGAACACTGAAAACCATTGATGCACACATTTATGACTTTCGACATCAGATGAATTCTGTATTACTGCATCATCTTATTAAAGAAACTGTGTTTGTCATGGAGCAGTCTTTAATAGTTTATTGTGATCAAACTACATTGCATGGTAAAAGAATGATTTATCACTGTTATTGGATATTAAACTTGTATACCGATATAGGTTGTTTTCAAATGTCAGGAACAAACCAAATATAAAGCATTTAATATTAGATTGATCTTATAGTCATCATTATATATTAGTGTAGCCCAGTGACATGATGGTGTATGTAATTGGTCTTGTACAGAATTGGTTTGAGTGGTTTCTGATTTTTTACTATACTTGTGTTGGGTGCTTTTTGGAAGCTTGGTTGCTTTAATAAGTCATATAGCAGAGTGCTGATTGACGAGGCTTCTTGTACCTTTTTTGAAGTTTCATTAACTACCTCGGTTTATAGTTTGTGTGAATCTTGTTTTCTTTATTCTGTAAATGTAATAGCTCCCTCAGTGAGTGGGCTATATGACAAGTTCCATCCAAGAACACTGAACAACTCCATGAGTCAGGATTTAATCTAAAACGACTACTGCTTTTTAAAAAAAATCTAGGTACGCTTGAAAGAAAAGGAATAACTTGTTTTTAACTGGAAAATTTGTAGATCATGATAAAATGCACATATGTATTACCTGCCTGAGATCTCGTGTCTGTCATTTTAATAAGACCCTTATTTGCACCATATAATCCTACCCCAATCTGCAGGGCTCGAAAACATGCCTGAATTGGCGACCAGCTACAGCAGTAATTTCTAGTACTATGGGGGACAAGAATAAACATTCAAATGACTTTCTGCATGCAAAGGCATTAAGAATGAGACGCAGAATCAATAATGTTTCTACAAGACAGGTATGTGAGTGCTATATTTATAAGCAGTTGAACTGATTTTTTATTGTTTGTATTAAATGCTCGTTACTTTATTGGGTAAAGTAGAGTGCTGTAATTCCAGGATTTTTCGGCTTCAATGCCGTGCAGGCAACACCGCTGTCTAGCCAAAGCTCTAACAGGCTTCTTATTTCAAACTTTCTGTTCCACCTTTAATGCTGGTGTGTGCCTCATTACAGTGTACAGTACAATTACAAAGCAAAAACCAGAAAAGCTTTTAGTGCAGAGTTAAGTTTGAAAGGAAAGTCCAAACTTTGGGTGGTACTGGCACAAAGATGGCTACCTGCTTATTGCAATAGCAACCGCTAGTGACATGTGCTAACCAGGGTGAGAAACTTTGTGTCCAAAGTAATTCTTGAGCAACTGGGAGAGTGGTGGTGTGATAAGTTTCAGGCAAAGACTCGCAGGACTGTCGGAAACATTGATCCTGGATAACCGCTGCCCGGCATGTTTAGTGCATTTACTATTTTGACATGCCTGCTGGAAATAGGGGCTGTTAACAAGCTGGGTGGTCTTGTTTTCTTTAACTGTCTTTTTAAATTGCTTCAGGACCGGGGTTCGCCCATTAACTCACAGTGGCCTAGTGTGCTAACACTGTGGCCCTTCACCTCTTTAATAAAATATATCCATTGTTGGTTGTTCTGTCCTATCGATGACACTAACACTGGTGACCACGTAAAGCGGAGGTCCAAAATACGCTGCCATACAAATATATCGGTCTTCCAGAATAGAAAACTGCAAACTAAATAATATCAGCTAGGCTGCCAGCATTGGAACAGTAGAAGCCATGCTAGTGAAAGTAAATATCCTCAGCATACGTTATTTACCTTTCTAATGTTATTCTTCTCAAGTTATCCAATTTTTATATGGTCTCAACTACGCACTAGCAATGGTCTCCCCACCTATGGAGTGGCTATGCAGTTGATATGGAAATGACCATTTGTCTCCCACTGTAAGGTGATACTATCCCCCCCAACAACCCCCTCCTTTACACCTTGATCTTCCTTATCTTTGTTGCCCCACTTTCCCCTCCTTTTCTTCCCCCCTGAACCTCACCTCTTATAAAACATGTCAGACTGAATAAGACTGAGTCAGACTGGACCAGACTGGATAGGACTGACAACCTAAGCCTGGTGCCCGTGCATGATTCTTCATGCACGTGAATAAGACTGCTGACCGAGCGAGCTGTATCTATGCTTCTCTGTATGTGTGAATAAACTCAACACAAAGCTGAACCTCATCTCCAGTCTCCTGACTCCTGATTCTTCTTGAAGACCCGAATTTCTAACACTAGTTACACTATACTCTTATGCAAACATCTAGGCACCCCTGGTCAAATAAAGTGTTTTGTTGATTTTCTAGGTAAAAGTAGAATCTCTACAGAGAACATTTGTATAAACAATTATTTTAAAGAATATAATAGAATATATATTGGGGAATAAGTAAACAAATATGTCATATTGTGGCAGCAGTTATGTCATATTTCTTCTTTTTTTGTTTTGTTTTTATTTCCCCCCCCAAAGATATGAAACTCGGCTAAAGAAAATGTGTGATATAATAAAATATGTAAGTAATGCGTTATGTAGAAAATCTACAAACAGATCATGTAACTGGGGATATTCCTGCTGCTCCCTTCCTCCTTCCTGCTGCTCTTTCTCTCTGTATATATATATACAGACATGTTACTTCTTCTTTAAGAAGCCCTCCTGTTCTACACTCATTACCTGTATTAACTGCACCTGTTTGAACTCGTTACCTGTATAAAAGACACCTGTCCACACACTCAATCAGTCAGACTCCAGCATCTCCACAATGCCCAAGACCAGAGAGCTTTGTAAGGACATCAGGGATAAAATTGTAGACCTGCACAAGGCTGGGATGGGCTACAGGACAATAGGCAAGCAGCTTGGTGAGAAGGCAACAACTGTTGGTGCAATTATTAGAAAATGGAAGAAATGCAAAATAACGGATAATCTCCCTCGGTCTGGGGCGCCATGCAGGATCTCACCTCGTGGAGCATCAATGATCTTGAGGAAGGTGAGGAATGAGCCCAGAATTACACGGCAGGACCTGGTCAATGACCTGAATAGAGCTGGGACCACAGTCTCAAAGAAAACAATCAGTAACACTCTACGCCGTCAAGGATTAAAATCCTGCAGTGCACGCAAGGTGCCCTTCCTCAAGCCAACGCATGTCAAAGCCCGTCTGAAGTTTGCAAATGACCATCTGAATGATCTAGAGGAGGAATGGGAGAAGGTCATGTGGTCTGATGAGACAAAAATAGAACTTTTTGGTTTAAACTCCACTCGTCATGTTTGGAGGAAGAAGAATGATGAGTACAACCCCAAGAACACCATCCCAACCGTGAAGCATGGCGGTGGAAACATCATTCTTTGGGGATGCTTTGCTGCAAAGGGGACAGGACGACTGCACCGTATTGTGGGAAGGATGGATGGGGCCATGTATCGTGAGATTTTGGCCAACAACCTCCTTCCCTCAGTAAGAGCACTAAAGATGGGTCGTGGCTGGGTCTTCCAGCATGATAACGACCCAAAACACACAGCCAGGGCAACTAAAGAGTGGCTCCGTAGGAAACATCTTAAGGTCCTGGAGTGGCCTAGCCAGTCTCCAGACCTGAATCCAATAGAAAATCTTTGGAGGGAGCTTAAAGTCCGTGTGGCCCAGCGACAGCCACGAAACCTGAAGGCTCTGGAGGAGATCTGTATGGAGGAGTGGGCCAAAATCCCTGCTGCAGTGTGTGCAAACCTTATCAAGAACTACAGGAAACGTCTCATCTCTGTAATTGCAAACAAAGGTTTCTGTACCAAATATTAAGTTTCTTTTTCTGGTGTATCAAATACTTATTTCCCACAATAAAATGGAAATTAATTATTTAAAAATCATACAATGTATTTTCTGGATTTTTGTTTTAGATTCCATCACTCACAGTTGAAGAGTACCTATGATAAAAATTACAGTCTTCTACATGCTTTGCAAGTGGGAAAACCTGAAAAATCAGCAGTGTATCAAATACTTGTTCTCCCCACTGTATATATATCCTTATATGTTTATGTCCAGTGAAACTGGGTCCTTGGGTACAACAATTTCGTTCCACCCCATGTACCACATGTGATGTGAATGACAATAAAGTCTCCTTAAATCCTTGAATCGTTCAGAAAACTGTAAGGACACAGCTTTTCCTGTCCAACACAGATACCGATATCGACAGTAGGACCAGTACAATACCAGTTTATACTAGTCACAATAATACACTCATCATCAAAACCCAGAAGGAAGTGTGGGATTGCAGTGCTATTCAGAAGGAAGATAAAGGTTACCAGGAATAATACATGATGATAAATTTAGACGGATATGGGCAAAATGTATTGAGCTACACGTACAGAAGTAGTGTCTCTCAGTATGATGTTGGGCTGTCATGCAACATGCCAAACAAAGATGACCCGCTGCCGTCTGACATGACACCATAGCAGTCTTTGGTGACGGTGACATGGTGTTAAGCGGAGTCATCATAAAGATCTGCGTGCATGTAGCTCTGCCTGTCATACAGCCATTTCCCCATATGGAAGGTGTCGCTGTTGGGACTGTTTCGTCACTACACGCATGTTGGACAATCCCACTACCTGGAGCCCTATGATATGACCCCTCTCGAACGTCTCCTGTTGCTTGGAATGCTTTCAAACTCTTCTCTGAGGGGGCTACCTCACTTGCAAAGGATGCTACCAACACAACAGCACGAGAATGTGAAAGCACGCATAACACAGCGACCTTAAATAACCAGGCAGGTGCAGACTGATTCTCTTCTGGGTGCTGTTTTTGACGATAATTGTAAAAATCATCATTTTTATTTATATATAACTATCCGTTCAAGTCACAGCATTTTAACATGCTTAAGACAGACAGGATACGCCATCTATATTTGGGCTGTTCCTAACTACACAGCAGCTGATAAATATGATTGTTTGTGCATATTTTTCTGTTTCCTATATATGATGAAATGGGATTTATTTGCTTTCTCGCTATATGATGAAATTAGCAGGTCAATTATTATGTTACATCAGCTTGGAATTAAGATCTGGAAAAATAAAGCAGAAATAAACAATGTACTAGTACAGCCAATGTTGTGTGAATCATTCTGCTCAGACACCTGGAGTCTATCTGGACAGTTTATATGTCAGTTAGATTGTGTTTCACCTTCAGTTGTTAAAAGCTAACTACAAGCTTTTCAGCTTTAACACTAAAGAAGCCCCATTATTTCAAATTAAAGCCGAGCCAAATACTGAAGCCTGCTTCTGCTCTCATTTCTCTCGTTTCCTCCACTGATGGGTCACTCAGTCTTTTAGATTTGAATATTCTATTCTTTTTATGGCACATCTCCTCTTTCTTTCTTAATGCTGATTTAACTGCCTTATCGCTCAGCTCCTCACATGAGCTGGATTCCTAATAAAACCCCACCCAGTGCTCTAATGTTTCCACGCTTTTCAGCCGTATAGCTATTAACTCCACTGCAGAGACTTTACAGGTCCAGCTTTGACCTTCCCCTCAGTTCCATCAGAAAGGGGCTGAATTGGGACTCTCTATCTATCTATCTATCTATCTATCTATCTATCTATCTATCTATCTATCTATCTGTCTGTCTGTTTGTCTGTCTGTCTGTCTGTCTGTCTGTCTGTCTGTCTGTCTATCTATCTATCTATCTATCTATCTATCTATCTAATATGTTAAATATTGAAACCATTGTGGACATTGGTAAATTATTATTGTTTTTTGAAAACTCTGTTTATTGTTTTACAGTTTAAATTTAATATATCTTTGCACTTACTGGTTAAAGTGTTTCTACTGATTTGCAAAATAATGTCTGACCTTGTATCTGACCTGATCAGATCTGAAAATAATGTCTGACCTTAATCAAAACAGTAGTTTGATTATACAGATGTGTTTCTGTGGACCATATGACAATAATCCCAAGACCTCTTGGGGTAATGTATAAGTCATTATGCTTGTGCGTTAATATATGTATTACAATAACAACAAATAGAGCATGATATCTACCTCTAATCTAACAAAGAGCCAGTAATAATGTAAGGGCTGTGGAATAGCCTAAGGTACAGTGTTGGATTATTTATTAGTGTTGTGTCTGCGGAGCCCTCAGGAGATCACATACTGCATTTTTTAATTGTAAGCAAATGTTAATATGCCCTTTTCTGTTCACTCCGTAATAAATAATGCTGTTTTTCTTTGGGTGTGATGTACCTGTTGATCCAGATGGAACTTTCTTTGGGAGCAGATTTTCAAAATGTAATAAAGTGTTTTGCTGAAGGGAGAATATATTACAGGTAATTTGGGAACATAATTACGGTGTCGCTGAGGCCTATAGATATGACAGCTCACAGAGCCAAAAGTTTCTGAAACACTAAGAGAAGTGAAACACTTGATTGTAAGGAGGGAATAAAAGGAATTAAAGTCGGTAGACTAAAACTACGACTTAGTCACACATATGTCCAGAGGTTTATATAAACTTGCTCATGTAGCTTTTTGTTTTAATAGGGAGTTTGCTGCCCTATGCTGCAGTACCAGTCTTTCTTTGTCTGGGAAGGCTTTACGCTACATGGCGATTTGATTGCATTTATCCACAAGGGCATTAGTCAGATAAGTCAGGTACTGGTGGTGATGACTAGTTCCTGTAGGAGCCTAAATGTTACTGCAGAATTTGTATTGTGCACATTCAAATCTCTGCCAGTGTGCCCTCTACAGGTCAAGCTGAATATAAAAGAAAGGAATATAAAAGAAAGGAAGCATGAGGTGTGGCTAGAGGTGTGGTTGAAGAAATGGCACACAAGCTTAAGACCCACCACCCATGCTATATTACCCTGCTGGCGGCGTTCAGTCAAAGTCAAAGTCAAACTTGCAGAAGTCAGCCTTTAATTTCCCTTCGGTTATTTCCTGTGAGCGTTATTTGCAAGACACTTTTGAAGCAGCATTAACTGAACCATTTCTCTGGATATGTATTTATTTGCAGAGTCAATCGCCCAGAAGAAAACTGTTCCCTGCTCCACAGCCCAATGCTGAAGGGCTTTATACACCTTTAGCTATTAATTACTATTATGCCAGGTGATTTGAAGCTCACGTATTACTGGCAGTGCTTTTTATTGGTGATTATACAGACTTCGCATTTGCACACCCGTGTCAGCAATGAGTGCATCTTAATAGCTGAACTCTTTTGTGAAAAAGGTTGTCTGGTAGAGGTGTAGATTCATACGCACCTCACATTATGTTAAACATATTTCCATGATGATATAAAACGTTTTTGATACAGGATGAGGAGAAAGAGGATCAAACTCCTTACCTTGTAAGACCAAAATAAGTCACCTATGAGATTTGTGCAGAACTGAGTTCTGAAAGACTGGTTTACCTCACATTCTGGCCCTACTCTGCCTCTGATAAATTTGATTCTTGATATTGATACAGCATTCTTACAGTAAGAGCTGAGAAGTCTAACAAACTAAGGTCAATTCCAGCAGACCAAAATGATTATTAATAACAATGATCAGTGTTGTTAATGTGAAATAAAGCTATGACAGTTGTATGTTGGTTAAGTTAGCTAGCTAGGTAGGCAGTTAGTTACGGCTAGCTGGTGAACTGTGTGCCTCACACTTTTCCTGATATGACGTGTTCGGTTACTAACAACACATATGCATTTGGGAATCACGTATAGGGTATGTTTAATAGTACACTGGGCTGACACAGAGCGGTCTGGTGTTTTCTGTTGTTGTCTGTTACTGTGTTTTCTCTGTGAAGACAGACCGTATCTTAGTCCAATGTCAGATTAAATGTTCCCTGGGCATGTTGATAAGCACCCAGTAATTTTGTATCTATGTTTTGTTTATTTGATTGTATAATGTAGTAACTGACAGCATTAAATGTTAGCTTTAAAAGTTTGCAGTAAAAATACTTATGACCTGCAATTTATAAATGCATACTCATTATTAACCTGGCCTTGTAGGTTGGCAGCTCTGCTGTATATGGATAGTTTACCCAGTGCTAGGTGTTTTGTATTGCCTCTGGTGTTATCTGGTTATGTTCTTTGGAAGGATGTTTTATTCCATGATGGCTGTTAGAATGAGTTTTCAGGTCATCGTAAATATCCTTGCAATAGCTAGATAGTTGAGTCACGTTGTAATGACCACCAGCTAATATCCAGAGTAACCAGCACAGACAGCAGCTAGATGGTCTCAATAAGGTCCTGGTAGGTTGTCCCAGGTATCTATTCAATATTGTTGATAGTTCTTACTTTTAGAAATATTATGGATTGTGTTCTATAGAACTGTTGAAATCCTTTTTATAGAATAAATATTCACAGCATGTAATTTAATTATATACAGTTGTGATCAAATTTATTCAACCCCCAATGCTGCGAAGGGTTTTATGGAATTCAGTGCACATTTGTAATTGTGTTCATAATGAAATCTTACAAGGACTTGTTAAAGAACTAAATGCAACTAAGATAGCATCAATTGTTTTTGTCATAAAGTATTAAATGGCCTTTTTGTGATTTCTTCATTGACACAATTATTCAACCCCTTTACGACTACCACTCCTAAGAACAGAGGTTCATTCCAGTGTTTTCAATCAGGTATTGAAAACACCTGTGGATGTCAACGAGCAGCAATCAAGCATGATAAGCACCAATTAGG
Organism: Prochilodus magdalenae; assembly: GCA_024036415.1. NCBI lineage: Eukaryota > Metazoa > Chordata > Actinopteri > Characiformes > Prochilodontidae > Prochilodus > Prochilodus magdalenae. Next base: position 87,277 of record JAMWET010004337.1, read on the forward strand.
CAGATTTAAAAGGACTGTGATACTCAGCTCCTTCTAGACATCTACTGGTGTGTTTACAAGCATGGTGAAGGCAAGAGAATGGTCCCAGAAGACAAGAGAAGAGGTTATTGCTCTTCACAAGAATGGCAATGGATATAAAAAGATTGCGAAGTTGTTAAATATTCCAAGAGACACTATCGGAAGTATCATTCGCAAGTTCAAGTTAAAGGGCACAGTGGAAACGTTACCTGGTCGTGGCAGAAAGAAGATCCTGACCGCGACTGCTGTGCGCTACCTGAAGCGTAATGTGGAGAAAAATCCCCGCGTGACTGCTAAGGAACTGAAAAAAGACCTGTCAGATGTGGGCACTGAAGTTTCAGCTCAGACAATAAGGCGCGCACTGCATAACGAAGACCTCCATGCCAGAACTCCCAGGCGCACCCCCTTGCTGACTCCAAAGAACAAGAAAAGTCGACTGCAGTATGCCAAAAGTCATGTGGACAAGCCACAAAGGTTTTGGGACAGTGTACTGTGGTCAGATGAAACTAAATTAGAACTGTTTGGGACAATGGACCAGCGCTATGTTTGGAGGAGGAAGAACCAGGCTTATGAACAAAAGAACACCTTGCCTACTGTGAAGCATGGCGGGGGGTCAATTATGCTTTGGGGCTGTTTTGCTTCTAATGGTACAGGAAAGCTTCAACGTGTTCAGGGTACCATGAATTCCCTTCAGTACCAGGAGATCTTGGAGGAAAATGTGATGGAGTCAGTCACAAACCTGCGGCTTGGGAGACGTTGGACCTTCCAACAGGACAATGATCCGAAGCACACATCCAAGTCCACTAGAGCATGGTTGAACATGAAAGGCTGGAACATTCTAGAGTGGCCATCGCAATCACCAGACTTAAATCCAATTGAGAACCTCTGGTGGGACCTAAAGAAGGCAGTTGCAGTGCGCAAGCCTAAGAATGTGACTGAACTGGAGGCTTTTGCCCATGAAGAATGGGCTAAGATACCCATAGGTCGCTGCAAGACACTTGTGTCAAGCTATGCTTCACACTTGAAAGCTGTCATAACTGGAAAAGGATGTTGTACTAAGTACTAAAAAATAATGTCACTAGGGGGTTGAATAAAACTGATAATGATGTGAGCACAGTAAAGACATTTGTGGTTATTCCATCATAAATATTATGTTATATTTGTCTAATTTATAAGTGCCTCTTTGATGTAATTGTAAATAAGATGACTGAAATGATCAAAATCAATGTCAAACTGGCCAAAACACTTTATTTCAGTGGGGGTTGAATAAATTTGATCACAACTGTAGATTTCATTTAGGTTCTGCTGACTCATAGCTTATTACAATGTCACCTTTCTTCCTAAAACAACATCTTACTTAACAGAAACAGCTGCATATCTGTCCTAGATTTCTTGAGTTCATGTCTTCAGGTGGACAGGTTATTTTCCGTTCTCTCAGGCATTAAGTCACGTTCACTTATCTTCTGTTTAAAACCAGACAACATAGAAAATAAAAGCAAATACATGAAGTCAGTCTTGGCGTGGAGCCATTTTGTATCACTCAGTATTTGGTCTGTGTTTTGCAGACACTTATGAAATGTGGCTGTGGGAAACAGATGTCTTCTCAGCCTGTTATATGCAAATGAGGATAAATAAAGGTCTACAGTAACAGCTTCTCCAGTTTCGAGGTTTTATTCCCTGTAACAGGATCAGACATGCACTTCATTCCACTGCTAACCTACAGCAGTCCTCGCCATAAAGCTCAGTGACCCGGCGATGTGTGCTAATGGCTGATATGGCTTCATAATCTGTTCATTAGTTCAGACCATGCCTTTATATGATGAATGGGATCATAGTGTGAGAAAAGACATAAGAACTTGGGCTGATGTTCTGGGAGGCCTCAGTCCTAAACAAAGGTACTAAGAAAAATGGAGGAGATGAAGTGGTGAAGAGATGATTGGAAAGAGGAAGAGCATCAGGCATGGTCCTCTCAAACTTTAGTTATTTCATTAACTCCATTTATATCTACCTATGTAAATGGGTTCCAGCTTGGGTTCAATACTGGGGGCAAAACAATAAGAATTCTGAATTTATGGCATAATCTTAATTTGGGGGAAAGATGCAAAATTGAATAATGAATTAATACAAATTATTATTATTACCTTTAGTATTTATTTAGTTGTCTAGGAAACATGTAAAGTGATCTGCTTATAATGTTTTTACACTCATCATCAAAAGATTAGTTGCTCCCAGAAGGAAGCGTGGGATTGCAATGCTATTTGAAAGGAAGATTAAGGTTATCAGGAACAATAAATTATGAAAGACTCATCTCTCAGTATGGTGTTGGGCCACATGGGTCTGCTTATGTGACATGACAGACGTCCCGGCATGGAGTTGTAGAGGTTCCTAATGGTGTCCTGTAGTAATCCATCCCATGCAGCTTGGATGTTCTCACGCAGTTTCTGCAGACTTTATGGTAGGGGTGGAGGTTGAGTGATACCAGGCCTTTTGGACGTGTGGTGCGTGACAACAAAACACTCATCTTTGCACTGACCACGGTGCCTCCACACAACTATTCTTTAGTCATCTCCACCAAGACAAAAGCAAGACTCGTCACCGAAGATGACGTCACCCTCCATAACAATCTTGCACGACACCTTTGCAGTCTTTGGCGGTGGTGGCACAGACAGCTTATTTCACATGCGTGTGCAAGCATGAAACCTGAAT
>JAMWET010004337.1:95000-240000 GCA_024036415.1 Prochilodus magdalenae
AACATGTCATTTAATGTCTACAAATGTCCACATTTAATGTCTACAAATAATTAGCACCATATTTTTTGTTTAAAAGACAAAAGTGCTGTACAAATACAAACATGGTCACTACTTTCTAAGCTTTCTAATATGTAGCTGCTGCACTTTTAACTGGTGTAATACAAATCCTTAATGAAAAAAAAATCAAACATTATGTAATATAATATATAGCAACTCAGCATCCTTTGATAGTATTGTGATGACTGTCACTAGCTGCACTGCTGTAACAGTGCAAAGCGCAAAGTGGCTGTTGGGAGGTGCCACGCTCTCGGGTTAAGTAGGCACTGCTGCTGCTGTTGACAATGTTATTAGCGTAGTTGTACTGTTTGAAGTAATTATGACCCAGAAAGGTGGGTTTACAGTGTGTTGGAAGTGTCCACCCTCAATGACTGTCATGTCTTGCTAGATTACCTCTCCCTGAATCTCATGCTGAATTAGCGTTGAACTCTGCTACCTGTTTAAGTGCCTTTTCAAAATATAAGAGCACTTACCCATATGTGCAATGTTCCCTGCGTTTCTTCTATGCCAATGTACTGGAAAAAGCTAATATATTATTTTACCTCTTATTTTGAAGCTCATTTGTGAGCTCCTGCTGGTGTGGGTTCATGGCGACTTGTATGCTTATAGCTCCCCATTGTGGACAAACTATCATATGTGCTTCAGCAAATATGTGAGTTCCAAAGCCACATCCATGGGCTTTACATGCTTATAGGAAACCACAGGTTATGAAGTATAATTATGCAACTAATCTGAACAATTGTGACAAGCTGTATGGATTATAAGAATTAATTTTTCAGCAGAAACGATGGGAAATATGGCTCATGAATACTCATTAGCAATCCTTTGGTGTCAGACTACAATACTATTCTGCGGGAAGATTACAAGAAACAATAAATTATGAAAAATTTAGACTGAAATGAGCATAGGCATAGGAACCTAATGTTTCTATTGCAAATGTTTTCATTTACTGGGTGTTTTCTGGAAAGTTCTGACTGTTGTAAAAGATATTCGTATTATGTGGGAACATCAAGTGTTTGCTTGTAGTAAGTGTAGTCTCTTGGCTTTAGGGCAGCAGAAGCAGAACTATTTGCTATTTATAGTAATTATATATATAAGAATAGTGTAGATATAGTGTATTTTATTGTATTAACTAGAGTGCAATCAGTTTACACTTAGCTTATATTTTAGAGGATGAGATGTTCTTTGATGCGTGAATTTGTAGGGGTTCCTAAAGGTGTCCTGTGATAGTCCATCCCATGCAGCTTAAATAGTCTCACACACTTCCTGCAGATTTTGCAGTAGGGGTGGGGCTGGAGTGACATCAGGCCTTCTGAACATGTGATGCATGACAGCAAACAGTTCATCTTGGTGTTAAACATAGTGCCTCCACACACTGATTCATTAGTCGTCTCCATCAAGGCAAAAGCGGGACTCTAGCATTCTGATTCATGAGCCATGACAGTCTGGCACGACACCATTGGAGTCTTTGGTGAAGTTGACGTGGTGTTAAAGGCAGTCATTGTAACGATCTGCATGCATGTAGTACTACTTCAGCCGTCTTCCAATGGTGCTGGCGAAGGGAATCGCTGCTCACTGAATGTTCACAGTTGTGGCTGTTGAGTCAGTCAGGTACAGCGAGTGCTCACATGTGCGGCCGAGTGTGAAACTTGAATCATTTACATGTCTCTCAATGTCAAACCTACCCACCAAGTTTCATTCCTGTTGGTTGATTCTTTTGGGTATGACTATTTGTGCTCCTATTCTTTAAGGATAAGTGTATTTAGCAAGTTGTCTAAAATGAAATTAATCTTCTTTAGCTCACTTCTTATTCCCAAAATAATGGAACCATAGTCATATCTATATACATCTACCTATAGCCCAGGTCTGGTGAGAAACCACACAAGTGTATTTGATCCTATATAACAACTTAATTGCAAAAGGACAGAATATTTTGTAGGTAGACATAAGGGTTGGTGTGAAGCATGTCTCAATGCAAACAACTGAACAAAAAGACATCCCATCTCAGGTTTGCTCAAGACCACCTGGATATTCTACAGTGCTTCTGGGAAAATGTACTATGGAAAAAGGACGCACCAACACCTCAAACTTTGAAGCATGGTGAAGGGAGCAACATGGCTTTGGGGTGCTTTCCTGCCTCAGGGTCTGAACCCTTTGTGATCATTGAGGGAACAACAAATTTAAAGGTATATCATCAAAACATTTCACATGAGAACGTAAAGGCAGCAGTCCATGACCTTGAGCTGAGAACATCTGGGTAATGAACCAAGATAGTAACCCAAAGGCACACAAGTAAATCAACTCAAGAATGTTTGATTAAAAAAGAAGAAACTGACTGGACACAGTTTGAGGTATGTGATGATCTAGGCATGCAGTTTGTGTAATGCTAATTGGTGGTTATTTACCTGCATTACTTGTTTACTACATTGCACCTCCACTGTGATATTAAAGAAGCAAACTTCAGAAACCAAACATGGCTTGGCCGAGTTTGTAGTTTAAAAAAGGAACCTGGGTGCGTTTGATGTTTTAGATTACTATTGCTTTAAATATCTTGCAGAGGGACCAGAGGTGTGAAAGAAATGAAGTTCCAGAGAGATTTGCGGTGTGGCCACACAGGCAAAGGCATCCTCAGCTTTTTCGCGGCTTGAGAAGAGCATGTTGGTAAGTAGCTGTTGACTAAAAGCAGCAGGGTTCAGAGCCTAGAGACAGTTCTGCTTCACAGAGAGTTGATGCTTTAGCTCCTGTTAAAGCAAGAGGCTGCGAGCCATTATTGAGGTACTAGCCATCACTGCTTCATGCTAGGCGATCACGCTCGCACGGCAGAACTTTCAAAGTGTTTCCTTTCATCTGTCTTGACAGCTACCCTGAAACTTGGTCTCAAACGGAGGAGGATGAAAACAAATTGTCTACACATCTATTTCGCATTTATTTGCGTTCGCTGGCAAACAAACTGACAGTTAATTTTCTTGGCTCCAGCTGTAGCTGTTTTCATAAACATACTGATATTGCCAATTAAAGGGCACGTCCTCATGTCAGGCCCATGCGAACGGTGCTTATAAGCTTACAACAAGAAAGAAAAATAGGAAGTTTTCTTTAAAGGTCTTAGACAATATGCTTGCGTTATAATCCAGAAATAGTGCGTGATGTGTGAGGAGTTGGCTATACATGTTGTTAGAAGCAGGCTGTCGTATTCACGTTAATTAATTATCACTCTTCATGTTAGCTGCCTGGCCAAGCTTAATCTACTCATTTACTCCTAGGCCTCTCCCATGGCAGCGCACTTAGAATTCATGATTTATTGATTAGGGAAAGAGATGAATCATTAAACAAAGCCTGTATTACACATGCTAGCAGAATGTTTTAAATGAGGGTCGACCATGCAAGGTCATTTAGGATAAGAGATCCTGAACCTGAATGGCTCTCCTTTCAATTTCATGCCATTGCTTGTGCACAGAAACGTTTAGTGTTATGATCAAGACCCTTTTCCCTGTTGCTGTATGTCTCAGTTACAGTATTAATCTAAAACACTGTACTCAGAGTATAAAACATGGACTAAACATCAGGGCCGCCTGCGCTGGACTGCTTACCTGTGTTTTACCCAGTGAGTGCTGGGATAAGCTCCCTCGTGACCCAGAAGGATAAGTGGTATAGAAGATGTATCAATGAACAAACAAACATCAGGGGTGAATAGTGTTTTCACGATACTGAAATCTCAGTATTAACACTTTGATTTAATACTTTGAAAGTATTGATATATTTAATACCATTTTCAATATCAGAGAAGGATAAAGGATTAAAGAATTGAGGGTCTTTTGCATGTTTAATTTATTTGCACATCCAGATCTGACATCAAAATCAATTAAATAAAAAAAAAAGAAAAATAATGGAAATGAATGTAGGATCACGTCATCTTTAGAAGATAAAGTATATGCAAAATATGCAGATAATTTGAAAAAATTTAGTTTTAATGCTTCCTCCTTCCGATCTAACCCCCTGCTCAGTCACATTCTCACATTTCTCTACTTACCAAAACAATGTTTTTACAATGCCCACCACTGCCCCATCTCCTCCTTGCTCCTATATGAGTCCTACCACAATCATAAGGGAGGGGGATCTGCCTTCCAGCTACAGGCAGAGGCTCCTCAGATCTCCATCTCAAGTTCTCATACTGCCTTTTCCTCATCCCTCAATCTGTCTTCTCTCCTATGACCACCAACATGTTAAAGGCACAGTCCAGAAAATTATTGAACTCATTTAATACAAATAAACGTAAAAAAAGACAGAATTTCCCCCATTTTTAAAAAAGGAATGTCTGTACTGATATGTAGGCAGGATATGTATAGCATATCCTTTCTAATCTATAAACTCCATATATAAAAACAATGCTGCAAAACCAGCCTGTTCTGAAATTTACATGTGCCATTCACTAAAATTTGTAGTAGTGTTTCAGCTATGAACAGTTAGGTTTAATATAGAGCAGCCGGTTTTAGATCAGTCCTAAAATCTTTCTTCCTAAATCAGTCCTAAAGGCACAGTAACAACAACAACCTGTATCATTCCAAGAGAGAAAGAGAGGTCAGAAAAATGGTCATGTAAAGTGAATTTTGGTCATGCTTGGTACATAACACTACACAAATGTCCTAAGAGGGGAGAAAAAATATATATATGAGAAAGAAGGTTAGAAATAGGACCTTAAAAATGCATCACTTGATTGTGCTGTATTATAGAGGTGCACTATGTGCTGCCAATCACAATAGCATCATCCTCTTACAATTCTGATCATAGTCTATAGGCATTTAGCTTTGCATCATGAATGCATAGACACAACCCTAACTGTGTGAACAAATCTAGGCTGGTGAAGGTGGTTTAGGCGTGTGGTGAAGGCGTTCTTGAATCAAAGCCAACCAATAATCTCTTGAATGCCACAACATATTTGAGTATGGTTGCTGAACATGTGCATCCCTTCATGGTCACAATGTGCCACCCTCTAATGGCTTCGTCCAGCATGACAATTCAGCATAGAGCAAAAGCAAAAGTGACAAAGTGAAAGTTGCCACAAATTGGTTTTGCAAACCAATGCTTTGTTCTTTGTTCTTTGGTGAGATTCATAGTCACCAACTCTGAATCCAGTATAGCACCTTCGGGATGTGTTTTGCAGAATGAAGGCCCCCCTTGAAAGTGCATCGGCAGGAACTGTGCACAACATCAGAGACGTTTTCACCATTTTGTGGAATTCGTGCCACAAAGAATCAAGGCTGTTTGGTGAGCACAGGACGGCCCTACCTGGTATTAGTAAAGTGTTAAATGTAAATATAATTGTTTGAACATTTGCCAAAGCAAATCCAAAGATTTTACCTGAAGTTGCAACAGTTACACTCCAAATCAAACAAATAGTTTCAGAATCAGAACGAACCGCAGGAAGAAATTTGGTGGGTATGCTGACATTGTGAGACAAGCAAATGATTCAAGTTTCATGCTCGGCTGCACATGTGACATAAGCAAGGACAGGCCTGTAGCCACAATTACGGACATTCAGCGAGCAGTGATGTCCTTAACACCACGTCAGCATTCCTAAAGACGGCATTGGTGTCGTGCCAGACTGTCATGGAGTGACTCAGAACAGCAGAGTCTTCTTGCAAAATCTGCAGGAGCTGTGTGAGACTATTCGAGCTGCATAAAATGGATTATCACAGGACACCATTAGGAACCTTTACAACTCCGAGCCAAGACATATGCAAATTGCAAACATGGCGACTCGACTCTGTACTGAGAGATACGACTTCTGTATGTACAGTAGCTCAATCAATGTCAGTCTAAATGACCATCATTATTGTTCCTGGTAACCTTTATATTCTTTCTGAATAGCATTGTAATGGGACACTTCCTTCTATGTGCAACATTGTTTTTGATGATGTTATATGTTATCTACAGTATAGTGATAAAATACAAACAATATTTTCATCTAATCAAATTTTGCATGTATTTTTCACTGAGCACCATAAATGCTGGGTCTGCCATGAGATATTTTCAGCATCTGTCCACGCATGGTTCTTTCCGCTTGTTGTTGTTGTTGTCTGTCTCTCAGCTTCTCATTAGATTAGTTCCCTTGAGCATGAGGTACATATGAAACAAAATATTAATAATAATAAAAGAAAACAGTGGCTGTCTCATCAGTGTCTGCCAAATGGACATCCATTCATGTTACCTTTTGCTCCTCTGGATGCTTCACTTTGAAGTCGTGCAAACAACACCCCGGAGGAAGAAAAAAAAAAAACAGGAAAAGCTTTCCGGTTTTGCCGCCACATCATTTTGAGGAGCACCTGCACAGCAGTGGTGCCACAGGCCCTGAAGGGAGCGCTAGAGTGATACTGGGGCTGGCTTTTTGGATTCATGGAACCTGCTGACATTCTTTTTCATCAGTGACTCTGAAGGAAATACATGCTGAAATCGGTGCAGGAGCTCGCTGCATCCCGGCTGGGGCTTCTCTCCTGCGCCTCGTTTGCTGGCAATAGGACGTGGTTTCCCTTTGCACAATTATAGCGAACCCTCCCAACGTGCTCTGTGTTGTTCTTCCTGGCTCGGTGTGGAGCCATTAGATGAAATACAGTTTTACTCATCCGTGGCCTTGGCGATCAGAGCTCCTGCATGCGCGTGCCACAGAAGCAGTGGGCTAGCCCGGCGTGTCTGGCTCCAGCTGTGCTGTGAAGGTCAGGTGACCCTCTTCATCTTTCCTCATTCAGCCACGAACACATGCGGTGAAAAATGGATTTTTCAAGCAGAGTCTCTCTGTATAAAGGACTGCAGTCAGCCTTTATTCATTGCAGTCCTCTTTTATGATGTATATAATGCATATTCATATACGGACAAATTAAAGGGAACACCTGAATAAATGAGTGGACAAGCATAAGGAGAGCAGATGCTTGTAGACAAGTTTGATTGCATGATGCAATTAAGCAATTAACATCTTATCAAGCTTGGTAGCCTAAATAAAATGCTGAACAGGCCCACCTGACTTCAATTCTGAAACAAGATGGCCAGAGAAAATGATTCAAAGTGATTGCTTCAGAATGCAAGGAAATCGCATTTGTTTCTTAAACCGGAGATTATGAGATGACTGTCTGCAACTGTTATTTGGAAGTGATCAGATCAGATCCGTGGGTACGGATATCACCAGCCTATCTGCATGGGTTGCTGTGGTAATGACGTTGTAACTGTGTAATATATGTGAGTGTCCAGAATGAGACACATCTGTAAAAACCCAACAGGAATCAGATTTTAGCCACCTCCAAATGCAAATATCAGATTTCATATAGTTCTTTGCTGTTCAGACTGTAAAAAATCAGTTGGATATAATATTGGATTATATGAAATTGAATTTGCGCTAGCTGTCTGAGGAAGGCCTTTGTGCCATTGGTTTATAAGTGAGGCACCAGTGGCAAGAGCTTCAATCAGAAAGACTGCTCAACTCTCTTGTGTTCTAAGGGGAACAGTGACTAAAGCCGGAGTGTCCAATCATATCCACTAAGGGCCGATGTGGCTGCAGGTCTTTATTCCCCCAGTCTTCAAAGAATTGGTCAGAAGTGCTCCTACTTTGTTGGATGGTGGCCCCTTGTGGATAAGACTGGACTCTCCACTAAAATGACCTCCACATTTTGATCTAAAGAAAAAGCATCGGTAAATGGTGCCTGAGACTGTGGTGGAAAGCGCTCAATCAGCATTTGTAATGCTCATGAATTAATGTGCTATGTAAGTAAAAAAAGATGAGTAGCTGTTCCTCAGGACATCAGTGCAGGACATGATCAGACTACATCAGTAATAACAGTCCATCCACACCTACACAAAGAGGGATGTTATAGTAAAGCTGCAATGTATAGGCCCTTCCTTACAAAGATAAATGGCCACAGAGCAAAAACGCAACACTGGTCTACAGAGATGCAGAAAAACTGACATGGTCAGATGAGTCATCCTTCACCATTTTCTGCACATGTGGGACAGCACATGTGTTATGTATAACAAGGGAACTGTACAGGCCCCTAAAAAAACTGTTTGACCCCTATTGGGGCTGGTCCAGTAACTCAGGACCAAGAACAGGGCAGGTCACTGAATTGTTTGATGAATATGAAATTTTCGTAATTGAGTGGTTTCCAACTCTTTCCCTGGAGAACTACTTTCCTTCTACACATGTATCCAGTAAACTGCTCCACCCCTTTCTTAACTCTAATACATCTTGTCCTGCCAATCATGAACTTGGAAAGTAGTTGATTAGCTGAAGCAGGCATAGCAAATTGTGTTTAGAGCTGGGTTCTACAGGAAGGCAGCTCTCCAGGAACAGGGTTGAAGATCATTGATGCAATTCATGTGATAAATTCTCCACTAACCCAGTTGAACACCTGAACAACTATTTTCATCTCCAAAACAGTTGTTAGAAAGGAAAGAGCATTCTGAAAGACTGATGTAGCGCCTAATAAATATGCCTGTGATATCTGGCTTCCCTCTGCATTAGCGAGTTAGTGGAAACACTTCAAACTGCCAGCCACAAAGTGTGTGTTGTTTTTCTAAAGTTCCTTCTGTGTTTAAGATACAATGTCAGGAGATGGTGTTTCTAGTATTTAATGGACCCATTTCCATGCTCCATTTGTCACTCAATGTTCACACACTGTAATAGCAGACTTGTGATTTCAAATTGTATATTTTGGCACTGTGCAAAGAAAAGCAAGTATCTTTAAAATGGTAACTTTACAGGAGAAGGCAAACATTTTACACAATCAAAATATACAGTATTACACTTCACTTTCAGTTTAAGGATGCAAAAGATTTATTCAAAATTATTTTGGAGTGTGTACAAATTATTGGTCCAATCATTATAGAATATTTATACAATGCAAATAACAAATTATGCAAAAAAAACAAAAACAAACTAAAACCCAGGGTAACACAAACGTCACACTCTCTGGCTCTCCTCCTGCCTCTGTCAACTCCACAGACTACATTTCCCACTATGCACCTTGTCATAATGTCATTAAAACATGCTCTCAATCCACCAACCATGAACTGCCTATGATTCTGAATACTGATTGTATTCACCTGTTGCTCATTACATGTCTGTATATATGCTCCTTAGTTTGTCTTCAACCATTGCAAGGTTGTTGTTTTTTTTTAAACTGGTTTGCATACTGAGTGTTTATTCCTGTTTCTTGTTTCCTTTTGTTTGTCATCTTTGCTTGTTTTTTGGTTACTGCTTTTGTCTTTCCCTTTTGTTCTGATTGCTGGTTTGGTTTGCCTCTTTTGGTTTTTGACTTTGGATTGCTCTTAAGGTTTTGGCTTTGTCTCTCACTTGTAAGATATGTTTGCCCTCACACCTGTGTGTCTGTTAACATTATTGTGCTTCATTCCATCACTAATCCTGGTCAATAATTCTGATAACTTTTAGATCTGTGTCAACTTAGTACTTCCAGCGTCACAAATTACAAAGTAATACTTTCACAGAGGTTACAGGACTTAACTAATGTTAAGTAAACATGTAACAAATGCATGTTTACATATTAGGTAAACTTGTAACATTAATTAACCATTGTTAATGTATAAATTGCTGTGCTGATGGTCGAATCAGAGAGACTCTGAAAAGAAACATTCTAGCTAATTGCTATTCAGTGTGAAATTGCTAGCAGTAGTTGCCCCATTGTTGCACAAACAGTGCTAGTGAAACATACAACACAGTCCCACAGAGCTGATCTGGAAAGAGAGACAGAGTCAGAAGCGCCGTCACAATCACTTAAGGCACAGCAGGACTCTCTTAGTCATTAGCCACGGTGAAACCAGAGAAACAATTATATACAGTGCAGAGAGGATGAATGACACTTAGCTAGGAGGCCGCTCTACGCTAGCTTCGTTCACCTCCTCACTAATCAGAGCGGCTTCTAGAAACTGTCAGAAAAGCTTATGTTGCAATAATACAGCACTCCCCATTAGGGCTTAGAAAGGTAGATGTAAGGCTGTGATGCACAGCACTCCAAGGTCAAACGGGAAAGATGTTTTGTTCTTGCTAGGCTAGTGGTTTCTTACCGAAACTCGCTAGAAGAATACAAACAGGGCCGGGTGTTGATATTGGGATTCCTTCTTCAACACTGCGAATCTCTCCTGGGTAAAGCTCACTGTATTTGCACCTCCTTCTGACAAACTGTCAAGCTGGTGCAAACCAATTTGTCTGTAAGTGTGGAGGTCTGCTGGTTTGTGGTATGAAGTTACTCGCTAAGCTAGCATAGCCCCTGTGAGGCTTTGCTGCCTGACCTGCCTTGGCCCAATGGAGGGGCATAAATTAGCTCCTACGGCTCCCTAAAGGGAAACCCCAGCGTTTCTGTCACTGCCTAGCTGATACCTGATGGCTGAATTGGGTTGTCTGTCAAGCGGAATATTGCAAATTCTGTCTGGCATGCTGCAAAAATAAGGAGTTATAGATACACTGTGCGTTTCTCTGTTAGTGTTTATGGACGATTATTAAACTGATTGATCTGGTTCTAAGATCTGATTGGCTGAGCTATGTTTAATTCTGTTTTACTCAACATACCCACATACACTGGGTCTCTGCGCAACCAAATCCCTCGTGACTGTGCCCTACACTAATATCACATTTGACGAGACTGTTCTGGAAATGCAAATGTTGGGATGTGCTAGATGAACACACTAGGGAAGCATTGTGCGCTGTTGCAGGCAGCTATCATGCCTGTACACAAGTGTACATTTTAGGACATTCTGTGCATCAGGTTTCAGACATCAGAAAGAGAGCCTCGGGTCCTGGAAAAAACATTGTCACGTCTCAGTGGCTGTGGACAAAAAGGCTTCAGGCTAGACATCCTGTAAACAGTTCAGTAAACAGTAGAATTACCTTCTTTATTATTAGATTAGCTAGAATTTAGTCAAGACCACCTTTATCAAAAAATGATTTTTTTTTTTCATTTGCAGTAGTTATATTTGGCAGCATGGCTCTGCTCTCCTTGGGTCCTCCTTGCCCTTCCATGTGCATTAATGGAAAGCCCAAGGCAGGCAGAGACACAGAAAGATCCCATATAGGAAACAGAATAGAGCATACATCAGTGACAACAAACATACATCACCTTAATCAGACAGTGAGAGGAAGAAGTTGGGGCAGAGGTGCTTGCAATGTGCCTGCACAAGAAGCAACGTAAATGGGACAGGCTAAAGCAACTGTATGTGAAAGTAATTGTATGTATTTCCCAAAGATCGAAGCTGTAGTCACATTGTATAACTGTGTTGTAGCCTGTTCCAAAATGACCAGACAGAGAGGTGTGTAAGCATTTTATTAAAATAACAAAATGAAAAGCAAAGCAAGGAAAAGTCAGTTCTGGTTTATGTGTTTACCATGGATATTGTTTAAGTTGTCGCTTGAAAAAACAACCAAAAGGCAAGCTCAACAATGAATTCATGAAATTCATGTTAATGAATGTAAATAACTCAGGAGCCTGGCTTATAACTCACCAGTGTCACAATCCAGATTTTGGTTGTCACCAAAGAGTCTGGTCCATTCTTTATCATAGTGAAGAACTGCCTATTTTAACAGGAAAGGGCTGTATTTCCCAGCATGTAAAATAAAAAGGTCATAGATCATTGTTTTTGTCTTATATACTAATATGTAGTCAGTCAAAATGGGGCTACAAAAAAACTAACCAACAGACAACAAATCTGTATGTGTGACCGTATCTTCCTTGAGAGCTACTAAATGAATGTACTTCTTTGTCTGTCTTCTCTGGCTTTCTGTTTCTGTTTTGTCATGTCCATGGGCTCTTTGCTATTTTGTTCAAAGTGCTTCTGTTTGTTTTGGTTTTTGGCTCCTCCTTCTCTGTCCCCTTGTCAATCCTTCACCCCATCCCGGTGTTCCTTGTTAGTCTTTGTTCTCTTATACTCCCTGTAGTCCCTGGTGTTCTTGCTTGGTGTTTTGTCTTCCTGCTGGTCTTTTGTCTCCCTGCTGGTTGTTTTCTCCATGTCGGTCTGTTTCTGGCTCCAAAACACTTAGTCACAATGTAGACAAGTGCTTGTAAAGGTTTGTTTCCAGTCTGATGGCTAAAACCAGGTGTGTTCACTCAGCCATGTGAACAACCAATCAGAATGCAACTGGACAAATTCCGATAACCATGGCCAGCTTAGCACACAGTGGTTCAGTTTACACTCTGTCTGAAGTGGAGACCTAATGACTCACAAATTCACTCTCCCTCAATTAGCAGTCTAAATATTTTTCACAAGGGTGTGATGTTGGCACTCTGTGCACCATGTGCATCATTGAAAAAGAAGAACACACCATGAACCCAGTGACTGTATACATGCAGTCCTGGCATGAACTCAAATCAGGCACTCTTGACACTCTTGTTTTCATAAAGCAATAATCCACTGGTGGCCTGATAACACCTCTTAACTGTGAGAAAATGACTGTTGCACAAAGACTCTTGTGGCACATTGCTTTATTAGATGTACAAAAAAATGGCCCATTATTGATGAATTCAGTTTATGAGGAGGCTTGTTCTCAAACAGATGCCCGAGTTCAAGGAGAAGGACTTGTCTGATTAGAGACACCATCTGCCTAATTGCAGCAATTAGCAAGGTGTCACATTGCTTCAAATAACCCTGGTGTCAAAGCACATCATCCTTCATACCACTATGTATACTGTAATCACCACAAGCCCTGTGGAACCCTCCAAAGAGACGAGCACATGCATAATTTACATGACCCTATCAATTAGCAACCCAGTGCAGCTATGGTCAATCAGTTTGTTGATGAATTCTTCCTCCCATACTGTACAGGAGGTGACCTTAATAGGATTCGTTTTATCATCACACATAACCAGTTTCGTAGCAATTAAAGACTTTGAGATGATTAAGACTCACATGGGCACTACAGAAATATCTAACTTGCTGCACTTACATAGACTGATTTACTCAATGCACACACTTACACTTGGTCTGTGCCCAACCAAACCCCAGTGACCCCACCCTACATTAATATCACATGTAACTTTGCATAGATTTGTTCCAGAAATGTGGCTTTGTTCTGGGTCCTCCTTGCCCTTCCGTATGCATATATGGAAAGCCCCCGGCAGACAGGGACATGGAAGGACCCCCTACAGGGAACAGAATAGAGCAGATATCAGTGACAGCGTACATACATCAACTAAGTCAGGCGCAGTAAGAAGGAGGAGTTGGGTTGGAGGCCGCTTGCAAAGTTGCTTGCAGAGGAAGTGATGTAAATGGGGCAGGCTAAAGCAACTGCACATATCTAGCTCACTACACTTACACAGAATTATGAGTAAAGTTCAATAAATTGCTGTTTCCCTTTCAAAGTGTATATGAGTGAAGAAAAAACAAAACACTAGTATTGTAGTGATCATTCTAAAACTAGTGATTGGCAATCCAAAACACTATTCCATGTTTTCATTCTGGTGCACACAGTGGTCTTGTGCTGGTGCTTGATCACTTCACCCCCACCTGAAACAGTAAAACATTGCTAAATAGCACTGCCTAAACTGAAAAGTAGTACAATGTCAGACGCAGCTTAAGCTCAAACACTCAGCAGACTCATCAATATAGAAGTGTATGTATGCCCTAGTTTAATTAGAAAGGCACCACCATCCGCTGTTTGCTTGCACATGCATGTTACGATAATGGGTTAGTCAGTCATTCAGTTAGTAAGTGAGACATTGACTCCAGAAGGCAGGCCCACTGGATGCTCCAGCTAAAAGAACAGAAATACCATTGCTTTTAAATTCACTTTGGAATTCCTTGAATAAACAATTGAAATACGTGACACAAGTTTTAAACTGGAACAACTCAACTTAAGAGGCTGTTGCACAGTGAATATTGCATGAACGAATGACGCAAAAACAGCAACACAAATGATACAAGGTGGTGGAATGTCCTTAACTGACAGAGATATTGTTTGCTCCTCATGAAAATGGAAAACCATGACATTTGGTAGGCTTTGGAAAAGCTGAAAGGAGGACAGAGAGTTTCACCACCTCATTCTGAAGATGAAGCTTTCAGTGGATTAGCAAACAGCTCAGGTGTTCGAAGGTCTGTTTCTTCAAGATACTAGCAACATACATAATGAAGCACAAGACAAACTAATCCATATTGTGTTTGTCAAAAAAGTATGGGTTGCTGGGGCACAGTCGATTGGACAATTTGGTTATTACCATCCCAACACCAGTGATACAGTGTGTTCAGGTTTGAAATTTTGCTAAAATCTCAAAATAGACAAAACATTTTTTTTAACATTCTACACTTTCCATATGGCATGATACGATCAGTGATCAGTTCAGTTAATGACGAATAAATCGCATGAATAAATTATGCATAGAATTTAAAGGCCTTAAGTGTACATGTGTTATGATGAGAAAATTTCCTATTGTTTTAACCACATCCTGCAACTTTACGACATTTAGAATCCATACGTTTCTAGACTAGCATGGAAATAATACCTGATAGCGCTTCTAGCGCTTCTAGCTTCAGGACAGCTGAATGACACAGTACCAGCTAACAGGGCAGAAATGCTTCATTAATTCTATTTACAACCTCCACTGCCAAATCATGTCATGAAGCCCCGACGCCATCGAAATTAGCTTGTCCTTTATAATAACATGACATGTTCTCCAAAGTTTCAGCCTGAGTCATCAGAAACTACAAGCAGAACTCAAAGAGAACGGAACAAAAGCATATTCTTCACACTCAACTCAGTGTTCATTTATGCAGGAGATCAGCATTATATATCCTGAACACCCGGCTCTGTCCATTGTTTCTCTATAAATTCTGGGCTAGTGGACTTATAGCCGCAATTTCCTGTCTCAGCACTGCTGTGCTTATGTAGCTTTGGAGGTTTATGGATGGAGAAGTTATTGTGTGGGGATGCAGTTGTGACTTTTAAAATGAAAGAATGTGTAAAGATCAAATCGATGTTGTTTGTTCCAATAATCAGTCACTCAGATGAATAAATGTTTGCTCTGTGTTTACTGCTGTGAAAAACATGATAACTTGGCAAATGAAAGCATCTTAAATCCAGTTAATAAACACCCTTGCATGGCCAGCCTGGGGAGCCTTAAACGCTGGAAATGTCCTTAGCTGTGAAGCCATGTTTTCATGCAGTCAAACACTGCTTGTCCAGACAGGTCAACCTACAGCTGCTGTGTGGTGTCATCCAAGTTGCTGGGCCACACAACACATGCCTGTAATGTAGCAGTAACCTGTCTAGGCAGCCCCATAGCGGCGACCAGTCCAGATAGCCTCCTAGATCCGATATATATTGTGCCAGCATGCTAACACTGGAACACACATATAAAGACCCAAATTTAACCATCATTCAGTCATTTTCCAAGTCTCTTATCCTTCTGGGTTATGGGGGATGCTGGAGCCTATCCATTTCATCACAGGGCAGATAGACAGACCTGCACATACACACCACGTCTAGGGAGTAATTTAGCAATTCACCTAACAGCATGTTTTTGGACTGTGGGATAAAGCCAGGGAATCTGGAGGGAGCCCATGGAGACACAGAGTCTCCCTGGACACCCTAGCCAGGAGCTGAACCCAGGCCCTTCTTGCTGTTAAGCAACAGTACTACCCACTGCACCACCATGCTGCCCAAAAGTCATGATAAGGAGGGGGTGGGGTGGGGGATCTAAAATGTGGCCGGTGCAAAAGTTAAAATAGGCTAAATAGATTAGTGTATCTCCCTGCACATTTTAGTGGATTCCATGCTTTAACACACCCCCTGCAGCTCCGAAGGAGCTTGTTAATGAGCTGGTAGGTTAAATCAGGTGCAAGGGAAGTACTAAAATGTGCAGGGCAGGGTGCCTTTAAGACCAGGGTTGAGAAACACTGAAATAGATACTCCTAGACTAAAAAAAGTCCAGTTAGCTCGACTGCTACAGTCAAAACACGCACCAGGACAGCACATTTTCTATAGTTACAATGTGGACAGTAAATGGTAGAAGTGGTGGGAACAATAAGTGAGAGTAAGAGGTTGTACCAATGCTCTAATGTTCAATAAACAATTTGTAACAAAAATGCGGTGCAGGTCATGGGCAGTAGGTTACGGCGGCAAAGCAAAGACCAATATTTTGGGAACAGCAACAGTTTCCTTACAGAACTTACAGAATCCACTTCATGTGTGTGGTCGTTTGTGTGTGTATGGATTACGTCACTTTGAATGTGGCTCAGACAATCAGATTTTTGAACTGGAACTATCCGTTTTCTAACTGTCAGTTTATTGGAGTGAACCGAATGACAGCAGAGGCGTGACAAGGGTGGATTTCACTGCTGTCACTCGAGCTTTTTTCCAGAGTGCATGTTGGCTGCCACCGAGCTGATGCAATGCACTCAATGGCAGAGTGAAATTACGCCGTCCCCAGATGTCCTTGAACTTACGCTGGCTGAAATTGGGTACATAATGCCACTCTTCAGTCACTATTAAAGAAGACGCACAGTTGTGGTGGTAGACATTTGTCCTTTTTTTCTTTCTTTTTTTCCTAGAAAGGAGATAAAGAGGACGTTCTATCTTCTCCCTGAGGATGGGAGAAGGATACTGAGAAGAAGCAGCTGCAGAAGGGCAACATTAATCAGAGAGATATAATCAAAGCCACAGTGTTTCACTGCTGTTCTGTGCATTCATTACAACTCTTTCACTTAGCTCTGCCCTATATATAACACAAACGCTATTAAACCCCGGTCGTGGAGCGCTGACAAACGTAAGCCTACAGGCTGTACGACCATGAATATATCTATATAACTGACCGATCAGATATGGCTGTGAGTTCATTGCCCGTGTCTAGCATGTGAAATTAGCAGCATTAATCTAAAAGTTCTCCCTCGATGCCTTCTGTTTGCAACACATTGATTAATCAGTAATAAAATCCGCACTCCCACGATAACTAATTAATCTATCCCAGTCAAAAGGGACCATTCAGAAACAGATACGTACACACAGACAGCTTCAACAGTTTCTAATGTGAGAGGAGATTCGACATTTCTTACACCATTCACTTGCATTAATAAATGAACCTATCCTGTGAAAATTTAGCTCCTGAGTTTGTCACTTCAGGCATCGACAGCGAGAATAAAACAGTGTCAATGGGACAACTGAGCCGCGATAAAAGGAGTTCAGTGAGAGCAGTTACTAGAATGTTGCCTCCATAAAGAATGAACTGGTACTGAGAAGACAGACGAGTGTAGATAGCTCTTATTATACAGTAATATATTAGGTGCGTTTGTAGTAATTACAAGTCAGCACATTATTTGTGTGTTGGCTATAATATGATAAGGAGTTTAAAGTTGAAGTTTCAAAATGTACTTTTCATTCCCTCACTGTCCATCCATGGAAAACAACAGTTTTGGATCAAAAAAAAATCTTCACCACCAATATAAAGAAATCTAAGTTGGCTACCTTTAAATATTAGTTTGGTTTGTATCACATATGCAACACGTTTAAAGGCACAATAACAAAAATAGCTTGATTCATTTTAAGGGCTAAAGACATGCTGAAAAAGGGATTTGCTTAATGGGATTCAAGTCTTTGACTTGGCCACTCCACAACCTTAATTTAGCTTCTTTTGAGTCATTCAGAGGTGGACTTGCATACTTCAGATCATTGTGCTGCTGCATAACCCAACTATGCTTGAACTTTTTATCAAAACTGAAGGGTGAACATTCTCCTTCAGGATTTCCTGATAAAAAACAGAAATCGTTGTTCCATTAATTATGACAAGTTGTCTAGGTCCTGCAGAAGCAAAACAGCCCTAGACCATCACACTACCACCACCATGTTTCACTGTTGGTATGATGTTTTATGGTGGAGTGTGGTCTTAACTTTACACCAGATGTAACAGGAACATATTTTCTAAAAAGCTCCACCCTGTGGCCTCAATGATATCCCAAAATTCTTGGGGTTATCTAGATGTTTTTCAGCAAATGGAAGATGAGCCTTTGCGTTCTTTTCAGGGTTCAGATCAGCTGGATATTTTTTTTAACCTGCTTTGAAAACAGGTAGACAAAATAGAATAATGTTCATTAAATGTTACTGCCTATTTTTAAAGGAGGAATAATAATCATGTAATTAAATGAAGTCTAACTTTAATACATCAAGTGCTGTTTCAGAAAAATCCCTTGTAGTCCAGGAGGCTTTTAATTTGATGGAGAAAAAAAAACTGTATGACCTATTTTATGAACAAAGTAATGATTGCTGATTAATCATACTTGGGGAAAAAAAACAATAAAAGGAAAATGGAATTTCAACATCAAGAATCCATCAAATTAATGGAAATGGAACCGCAGACCATAATTTCTGAGTGACTAATTAGGTTCAACTGTGGCCATGCATCTTTCTGTACAAGAAGGCCAAGGCTTAATTACCTCCGAGGTCTATGAGCCTGTTTCAGGAAAATCTATAAGCTCGGGTTTGAAGCTGTAGAGCCAGGAAAAGCCGCAATGGTGCGGTGCTACTTGTGGTGTCTCACTGTTGCAGCAGGGACGATGATGGACAACATACAAGATTAATGACTAGAAATGGATCAGCTGCTCGGGGCTTTGAGAGTCTCTTAAAACAGGCCATGTGCTCTCTGACATAGACCAAGCAAATCTAAATTCCTCTCAAGCTCTCCCAGTTTGGACACAGATGCAACATGCGACATCATTACTAAACACAAGCTCCCAGGCCTGCAGGGAGGTTCTTTCTCTTTAAGCTCATATACAGGTTTTCAGTTATTAACCAATTGTGATTAATAGTGTTCAACAAATAACATTAGCAAGAAAAGTAAACATGTATGGCACCTTTTGTAGAATTAAAAAAGGCTTTATGTTAAAATGTCACCAAGGGAATAAGTCCCTTTTTTAGGCATGAACCTTCATAAAGCAGAGACAGAGAATTTAATATGTAAGTTTGGGGTTTTATTCAAAACCAGTGGAAGCTAAACTTTACAAGCTACTAACCCTATTTAGAAAGCAACTACTAAATGTATTCAGTGTTGACTTAACTAAACATATCGACTGTCCATAGAAAAATAAGTATCTTCAAAATGGCAACTCTACAGGAAGAAACCTAACTTGACTTTAATATAAGTCAGTGCAACCAGACTTTGCAGTTGATCCATTCACCATAAAATTTCCACACAATGTAAATGACAGCTGCTGTGTTCAAATGATGCCTAAAAGTATAAGTTGACAAAAAAACGAGATACATTTTTCTTTGGTCAACAACAAAATTTCAAATCCATTTGATAAGCTAATAAGAAAAAACTAAATAACAATCTTACATAAAAACAGCTACTGACCTTATTAAAATCTACCTGTCAATTGATTCACAATTCAGTTACTAAACTGTGAAATCCACTTAATAGCCTTTACATTTTTTTTGCTACTTCAAATCCAAACTGTTCTAAAATTACCGTTACTTTAAATCCAGCAAAAGCAAACTGCTAATCTTATTCACAACCAGTTGTCAACCTGATTCAAAAACCAGCTGCTAACTTTATTCAATTTACAGTTGCTAATTTGCGCTGAATCTAACTGCTGTCCTTCCTTTTAGTCAGCCTGCTAGCTCCAAATATGCAAATAGAAACAACTGAGACATATGCAGAGCACCCCAATCTAATTCCAGCATGTTACAATTCTAAAAGTTGTTTTAAAACAAGAGCTAATTTTCAGGTTTGTAAAGCAACACGACTGAGGTAACAAGCTGTGAAAGAGAACAAACAGTTTGCTGCTCAATTTGCAGGTGTGGCAATTACAGAAGCAGCACAAAAACTTTAAACGTGTCAGGAAAAAGGGTGTTCAAATTACAACAGCGCATTTCAAACAGGGAAAGATGCCTCAGGAAAGAGAGAGAGTAGTTATATGTTGGAGCTCAGGGACAGAAGGAGACAGGAATGGAAACTGCACTGCAAAAAAAAAAAGTTTTTATGTTTACCTAGAAAAATATCTAGCTTCAATGGACTTGAAGAATGTTTTTACAATTATTTAATAAGAAGAAATATTACATACTTTGTTTAATCATATGTTTTTTGCAGTGTGTGCAGCAAAACGACCATAAGTACTGAGCCAAATGTACTTGTCCCCATCCCGACTAAATCAATGTGCAGTTAAAGCCACAAAGTTGTGAATTGTGAATGTGTGGCCACTTGAAAAAGTAAAATCCAATTTTAAGCCATAATAAGTTGTAGCCTGACCTCAGGGCAGTGGAAACAAAATAAGACTGTAACAGCTGTATTAAATGGCCAGGGCCCACCAGCGGGAGGAGACTTCTATTACACACGCTTATAGCGTAAGAATAACTCAGCCAGTTTGCTTTATATTCCACGTAGGTACTGAATGAGTGCAATTTGCTTGAGGTTTTAGTGGTTTCTTAGGGTATCAGTCACTGCGTTGGTTTGTAGTGGACAAGTAGTTGTCCATGTTAGTGGATTCAATGACTGAATGATAATAGATCCATTAGTGTTATCATTGTTGTGTGTTTTGGCGAAAAGGGATGGCACAGAGAAGCTAACCTGCTCACTCATTGTCCTTTGCGCACATACTTTATCATGACTTGTGTGCATTGGTCATTTGTTAATCTGTCTAGTACGTTTTTGCTCTTGTCTCTGCTGAGAACAGGTTAGCCATTGCATGCACATACATTGCACACTTGGCCAAGGGTGGGGTATTATATTTGGGCAGTTTAGGCTAGTGTATTTAGCTATTTTTTTTTTGGTATACGCTCTGAGTTTGTTACAACACAGACAATGTTACTAACCACTCTGCCATATTTGAACGACATATAAAAAATGATCTAGTATATAAAATTAGGTTTTAAATTCATGAAAAAAAAAAAAAAAAACGTATTCTCTGTGTTGAAATGCTGGAGACCTGTCTGCTTAAGCCACATTGACTGACCTACTTGAGAATCAATCCCGGTCCTTTAAGTCTGCAACAGAATGATAATTTTTTTTCTCCCAAGGCTATCAATTTTTTATGCAAGGCATAGCTAGAGTAAGCTAACGGAGAAACAGTAGCCTGTAGCCTGTTCAGTAAGCATCTGTTCCAATGTTCTAAGAACCTACGCTATGTATATATGTATACCATACATGTGCATTACACTGTTAGAGTCTAATCAGTGTTTTAGATGTAATCAAAAACAAGTAATCAGTGTTTTATTTTTATTGTAATGCTCTGTACTACAGACTCAGCTTAATAGTACTACTTTTTTCTTGATAAGCTATCAAAATATCAAAATTATTATTATTATATTTATGGAGCAATAAGTGAGATGACAATCAATATTATGTGAAAAAACTAACCAGCCAGCTCCGGCCTGTCTTGTGTCATAATACCACTTAATACCTCAAGAAGTGAAACAAGAAGTATTATTTTAACATAGGGCTCCCTGTGATGGACTGGTGGTTCTGGTGTCCCGGGTGTTCCCTGGTTTTCGGCCAACGACTGCTGTGATGGGGGCCAACACCCGTTGTGACCTAGAAAGATATGCAGTTCAGAAGATAAATGAATAAATGAATGACTGAAATGAAGGAATTTGGGACAAACACCTGTTATAAAATGATGATAAATTAATTTGTGTATATCGTCGCTGTCCAAAGAAAAACATGTATCTTCATTTTTGCTGAATTTTACTTTTATATCTCATTTGGTCACACGAGCTGCTGTCTACACTATGTGGAAATTTCATAAAGAATGGACCAATAGAAATGACCCAAAGCTGCTTGGAAAAACGTCTGGTTCCATTCACTACCATTCAAATCAAATGAGGTTTTTGGGTTCTCCTGTAAAGTTGCGATTTTGGAGATACCTGTTTTTCTTTGGACAGCAACGATATGTAACTTATTACTATTTCACTGAAAGCCTGGAATATATCATAGCATTCTAAAAACCTGAAAAATGTCTTTGGGGGCCACGGGTTGGAACTCATCCAACAGAATGGCACAAGTACACTCAATTTGAAGGAGTGCAGCTAAAAATTCATGAACACAGATCATTATCAATTGCATGATCCAGTAATATACATGTATTTTAACTGTCAGGATTTTTTTTTAATTTAATATCTTGGTATGTAGAAGTACTGATGACTTGAAGGAGTGCAGCTGTAATTCTAATGAAGGCCAAAGACACTGAAAGGCTAAAGCGCAATGTGATGCAGCTGGTCGAGACAAAATAATTGGCAGCATTCGCAATTAGGTGGAACGATGGAGCTGAGGGCTTGTCGGTGCCGCGATTAAGATGCGCTCAGCACTCAGGCCGTTAAGAACAGGATCAATTCTCCATAACATCTGGCACACATACTTATCCGAATTCATCACGAGTGTGTGAAGGAGAAGCTGCACTCTTAATGCATGCCGGGCCATCATCTAAATAGGTGCCTGAAAAAGTGTTTTAATAATATTCTACATCAACATAGTAATTACCACAAGTAACTAAACTGAAAGACTGACAGACACGGTGCACACTATTAGCAAATCACTTTTTTCAGAAAAAAACAAAAATCTGATGGCAAATCAGCCTTGAGTAATAGTACACATACACTGTTTATGTATCTAGAATGGCTGGTGAGTATGGACAGAAGCATGTATTACTTAATGTTCAGTGATAGACAATTATTGCATTGTTTCCTAATGCTCAGTGTTAAGGGTTGAACGCACTTAAAAGCATTGCTGTGGTTAGCATACACCTTAGTGTAACTGCTAAGGAAGAGAGACAGATTGGACAGATTGTGCTTTGACATACATTTTCATATACTGATAATATTAATAATAAACAAACAAATAACAAACAAACAAATAATAATAGTAATAAAAATGTTCTTATTATTGGCAGCTCAAAGTGCTACTACTACTACTACATACACACACACACACACGCATACACACATGCACACACACGCACACACATGCGCATGCGCACACACACACACACACACGCACATACACATATTTACATATATGTATATATACACATACACATATAAAAACACATACACACGCATATACACTTAAATACCATGTTAATGTAAATTTAACTAAATGCTGACTTAAAGATATACATTTTTAAATGTGAGCTCGGCTGTCTAATAGAAGCTGGAATTGAGTTTAGAAGCTTTGAAGTTTAATAACTGAAAGAAGTCTCTCCATGTTTCCTGAATTGTAATGAAGGTATTTGCAGAAAGCCAACAGCTGTAGATCTAAGATCACGAGCTAGAACATAAACAGAGAGACATTCTGTGATGTAAGCAGGTGCTGGATTTTGTAGAGCCGTATAGACCTGCAGCAGAAACGTAAAGTTTTAATAGATACAGGTAGCCAGTGCAGCTCTTTCAGAACAGGAGTGATATGAGCTCTCTGTTTAAATTGTGCTAGGATCCGAGCTGCTGTGCTCTGTACGGGTTGCAGGGGATAAACAGTTCTCGTAGAAACTCCAGTAAGAAGAGCATTACAGTAATCAATTCTGCTTGTAACAAACGCTAACAAACACAGTTCTCTGCATCACTCTGAGACAAAAACAGTTTAGCAAATGTTTCTTAAATGATAAAAAGATTTTTCAGTGGCTGAATTGACAGTGGCTGAAAACTGGACTCAGAGTCTAAGATAACACCAAGATTTTATACCTCAGGCTTTTTATTAGTAGCTAAAGAACCAGGTTTGTCATAAAGGATTGTTCTCTGAGTTTAAGTCAATATTTAGTCAGTCAATCAATACTTCATTTTTTCGTTCCTTTGGTTGTAGAGAATTCTGTGACATCCACTGAGAAACGTGTGACACACATTTGTTTCTAGACCATTCATTTTTTCTTTGATAAATCTAGCGCCATAACAAAAAGATGACAGAGACAGTTATCTTCCATTCGAGATTCTAACTGACTTCCAAACAGTGACTTTTCTTCTAGTGTTTCTTCTTTCTATGGTGCTACACTCATCATTTACAATCTACAGGGGGGCAGTTCATTTAGTTCTGAGCAAACCCCCCATGTCTCAGATCATGTACGAAATCTAAACCTTTTTCCATTAAATCTCTGTGATAATAACTCAAGACTAAGTGGAATTAGACTCACTGAAACTACACCAGTCAACAAGTCCACACTGTGAAAAATCCTTCCCACAAGGTGGGCCTGCAGGAATTTATGTGGTGTGTGCACTCATTAAGCGTTTGATATCACTGTGAAGCAAATTAGCAACTCAGCTAATTAGAAAATAAATTGGAGTCATTAGCACACCGAGGTGATTACACTCTTAGAGTATTGATAGATAGGAACAAAGAGCCCCTTTTAAACACAGACAAGCACATCTGCATGGTGCCTTTGTTAAAACACCACAACATATCTGCTTCTTGGTTGAAAATATTACACGAGATTCTACTAAATCAGCCTATATGTTGCCCTCTGACTGAGATTGTATGTATTACTGCAGAAGTAATAACAAATCTCTTAAAAACAGGCAATCTGAACTATCTAAATGGTTCATTTGTGAATGAAAAATGTAACAAATATCACTTAGTCACAAAAAAGTGAATAAACTGACCACCCAATCTGTATTCCTCCAGTTTACTGTTCCACAGCATCTTCTTTGCACTAGTATGTTGTAGAACAGGTGTTCTTCCTCTTCAACATCTTTGCCTGGCATACTTCCACTGGTGCATGCTGAGTCAGCAGCAGGGTCGTCAGCTGAAGTCAGCATTTCCTGATTTTCACCCCCTATCCGGTACCTAGTGGCATTAGGAAAGTATCCACTCTACCATCTGCAGCTGCCCTAATGGGGTGCTGCACCATAGGAACTGTCCTTGCTCTGTGGCCACAACCAGTAGCTTGACTTCTCAAAACCCTCTGATAAGTCTTTAATGGCCCTCTGTAGGGACGCTCTGGTTATACCGGCAGTGCAGAGAAGTTAGACTGACTTGCCAACAAAGCCTGTGCATCTAGCTACTGGTGGATGGCCGGGTGCTAAATATCTATGCCTCTTGAACTCCTGGGCTGGTGGTATCCTCTCCTTCCAAGAGATAGTGAGATCAATGACATGGAGATTCTTGGTTGCTACATCTGGTCTTAAAGTTGTTTGTGTGGTCTGAGCTAGTGGGGAAACTAGCTGCTTGCCCAGGCATTTCCTTTGCCTTTCCAGGAGTAAGCAGAGATGTTATCTTTCCTGATGCTGGCTTCTGTCTGTTTTCCCCTGGTTTGAAAAAGGGAACAAGATAATTACCTGGGATACCATGGCAATAGCCTACCCACACCTTAGCAGCCACCTGGAATACTACATCTTTGTGAAGCCAGTTCAGCTTTCACAAACTTTTCACTTCTATGTATTAATTAATTAATTAAACATTAACACTCTAAACTACATTAGTTGGTAGTTTCATTAATTATGTGTTACATTAATATGTATGTGAGAAAGGCCTCTGCCAAACCCAGAAGTTCACAGCAATGGTGGTAGGCTACCCTAATGTTGATGACATAATGTTTCCTGACATTTATGTTCTATTTAACAGTGTTTTTTTCTCACGGCCATTTGTGGTGCATCATGCTTTGCATGGTTTAAATACGTAACACAATATAAACTTTAAATTACAATGGCATTTTCATTTGATTGACGAAGGTTGGAGCCTAAACTGAGTAGCTGCTGCAACTTGGCTATATCATGTTCACTGAGCGAGTAAAGTCATGAGTGGTGTAAAAAAAAATAACAGCTGCATTTTTCTTTTTACAAGCATCTTCTGTGAAGTGCATTTATACACAGCTTATCTACAATAGATCATATGTAAGCATGTATACCTGTCTGCATACCTGAACATCTCAAGAAGTCAGGGTCACACTGGGTAGTTCCAAGCTAAATACAGCTGTTCAGAGGTTAGTTGAGAATTAACCACTGCTGACTGTGTATTCCTGGAATGCAAGGTTTTCTACATAGAAGGCTATTGCCTTTTCATGGTGACACTGATCCTGATGACCATGTAAAAAATAAAACCTTTAGAATCTACCAACGTCTGTCACCTGAGTGTCCTCATGCTAGTTACAACTATGGTGATGTGGTATGGATGATAGTGACCTGGAGAAAAAGTCGGAAGAAACATGAAATCTGGATATCAAGAAAAAAAATAAATTCCTCTATTTTCCTCTATATTCCTCTAACTTCCTATATTTTGCTTAATGATTGATAATAATATGTGATAACGTAAAAGAGGCTTAGTTAACATGCCCAATGTACTGTATTTTCCTTCATGTACAATGCTGCTAGCGAGGATGTTAGCTGTGCTGTTGGCTAAACCAGCCTTATCCCTTTAATTTCCTTGGTAGAGTCAAAGCTGTTCCCCTGTATCCACTGCCGTACTGATACTAAAAGTTCATATGTGGAATATAACTGAGCTGGCTCATGTGTACTAGGCAGAGGCCATGGAGGCTAAACATTTTTCTCTTGATAGATAATGTGACAACACGTGTCATTCATGCAGTACAACAGGAGTCTTTGCTACTCAATCAAGCCCTGCATGCTAAAGTACCTCCCTGGTTAATGAATTAAAACCTGGTGTGGAGATTTTCCTTCGCTTCCTACAGTAACAGTGTCCCAGTGGGTATATTATTGGCTCTGCGTGGGATGACAGATAAGCTCATTGCGCTGTAACTCTGCCTGATGTGGCAGCTAAACGTGATGGAGCTGTTTGTAGCCGTAAGCGGCGCATGACTGGGGCCTGCCAGAGGAAAATGAATCGAGGGAAAAGAAAACGGAGTCAGTGAGGGAGAAACAAACTTTACACAGGTAGCACGAAAGACTGTGTAGGCAGGAGGGATGCAGAAAGTGGGTGGTCTGTTCTGTGCCTGGTAATAAATAATCAAAACAAAAAAGTGAAAACAATTAAGAGTTTCATTCCAACCTAAATCTGTTTCTATCAGTTTGGAACACTAATGAACACCTGAAATATAATGCAGTGCTGTGAAAAAGTATTTGCCCCTCATCCGATTTGCCCCACACCTGGAGCCTAAGCAATGGCTTAGTAACCCTTTCTAGACTGGTAGATTTCTATGACTTTGTATTGCATCTGTATATGAATCTCTGTAGCATGTGGCATCATGTGCTGCTTTTTGGGACTTCCTAGATGCTAGAAATATACTTGTTCACTGAGTAGCATTTTTTTCTTCCAAAAATGAATCGCCATTAAAAAAAATGACCTTTGTCTGATATTAAAAGTAGCTTGATTGTCTAAATTATCCAAATGTGACAAATTTGCAAATATAGAAGAAATTTGCTTTGTCTATATATGTGTGTATATATACATTGACTGTCCACTTCATGGCTGTTCATTCAGTTTACCATATAACTCACTTTGTAGTTCTACAATTCCAGACTGCAGTCCATCTATTTCTGTTAGCAGCCTCTCACTCTGTTCTTCAATGGCTAGGACCCTGCAAGACCTCCAAGGAGTAGGTATTATGTGGGTGGTGAAGCATTCTTAGTATTGCAGTGGCACTGAATATGGTGGTGGTATGTCGGAATCACTTTGGGTAGCTCAGAGGTCAGCTGAGAATCAGACACTGCTTTTCTGCATAAAAGCCTGCTGCATTATCACATGTTCCATCTAAAAGGCTGCTGCAATACTGGGCCAGTTGTTACACTAAACTGTGTTACTGCTAAACTGAAAATAGCCCACCAACCAAAAACATCCAGCTTATTTCCGTTCTCAGCCAAAAATTCTTTTTTAAACCCACACAACAGTGGTTTTCAACATGGGTGCTCTGGCCCCCAGTGGGCTGTGGTGGTCCTGCAGATTTTTAATCCAGGAATTCATCACAAAAGGACGTTTTATTTAAATATACTTTCATTTATGACAAATATTGCTGATTATTGCAAAAATAAAACATCATATTGAGCTAATTGATGGCTAGATGCGTTTATACTTTCAGTACATGCATAACCGAAAGAAAGGAAATTGAAAGCTAAAACCCACTGAAAGCTCTGTAGGTCCTTCTCTTGCACTTTGTGATGCATTCCTACATTCCTTTAAAACTAAAATCGCAAACATCAACAGTTTTCTGGTACCCACTGCTGGTGATGTCTCTCATCATTCCCCTCTTACTCTCCTCTTACTACTCATCTTTCTGACTGCAACTTATCTTCTTCCTCTGTTTCTGCCTTTGATGCAGTTGACTCTTCCCTCATTACAGATATCACAACCACTTTTAAGACTACAGCTTGTTCTATTGATCCACTTCCCACAACCTGAACCAAAGCTGGTCTACCTGCCCTGGTCCCTCATCTCACAATCCTTATTAATCATTCATTGCATCATTAATCAATCGTTGGTCTGGTTCGCTTTATATACAAGATGGTCTGGACCCAACAGATCTAAATAATTATCACTCCATTTTGTCCGACCTTCCCTTTCTGTGTAGAGTTCTTGAACAAACTGTTGCCAGTCAGCTACAAAATTACATAGTAAACAACAATCTCATTAAACCTTTCCAGTCATACTTCTGTCTGTATCCACAGCACTGATACAGCTTTAATTAAGGTTATTAATGATCTTGTTGTGTCTGCTGACGCAGGTGCTCTCAGCATCCTTTTACTGCTAGCCCCGAGAGCAGACTTTGACACAGGGAAATCAAGTCTGCACTCAGTCTGTCAAGGTTGCATGAGCTGGGCATGGATGGCACCACACTGGATTGGTTTACATCGCACCTAACTAATGGAAAGCAGTGCGTCACCCTCTCTGGTCATATTTCCTCTACCTCAGGCATTTAAGGGATTCCACAAGGATCAGTCCTTGGACCACTCTTATTCTTTGTTGATATCCCTCCACTTGGATATACAATACATATCATGTCACTTTAAACATATGTTTCATTGACTTGTTGATCTCTGATAAGCAGGTTTCTAACTGAGTAAGGGGTGGATCTTTGATGGATTTAGTACAGAGGTAAAGCTGGGTGTTATCCGCATACCAATAAAATTCAACCTATTTATGTTAAACAGTAACAAAACTGTGCTCATTGTTATTGCATCCAAATGAACCCTCAATAAAATATATTTACTCTCTATATTGATGATGTAGCTTCCTTCCCCACTGAACTGAAATCTGGGTGTCATTCCTGATTCAACCCTCTCAGTTAGATCCCATATTAAATATAATCACATATTAAAACTGAGTTTTTCCACCTGCATAACAAAAACTCCAAAATCAGACCATTACTCTCTCAATCTGCCGCTTAGTCTCACATCCATGCTTTCATTTCCATCCATTTGGATTATTGTTACTTGCTTCTAGCTGGCATCAGCTCTCCTTCCATTAACAAACTCCAGATGGCCCAGAACGCTGCTGCCCATCGCTCACATCACCATATTAAACCCATTCTCCAGCATCTCCACTGGCTTCCTGTAAAATATTTCATTCAATTTAAATGATTCTACTTACCTATAAACTCCTAACACTCTTGCTTCTTCTTCTTGTCTGATCTTCTTCCTCCTTACAAGCGTCCCGGGCTACTATTCGTTCCTCAATCCAACCTCCATGGCTTTGGTAACCAAGTTTTTTCTAGATTTGCTCCATGACTTTGGAACTCTCTCCCACCACTGGTCAAACAGTCCGGTTCTCTCTCTCTCTATTTAAATCTAATCTTAAAACATATCTCTTCACACTCGTGTATGACCTGCCTCAAGGCTAAACTGCTCCTCCATAAGGTCTTGCTCATTTTGTCTACTTGTATGTATTTGTAGTCTTTGATGCTTTATGTACTGGAAACTGTAAGCATCTTTGGGTTCTTTAAAAGCACTGTGTGAGAATAAAGTATTTATTATATATAATTTAATTTATTAATTTAATTTAAATTTTTAATTTAACTATTAATACAATAATTTACTATTATTATTATTATTATTATTATTATTATTATTATTATTATTATTATTATTATTATTATTATTATTAATAATAATAATAATAATAATAATAATAACAGTAATAATAATAATAAATGAAATACTATAGTAAATACACTGCTCTAGGCTCCATGGGAAGTGAAAACAAGTAACTACCGCTGTTTGCTTTGAAAGCTGCCTTTGTAGCTCTGGAACCTCTGGAATTAAGCTAGAAATATACTTTTAGCTTTCCTCTTTTCAGCCTGAGATCCAGCACTCGGTAGCTGCCACATCAGCGTCCTCATTAGGTGAGTCTGCAAAGGATGATCTGATCAGTTTTGATCTGAAGTTTTTTGGGTGTCATGAATTGCAAAATTGTGTGAACCCCTGATATGGAGTAAGAACTGCTTTTTTTTGTTTTGATTTTGTTCATATTCAGTAATATTTTTGCTTCTCTTTACCATAAACATTGCACTCAGTCGGTCTCAACAACAATTTTGCACCTCAGAGTTCACTTCACCTCAAGACCCGAGGCAAATAATGTCAATATCGAGATGAGACTGATGCCACTGGTCTATGGGCTTGAGACTAGTTGGATTAATGGGAAAATAGCGGAGTACCAGTAAATCAAAGGTGTGTTAGACAGTTATAGATATGCTTCAATGTCATATACAAAGATGATCAAAGTAGTAAGTATAGACATTTGTATGTTCTGTTGGAGAAGTGGTATGATGTGAAATGCCTTTTTCTCGACACATGTACCAGAACCGTTCAGAGTGGTGGGAATAGTAACCAGAGTTGCTATTACAAAGCTCACACACAGACCATTATTATAAAAATGATTAGTAATACACTGCCTGATCCCTAAAACATTGTTTTTACAACACTTTTATGAGAAGGTTTTGGCCTAAAAGATATATTTGCTATCTATTTGTGTCAGAGAGTTACATAAAGGGCATTGCAGGACAAAATAATCCCCAAAGACTCTTCACTTTTACAGCATAGCATGTGTGAGTCACATCAGGTGTGAAATAACAGCTTGTCTAACCTAGCAACAGTTGCTATCCAAGAACACATGTGTTGACAGATCATGCACAGGTCAGTTACACAGTATAGACTTAAATATGACATGACTATGCAGAACACAGTGTCAATGTCATGAACAACATATATCCAGTCAGTGCACCTCCTAGTGAGAGTAAAGCGGGGACAAAGTGCTGGGGTCCAACAGCATCAGATTTCTAATGAAAAGGAGACAAGCCCCCAGAGGAGCACAGGAAAGCTTTCATATCACACAGCAGATTTTTTTCCAAGGTCAAATCCCCATTAGGGAGTGTGTCTGGGGGCCACGAGAGCAGGATATTGTTTCTCTTTCAGCATGTGTGTTTGAGAGTGTACGAGAATGTGTGTGTGTGTGTGTGTGTGTGTGTGTGTGCGCGCGTGTGTGTGTGTGTGTGTGTGTGTGAGTGCGCTTGAGAGAGAAAGAGAGAGAGATTTTTGTACATTTTCAGAAAAGCAGCACTACAGGAGCAACAGATGCTTCTGACCGTGTAAAGCTTTTCCTATCAAAAGTTCTGAAAATGCAAACACTCTTAATCATTTTATGGTTAAGCAAGTAAAGATGACATGCTTTCCAAAATGTATAAAATATACATTTCTTTAAGATTTCAAACAAAATTACTTATTGCCATCTTGTTCAGTTCTCGAAATAACACAAAAGGAAAGAAGTCCAAAGTTAAAGTTTTGATGTCCAGCGTAGTGAAAAGCAACACAGCTTGTAAAGGTTTTTTGTAGCCTATTAATTTTTGCACATTCTTCCTCCTACCCACAGGGATGCATGATTTTTGATGATGTTTTGGTTGGGGGACTGTGAGGGGCATTATAAAACCTTCAGCTTGTAACTTTTGAATTAGTCCATTGTGGATTTTGAGGTGTGTTTAGGATCATTATCCTTTTGTAGGTACCACCTTCAGACAGATTTCTGCCCTAACAATCTAATAAAATTCTGTGACCATGGTAAAATGATCTAAGACTTCAACTTCCTTGGAGCCCAAAGTCTCTCAAAACTTTTACAAAACAAAATAACACTATCCTTGCACAAAATACTGTTTTGGAGATTAGTTCATGATGTTTTAATACCAAGAATAAATCTTGCCAAAAAAAAAGTCAATATGAAAGTGATTATTGGAAATCTTGTGCTCCAATCTTGGTGATATTTTGACGAGTTTCCAGCTGTTCGGTGTTGAAATATCTGACCATAAGACTGCCAATGTTTTGTTATTCCAGCTTGGTTCAGCCTGGTTTCCCAACACAGTGTTTTCCAGATTGACTTCTACTGTACCTAATGCCAAATACTAGAACTGTAATCGGTCATTTTTCATGTCCATCAAATTTCCAATGTGAGATTAGCCACAATGTAACTGCTACCATTTAAAGTGAAATGGATGGCAGGAGAGAACTGCTTCTGGCATGGGGTTGTCGGAGGACTTTCCTTCCCTTACTCACCTGTTACAGATAGTCAGCAATTGTTAACAAGAAAGTGATTCTCGGCCAATTAGAAAAGACCCTATCAGTGTCACAGGGATGACTAATGCTATACACTCTGTGAGCGGAGGCTCGCAGAACTGCCGGATAAGCATGGATCTGCTCATTTTAGCGCTTTCCCTACTTTAACACATACAAAACAGATAGTCAGGGACTGTTAATGAGCTGGATGGCCTGCTTTTCTCAAATCATTTTATTATTAAACTCCTCCAGGACCAGAGCTGGGAAACATTTGTGGTTACTCACAGTGGCTCTGTGTCCCCTTAATAATATTATTTATCATTGGCTCTCCTAGTCGGTCATGAAGTCCTTCCACACAGAAATCACCTTCCACTGATTTCTCCTCGGCTTGGTTTGCGAGTGTTAAAACACCAGTAGCTGTGCTCTTATCACCGGTATAGACTTGTCATTTCCTCTAAACACATGCCACTAAAAAAACGTCCCTTCTGAAAACAATACATGTGGATGGCACATGTTTTCAGCAGTTCTTTTAAACACATGAGAAATGGATCAATAATCACAGAAGACATTTAGTGTTTGTCAGTATAGATTTATTTTATAATCTAGTTCTTATTTTGCAGATCAAGGCTGATTACAAAGCTTCTGAAAGGAGTATGTTTACACTGGAGGCCTAAATGAAAGTAAACCTCTAGCATGCAGTCTTTCGGAGATGTATTCTTTTATGTACAAGCTTTGATGTTGCATATGACATTGCTGTGTTAATTGAAAGAGGCAATTCAACAACAAGTCTTTACAAACACTTCGAGATGCCCACCCCAGTGCTACTCCAATAAGGGGGAACACAGCGAGAGGGAACACAAGAGGACACATGGGGAGGGTAGGCAAAAACACACACCAAACCCACTCTCCTTAGACACGATCTCCTCAGTTACAATAAAAACTATGAAGAAGCCATTGACTATAATGAAATACCACAATTAAATAACTGGATCGGGATGTGGCTCATGTCCATAGCACCTAGCGTCCCTACGGCCATTCAGAGCCCATGGTGCATGGCACAACAATATAAACATTCACTGCCCACTCCATTATATACACCTCCTTGTATCTTCACTCATTGTCCACTTTTATCAGCTCCACTTACAATATAGAAGTCATTCTTAGATGTGCAATTACAGAATGTAGTCCATCTGTTTCCCTGCATACTTATTTATCCCCCTTTCACCCTGTTCCTCAATGGTGAGGACACCCACAGGACCCCCACAGAGCAGGTATAATGTCGGTGGTGGATCATTCTCAGCACTGTAGTGATACTGATGTGGTGGTGGGGGTGTGAGTGGATTAGACACAGCAGTGCTGCTGGAGCTGTCCGCTCTATTAGACACTCCTACCTTGCCGGTTCATCTTAAAGATCAACGTCAGGAAATAGCTCTGATGTTGTATGCCTTCCCTAGCACAATGCTGAGTAGGATTTCCTGTAGATTGGGATGTCTGCCACTGCTGGTAGACCCGTATGAGTATATGTTTCCATACACTTGCAAATTCAGCAACTTCCTTCTCACTATGACTTTTGGCAGGGGTCTTTTACTTTTTACTTTGTTACCATCTGCTTTGCACCCATTTTCCACACATCAAATGAGACATTCGCTGCACTGTAACTTGTCCAGCCACAAACTTGTGACTAATACACATGACCTGACATTGTATATCAACAACCCTGTGCTTACAGTGAGACTGAAACATCTCAGATTAAGTGAAATGCTCCTTCTTCTAAAAACACAGACAAAATGGCCTCTTTTTAGCTGGAAAAATCCTGAACTCTGTCTTTGTGTGTGTGTGTGTGTGTGTGTGTGTGTGTTTGTGTGTGTGAGAGAGAGAAAGGTTTTTCAGCAAGGATGAAGTGGTGGGTTTTTCTTTTGTAAACAGCAGCTGTTGGGTCTGAATTATGTTTTGCTAAATGACCCTCGAGATGACGAGTAATTCCTGTTCATTTGGTAGTTTGGAGAAAAGGATGGACGCAGAGGAACTGGTTGCCAGATACGCTGAAAGAGGATGGTTTAGAGTTGCGCGAGCATGATGGTTGCATTCCTTTCCAGCGAACCCTGTATGCAGTATTGGGTAGCTAATGTTGTGTGTTAATGACTGCAGTTAAAGACTGCAACAAAGTGGAAACAGTCAACCAACCAAAACGGAAAAGAAAAGCAAACTGGACACAAAGCTGCAAGCGTCATTTAATTAAACGCTTTAACTCCTTAAACTGTCAGGGTCTGTATGCAGGTCCTCACTTTAATCACTCATGCACACAAATGTACTTCATAGTAACTCACTGTATTTTAGCCACACTCCTGAATTTTAGAGCAGGAAGTGAGACTGTCCCTCATGACCACATGGTGAGCATTTAGATCCCACTTTGTTTTGAAGAAAGTATGATCCAAAGTCTGAAAATCAGAGTCTAGCTTTAAGAATTGTAACTACAGAAATATATATTTTCTTTAATCTGTTGTCCTACGATTTTATGTGTGTCCAGCTGTTAAAAGCTCCATTTGTTAGTAATGTACTGGCTAATGTTTTTTGATTTTGTCACTTAAACTTAAATAAAATTTTTTAATTATTATTAAAAAGCATTATTGCCCAGTTTTTAAAGTAGCGTATCAGCCAATACACGTGTGGTGTCCATGGTTTGCTGTATAAACACAACTTCAGATGCTTTCACTGAATAGAACATTGAAATAGTGGGAATGTGATGTTTTGCTGAACTGTTGCTATTAGGGGTTAATTCTACGCTGAATGAATTGTCCAAAGTCATTCTGGCCTCATTCCTTTTTAAACATTTCTCTCTCTCACAGACCCACACACACACATGCACACACACACACACACACACACACACATCCTCAGTGGAAGTCAGTGTGATAGCATTAACCTCGTGACTGGTTGTTGCTCGGAAGAAGGTTCTGTCAGGAGGGGCTGTTCGGAATATCAAAGCGAAATGAACTACGACATGTTGAACATTTGGCAGATAGTTCCCCGCGGCACCGCCAGGCCATTTCACTACAGATCTCAATTAGCTGCTTGGTTGCTTTTTTCATGTGCCATTATCTGAGTCCATTATACTTTAAAATGGAACAGGGAGGCCTGGGGGGAGACAAAGGGGAGAAAGGGTAAAAAAAATAAGAACTGGCGCCCAAAGCAAGAGCGTCTGAGAATATTCCACCTTTAACAAGAAGAAATAGAAAGGAAGGTACTCTTAGTTAAAGAAGTCCACTGAAGCTTGAACCAGGAACGAAGCACATAACTTGCACTCCCAAACTCAGAATCCAGAATCTCATGGAGTATGTGTGGAATTTGAGGGGAGCCCCCTACTGGCCAGAGCTGAAATTGCTTTATTGTGTTAAAATAAATTATGTAATAGGAATAAAATATTTTTATCTAACTCTGATGCTAAGCTGACGATATCTACCTAAAATGCTAACCCCAGGGTGCAATGCTTTCTTTGAAAAATGAAAAAATAAATACGTACATGTAACTTTTGCTTTTTTTCCCCATATCATTATCCAGTTTTTTGTTTTTTCAAGTATTGTAATACTACTCTTATTGTATATCAAAAATTAGTTTGGAAACAAAATCTTTCCAAACACCTAATGGAAAACTGTCCATTCAGGATTTTTCCACCATTAGTATCTAGGTATAGCCAGATGAGCTCTCCCATTGGTTAGGCTTTCAACATCTGAACTAAAGACATAATGTGTCAGATTAACCACACAACACAATTAGCAACTGCAAATAGTTTCAGTTTACAAAGGTATAGGAACAGGAATAGGAATAGGAATTGGACCACTGCGCAAACTCTTCTCCAGTACGTCCCGAAGATTCAGGTCTGGACTCTCTGGTGACCAATCCATGTGTGAAAATGAAATGGCTCTCTGAACCACTGTTTTACAATTTGAATTCCGGCATTGTCACCTTAGGATATGCCTGTGCCATCAGGGAAGAAAAAATTCATTGGTGGAATAACCGTTCAAAATATTCAGGTAGTCAGCTGACCTCATTCTTTGGGCACATAACATTGCTGACCATGAACCTGATCAACTGCAGCAACCCCAGATCATAGCCCCAACAGGCTTGTATGGTAGGCACTAGGCATGAGGGGTCAGCCGCCTCACTTCCTACCCTGATGTGCCCATCACTCTAGAACAGGGTAAATCTGGACTCATCAGACCACAGGACCTTCTTCCATTGTTCCAATTTTTAAGATCCCCAGCAAACTGAAGTCGTTTTGGCTGGTTAGCCTCACTGACAAGTGGTTTTCTTAAGGTTGCACAGCTGTTAAGTCCCAATCCCTTGAGTTTCCTTCAAATCGTGTGTGGAAATGCTCTTACTTTCACTATTAAACATTTCCCTGAGTTTCACTCCTGTTTTGCAACAATTTGATTTTACCTAACGTTTAAGTGATCGGCTATCACAATCATTCAAGATTTTTTTCCGACCACTTTCCTTCCTCAGAGATGATGTTTCCCCATTGTCCTTCCACTTTTTAATAATATCCAATGGGAGGATCTTACCTATTTGCTTGGTTAATTCCAAGTGGTGACATATTTCCACATACACACACCTCCTTCTGTTATAGCCTAAGCCAGGACCTAAAAGAGGAAAATAATGTGGAGTGACTGGTTTCCTGGAAATCTGGCTGTGTTGGTTATATTAAGGCTCAGTCTGTTTTTGTTCTGTTGTCGTTTAGCTAGCTGGCAGCCACTTGCTAATTTAAAACACATCGTATATTCATTGTTTATTTACTAAAGCTAAAACTGCAGTTACAGATGAAGCTGTTTGGAGACATGCAATGACTGAGCTGAGTTAGCTATTTTTAGCAACACTGCATCTGCTAGCATTAGAAACATCACAAACGCCTCTGGGTCTGGTAAGCTATGGCTGTGACTAGGGCTGGGAATCAGTCCTAGAAAGAATTGAGTCCTCGATTTCAGGCATCTGGGAATCGAGAGCTGACTCTGATGCTGTCTTGATTCCAAACAGTGGCGTTGAAGTTTCTGGTACCTCTGCACCCACGGAGCGTGGGATATTCTGCTGTCACCTTCCAGACAGTCTTTATAAAAAGTGCAGCCTTCAACAAAGCATACATCAGTAGTCTGAGTGTATATTACTTTGGACAAAGTGGAATACAGAGTCAAATGTCATATTGGCCTGCAATCAAAACTGCTAGTGCCTAAACATCCACCCAGTTGAAGGAGCTGAGAATATAGTACAGTTTACTCCAAATTACCTTCATATGGAAACAGGAAAATCAAAGGGGCCTATACAAAATGATACTGATAAATATATTTTACACCAGAGCTACACATTCAGAAGAAAATCAACAGGACAGCCGCATTTCTGGCAAATCATCACAAAGGTCTACTCGTAAGAAATCTGCTGATTTATCTTCCTCCAACATTCATAAATCCATAAAACTAAACTGGGCATGAAGACTGGAAAGCGGGACATTTCCCCACTTAATGACCTCACGACGCCAAACCTATAAGAAAAGTATTACTGCTTTTGGCAGATGTCCTTCTATATGTCTGGGTTTTTGGAACTGAGCTGATTGTGTGGAATCAACTCTTGGAATTGACTCCATCAATTCCCATTACTTGAAATAGTGTAAAACAGCAGCTCTGTACATTTGAGAAGAAAGTCCTACATGTTTATTGCCTACTGTTCATCATACAGCAAAAACACTGAATAAAAAATGCAGTTTCATGCAATTGAACCAGAAATTCAATCTGTAGTTCAGTCATGTCAGTCAGTCAGTCTATCATACCTTTCCCCAGTCTTTCTTCCATGTACCTGCACTGAAAATATTATGCCCCTGTCTACTGCCATGAAGAAGATGAATACCACTATTTAGTAAACTATATAGGCCTCCCTCCCCATTGAGCGCAGTATTGTAAGGCAGTGTGGAATGTGGGAGGAAGGGCAGCGTGCTATGCTATTACTGGCTAAAACAAATTGTCTGGCCCAATACTCAATACCATAACCAGGTGGTAAAAGATGTTTAGAGGTGAGCAACAGTCACCACAGTTCAACTAAAGATTACAGAGAAATAAGAATTCTGTCTTTTACATTGTGTTTAATATGACCAAGAACATGGTCAGCTAACAAGGTAACAAATGGTCCATTGTGAGCTCAAACCCTGCCTCTGACCTTGAGGCATAAATTACAATGACTGCCATTCTCTCCTATAAGGTCTGGTTGCCTAGGGGTTGTGTGTTCAATACAAGCAAGGTCAATACCATACTAACTGACATACAGAGCACAAAGCACTCAATGCAAATCTTTCAGCTTTGGCCAACAGTTAACAACAACACTGACACTGTGATTACTGAGTTCTACAGTTATCCTGTCCTCTGCTTGGGTCTTCAGGCTTCCTGAAAGGTGGGTTTAAGAACTCTGATTGTATCCATCCATCCAGTATTGCGGGTCATTGTAAGAGCATAGCCTGGACAATACTGATTTTGATGCATTTAAAGATCTTTCCAGGATCCTTTATCTGTCTTCTGATGGCTAATTTGCACCTACCTTTATATACCTTCATAAGCCAAAACGTATATCTTTAAATGTTTGGGCTTATGATAATGTCAGAGTTTGTTTTATTAAAATACAACATGACGTGAGGCACTGTTATCAACATGACAGTGTGTGAGGAAGGCTTCATTTAAATTATAAAACACGTTTAAAACTTTAAATGCTTACTGTTTGCTTCTGCTCTTTTGGTCTGTAGTTTAGCATAGTGATTATGAGCTCCAACTCCATCAGGAGGCCACTGTAATGCCTCCAGTAAGACAGAGCTGTTGTGTTCTTAGACATGACTAAAAGCCTTTTAGTTTAAACAGAGAATTAATGAT
Organism: Prochilodus magdalenae; assembly: GCA_024036415.1. Lineage (NCBI taxonomy): Eukaryota > Metazoa > Chordata > Actinopteri > Characiformes > Prochilodontidae > Prochilodus > Prochilodus magdalenae. Next base: position 134,328 of record JAMWET010004337.1, read on the forward strand.
TAATGAGTGGAGAGAGACAGAGAGAGAGAGAGAGAGAGAGAGAGAGAGAGAGAGAGAGAGAGAGACAAAAAGAGATAGAGAGGGAGAGAGAGGCAGAGAGAGAGAGAGAGCGAGAGAGAGAGAGAGAGAGAGAGAGCCATGAGGTGAAAGTGTGAGAAATACATACAGAAAGAGAGAGAGATGGTAAGGTAGTCATCAGGAGACATAGAGAGAGCATGTGAGAAAGAAGAGATGGGGGAGGGATAGATATGAAGACAGAGAAGGGGCAATGGAAGATAATGAGAGATAGCCTTGAGAAGAGAGAGAGTGAGAGAGATAGAGAGAAAGAGATAGCACTACTTCCCATCCATCTACACAGACAGGTACAATAATTGCAGCGGCTCTGGCGCTCTGTCTTGCCACACTTTTTGATAGGCACTCCTAAACAAGCAATTTCCTTTAAACATTTCATTCCCTCCGCCCTCAAGGTCCGTACAGCACCAGGCTCTAATTTGCAGGCTGCCTCATCAATAATCATTTTCCCTGCGAATATTACACAGATTGAATTGATTGCGTCTGGCGTCCCCCCATAGCGCTCTGAAAAATTATACACCGATCTCAAACACGTCCCATCCAAGCGAGGGAGAAAGGGAGGAGCGAACGAGTGAGGAATGAATTTGAAAGTGGTTGTTTTTTTCTAATAAAAAGTGTTGGAGAAGCTCTGAATAACAGTCAGGAATGCCTAAAGAAATGAAGCAGCTCTCAGCTTAACAAGAATTCACAAACCCTCAAAAGTAAAATTCCAGCAGTTTTTCCACAACTCAGCTCAACGATTGTGGGATACTTTCTTAATGGCAAGTACAATCTAACCTAATTTAACTTACTACCAACCAATCTGGGAGAAAAAGAAATACTCAGATTAATCTTCTGCAATGTGAGTAATCCCAAAAGATAACTGCAGACTGATATAGGTGTTTAGGATTTTTATAGTTGGATAGACAGTGAATTTGAGTAGTAGTTTGCACTTATTGGAACATTCAACTGCTATACAGCAACACTTTATAAAATTTTAACCTCGTAGTAAAAAGATTTACACATTTACACATCTTTTTTTTGCAAAATTTGATTGCAAAATGTAGAAATTTCTAATTGAAATGATTCAATTCTGCCATTGCTCTAAATAACTGCAGCAAAATGTCCACCATGTTCATATCTAAACATATCTAAATAATCCCACATGAACAAATAATTCTACATGGAAGTATATTATTTATCATCCAATAATAAATAAGTTGCTGCTTTTGATCAAAAATGTTATATGCTCTGAGCTGGATATTTCCCAGAACAAAGTTTAATTTACTGTGCTAGGTCTGCCAATATTATAGCCCATTGTAGCCAAAGCTAACCTACAAGGACCCTCCTCATGTTTAGACAGTACAATATACTGAATTATATTTTCCCCTTAGAAATGTGCTTATAAAGTGTAATGTTAATGGATTATAGTGTACTGTGTAAATCTATTTATTTTTATATTCCTTGGTCCCAGCAGCACTAAAAATACTGTGTTTGCCTCCACCTCCAAAGACCCATCCCTTCAAGACATGGCACACAGTAGATTTTAGAACATTTATTTGGACTGCTAAATGGCACCCAATTATCTTAGCATTTTAAAGTCCATTAGGTCATTATCATGCAATGTTTTTCACCGCATTAATGTGGAGTGCTCCCCAAGTAACCATAACATTAGGATATTTTCCAGTTTATTTCATTTAATCTGCAGTTTAAGAGATTTCTGTTTGTTAAGTGTATGTGTGTGGAATATACACACAGTGGCCACTTTATCAGAAACCCCTCTCTTGTAGCTCTGCCTCTCTGGTGTATACTGTAATAATGAACAGTGTGCGTTAGATGTTGCCTTCTGACCACAGAGATGCCTTGGAGGGAGATTTTGGGATAATGAAACACTCTTAACTTAGAAGGGACTTTGATGTGTGTAAACACAACAGTACCACACTAGCACCACATATACCTCTGTCACTGCTGTGATGGCTATGATCTACTAACCAAATAATAACTTGACAATGATAAATGGGATAGAGCAGGGGAAACTATATGAAAGTGTGCAGCAACAGATGGGCTAAGCTGGACTCCAGTCTATAAATGTACATGTGCACCTAAAAGGTAGGTGGCGATACATGAAGGCAAGAAGGTAAGTGTTTCCAATAAAGTGGCCGGTGAGTGAATGTACAAGGTATGTTTTTAATAAAGTGGCCAGTGAGTGAATGTACAAGGTATGTTTCTAATATAGTGGCCAGTAAGTGGAACAACAGAGTAGGTGTTTCTAATAAAGTGGCCGGTGAACAAAGTAGAAGGTTCCTTTCTAAAGCCAGGTTGCTTGGCCTTCTGTCTTCTACTCAAATGATATTGAACTCTTCAGGATGACTGAGATTCACCAGGGCCAAACTCATTCTCTCTCTCTGTCTCTATCTCTATTCAAGAATAGCCAGTCTCAAACCTCTGGAATCCCTATAGCTCTCTTGCTTGCTTTCTTACTCTTTCAGTTGCCACTGGCAACGGTAACTTCATATCATTAACACAGCATGCTTTGGAGACTTCACTGTAAAGCAGCTCTGAGCACGCTGTAGTCCCCTGCTGATACAGATACAGTGATATGCAGGAAGACTGATGCGCAGTGTGATGTTGATGGTAGATGGTTAATGTTACGTTCACTATAGCCATGCTCACATTTTAGCATAAGCGAGTGCTACATTAATGCTCATTTTGTCATACTACTTGACTGTCCTGCTGTACTGACCGACTAGTCCTGGTAGAGAGTGTCGGAGAGTGGTACATAATTCATTGTTGAAGAATCTTTCTCATAACTTAAAAAATAAGTTCATTTTTAAAGCGTGCTTTTCAAAGCCAATAACATGGGTGTCACAAGTCTGGTCCAAACCTGCCAAAGAACACAACAGAACAACAGGCGCACTCCCTGCTAGAAACTCAAAATCCACCCATATTCAGGCTCATCAACTTGTCCTTGTAAATCCTAATACACTCAGAGGCTTCTGAGCGAAAAATAAAATAAACCTGTGAAGCACAACAACACCATTATCTGTTATTATCTTTATGCGCATGATTTGCAGGTTTCATTGAAAACCTCAGATACTACCTGGCATATGGACCTGACCTGTCAGAGGCAGGTATTTATAGCAAGATGTATGAGACTGTAGTTTAAACAGAAAGCTTGAGAAGAAACGGAAGTACCTTCCAACAGCAGCTTCTATTATTCAGAATTCCCAAATCGGCCCAGACCTTATGATATTAACACGTCACGTCTTTCACCCCAGCTCAATTATATGTCCCTCTAAGCGTCCATTGTTTCATTCAAGGACATATTTACCCACGTCTCAAGCCCAGTGGTTTTTTAAGCATAGATATAGACTATTATTAGAGAGACAGAGAGACAGAGATAATGTTGGTGCAAAAACACTCGTTGAAAAACGAGCCCAGTCCAGTTTTTCAATATACAATTTGGTTTTTAATAAGATTTCTTACTATTTTGTATAGTGAAAATTCTGAATTAATATATGGGACATTATTAAAGACACTTCAGTCGAGAGAAAAAACAGTGAGGCCCCAGGTCTCACTAGATGGAAGGCAGGAAGCACCCTCCACAGGCCTCTCGTCCATCACACACTCACAAATAAGGGGCAGTTTAATATCTCCAATAAACCTGACTGCATGTCTTTGGATTGTGGAAGGACACTAGAGCACCTGGAGGAAAACAGGTACACAGGCACCCAGAGAGACACAGGGAGAACATGAAAACTCCACACGGAAAGAACCCTGGACTCCCCAGCTGGGATTTACACCCAGGCCCTTCTTGCTGATTATTGCACAGCTAAAGCACGTGTATGCAAACCAAAACATGTATGTAACAGGAGGTGCCTTAGAGGAGGTGTTATACAGGAGGTGCTTTACCTGCATGCAACTTCAGTAAAAATGCCAAGGAGTAAGAAAGAAGGGGGCAGAAAAGATTACAGAAAGTGACAGAGACAGAAAAAGATAAATAAAGAAAAAAAGAAAAAGGGAGAGAAAGCATGCTCAAAAAAAGTAACAGGAAAAGAAAAACAAAGAATAGAGAAAAGAACAATAGAAGAAGAAAAAGAATGCTCAAGTGAGAGAATGGCGGAAAAAGAGAAACTTAGAGAAAGAGAGATAATGAAAGCAGCAGAAAGAAAAAAAATTTGATCAAAAGAAACAGAAAGAATGTTAGGAGAAAGCCTAAGAAAGGAGAGAGCGAAAGTGAGAGAAAAGATGGAGAGGAAGGAAGGAAAAATTTTATCACCTAGGCCTAAATATGAATTATTGAGGCTGAGTGTTTTGGCCTGGGTGGCCAGAGTCATTAATCATGTATAGCCCTGCATCTATTAGCTCGCAAAAAAATAGCTGCAAAATATATGAAAAATGAAATTAGAGAATGAATCTTTCTCTGGTTGACTTACTGTGCCATGAAATCGAGGGGCATGGTGTAGAGAAAGTAAAGCGAGTACGGGCTTTCACTGTGAAAATATTCTTTTTTGTCCTCCAGAGATGGATTAAGCTTCAGTTAGTACAGAAGCACTCTCTTGTCCTCTTCGGAAAATTCATTTACATATGTAGAATAGGGTCATTGAACAGTTTCTTCTTTTTTGTGTTGATCCTATTCTCTCTCTCTCTCTCTCTCTCTCTCTCTCTCTCTCTCTCTCTCTCTCTCTCTCTCTTTCTCTCTCTCTCTCTCTCTCTTTCTCTCTCTCTCTTTCACCCCATAGCTAACAACACAACAGCGAGTTCCATCATGAAGTTTTCACTAACAGGGCCAATTATACATACTCTCACACTACATCCACCCACTGGCCACTTCTACCTTCTACATCCACTGACTGGCCACTGTATTAGAAACACTTACCTTGTACTTCCACTCACTGGTCACTTTATTAGAAACTTCTAGCATTGATGCTTACGATGCTTAATTGCCACCTGTTTGAAATTATGCAAGAAAAGATGCATGTAGAAAATATACATTCATTATGTATATGATAAACACTCACAGAAACACAAGCATGGTCATTTCCCAGACATGTAGCCATAGATGTGTGAAGATTAATCACATGTCTACCCAATAAACAGGAGAACAATATTTTCTAAGGTTATTTAAAAAAAAAATTTTTTTAATGAATTTGAAACTGTAATTTGTTTCTTTGGGTGTTGTTGTTTTGTGTTGTATAGGCAAAGCCTACTGCTCTCAACACCAGTTCATAATGTGGTAATAATAACCTATTGTCTTTCTTATGCTGCATTAATGACCAAGTGGTTGACCAACAGCATTTCCCACCTCCCTCCTACTCTTTCTAAGTTTCTCAAGATCATTTGATCATTTGATCATTTCCAAGTTGATAATCAATACACCATTATAAAAGGGCAACGCCCATAAAACAAGAAACATCAGGATGTGTGAACATTTTTAACCAAACTGTTGAAAGTCTGTTTGCACATCATTTCCAATCAATACAAATCTATACACATTTTTCATGCCCGCCGTGTCAGCAATATATGGTTCTTTAGACTTTGAAGGTTCTGTTTCAGTCGACCTGCAGTCATGCTGTCTTTAATGTAACAAATGTTCTGCCTGTTATGAATAACATATGCTTTATAGGAAAGTCGTTGGTTATGCTGCAGTACCATCAATACGTATATAATCCCGCCATTGTGTTGTTCCAGGTGGCTTTTGCTACGTATTGGAATGCATTGTGCCTAAAGTAAAGATTGGTGAAGGAGGAATGGGTTTCAGCCCATAAGTTCCAACAAGGTGTAATGTTAATGCTACAGTGTACAAACACATTTTAGATTCTTGCTGTATTCTTCTTTGTGGCTACAGTTTATGGAAGACTGTTTCTTCTGAGCCCTGTTGCTCCTGTGCATGAAGCAAGGTCTGAAGACAGCAGAGTACATGTAAACTATGATTTGGAGTGAGATGTCTAACAAGCACACTTAGGTGTTAAGGTGAGGTGTCCACAACTGTTGGTCATATAGTGCTCAGGACGATATTTCCAGTTTGTAAGATTTGAACTCTGCCTGAACTACTTAGCGTATCATGCCCCTGTTTACTTGATGAAACTTTTATACTGTGTTGAAATTTTCTGAACACATAATGTATCTTGACAGTTACGCAAAGCAATATAAGCATGATTAACTTGCAATGGCGCAGTGGCGCAGTGGGACACAAATGTGTCTGTCTGTCCTCTCATGGGTTGGCGGTCTGTGCAGGGTGTTTTCTGACCAATGAATGCTGGGCTAGGCTTCTGCATTCCTCTGCCACCCAGAAGAATAAACAGCTTAGCAGATGGCATTTCACTGATGTTTTGATTGGATATTTCATGAAACAATGACACATCCAAAAGATCATCCAAACTGGCTCCCCCAGCTTTACTTTTACACACAAATGTGAGGCATTAGATAAATGGCTACTAACTTTATGTAACATGAGTGAAATTTCATTTCATTTAAGCAGTTCAAGCTGCATAAAAGTTTCACCATCTAAAGTCAAACTGTGAGTAATAGGCCTACACTCCTTTCCAACTGAACTGTCCAGTTTTAATAGGGCTATTCATTAAAATGGACGCTGCTAATTTGTTTCAAGTTGCTTAAGTCTGAAAATATCAGCTAGAAATATTGCAGTTCAGTTATGTGTGAGATCTGCACCTTTGCTGTAAATGGTAGATCGCTATATCTTTGTCTCAGAGAGGTACAAGACTGTAGCTGGATGATAGGAAAAAGAGGATGAACCTGCTAACGTATTCACAGCATTTTATAATGTGATGCATTTCATTTTAGAGTTTAATAAATCAAAGACGGCTGCAGGAATCAGTGAGCAGGCTAGAGGCTGGAGATGAAGTCTAAATGGGGACTTCAAGAGTCAAGAGACTCTCTAGATCAGTAATGTCAGACCTTATCCTAACCTCCTTGGGGCCCTAAGCAAAATTCTATCAAAATTTATATATTCACTAGTTTAAAATACTGTTCCGATTTTGGTTAGGCTTTGTATTTGATGGTTATTATTTAATGAGAGGTGTGCATCCATATTGCTCAGTATGCCCAAAGAATTACCATTTTACATTTAATATTCAATCAGTTGTCGATACCAGTACACTGCGTCCCATTATACATTAGCCCACAATGTTTAAAACATGAGAAACTAGATCATTACTGTTTTGCTTTTAACTATATACTGCTATAAAGAGTGCAAAATCAACCCATGGATTGTCTGGACTAGTCTCCACAGATGTTGCTGCTGCATGCACGCATGCAAACGTGTTGGTTGTGTGGTTGTCTTTCCTGAGCTGAATTTTGTAATTATTGTCCTGCTGGTGTTCATGATACCATAATAAACACTGGTATTTCACTCTCTCTTATTTGGTTATTTGCTGACATCAAACTTGAAGAGGAGAGCGCATGAATATGAACAACTTGGCGAACAATCAGTTGAAGCAATAAATATAAAACTGATGGTGTTCAAGCATTTTGAGATCCTCAATCTTATTAGACTAGAGGCGTGTTCAGATAAGGTTTACATTGTATTCATAAAGATTTTGTTACAAAGCATCTGATTTTGAGCTGGTCATATTCCAAAGACTAGTTTCTGCAAAGACTGAACAGCATCCATTCAGTTATGCCTGTTAATAATGCCTTCACATGTTTTTGAATTATTATTGAATTGATCCTGGTTGTGTTTAGATTTTAGGGCTTAAAATAAAAGTTGAAAGTAACAAGAATAATTTTCTATGAAGTATTAAAAGTAAAAAATAACTTGTTTTTGAATAACTACCCTAACACTATAGCTAGCAAACATTAGCCCTGCAGCTATTCACATGAGAGCAGTCTCCATATTGCCTTGCTAAGCCAGACTCAGATTCTTGGAAAGTCTGGTGTATTTCATGAATTAGCATGATGAAGAACTGCATACTTTGACGTGAAAGGGTCATTTGACTGACATGCCACACAGCAAAGTCATGTCTAATGGTGCCAAGAGCATGTGAATTTGCCAACCGCAAGGCAACTCTGACCAGCCTTTCAAAGCACCTTTTTGTTGTTCTATCAGGATGCACCTTCACACCTACCTCCTGGAAGAGAAACGATCTGATGAAAGAATGAGCAATTTCTCGCACATGCAGAGCATTGCAGCTGCCATAACCCTTTCTGTTTTTCCAATACAGGGTGCAGTGTGTGTAATATGCCTATATATAAGCACACCAGACATTAGCCACCTGTGACTGAAACAGGCCTAATAGCATATAATACCTCCACAAGCACGAATAACACCTGCGGCTCGGTTTGGCATGGACTGGAAAAGTTTCTGGATATAGGCCACGTCAATGTTTAGTCACCCTTGCATCAAAGAATTGCTGGTAGACCCGAATGACAGTACAGTTCCATACACCTGCAGATTCAGCTACTTCCTTCACACTATGGCCTTTGGCACACCCAAATACAGTCACTCCTTTCTGACAATCATTACCATCTGCTTTGCAAACCATTTTCCGAATAAGACATTTGTATCATATTTGTACCAATCTATGAATTCTGCCGCACACTACGCAGGTATTTGTAGCCTGATCATCCTTGTGCAATGTAAGGTTACCAATTATTTTGTCTGGTGGGCTTATTATAGTACAGTTAAAAATGTAATTTGCGCAAACTTACATGACACTGGGTGCCATTGAATATAAATAAAAATGAAAGAAGGAATATTTTAACTATGTTACTTATATTTCTCATATTTCACAAATATAGTTCAAATAAAAGTCTTTTTGGAAACTATTTGAGAAGATAATTTACTTGAAATCTATTTGAAACCCCTAATTGTATGGTCATCCTCCTTGCATCCTGGGTCCTGTGTAGACCGTGACATCCCTGAAATTGCAAGGCACTAGTAAAGGAAGAATTCCACACCATCTGCAGTGGACATGTACCGTAAGGGCAGGTGATATTCAAATCTTGGCCATAAACAAATACAAAACAAACAAATTAGCATGCGTATTGGCATCTCTCTTAAAATGATGCTTCAAAGACAACCCTTTAATAACATTTATGTACAAAGAGTGGTCACCATACAGAGCGGTGCCAGAATTAGCATGTGGCTCAAAATCAGAAACCAATCAGAATGTTACAAACTCCAGATATGTGTGGCCAGTTTAGCATATTAAGGATATCAGATTCTTTGGCCTTATACATATACTACGAAACATTCGCTGTACGACAGCTATTACTAATAAGAGAGAACAGTGTGATAAGTTCTAATGCCACAGCTACAGATCCTACACAGCAAAGAGAAACTGATTTGTCATAGCATTTAGTGTACATTGTGTAATATCACCTTTTGTCTTCAAAATAGCAAAAAAAAAACAACAAAAAACCAAAAAAACAGGACTAACTCTCTAACTTTTACTTTAATTGGAAGATAATGGGACCAGACTTTTATTTCATCATGAACTTTAACACAGCAGCTTTTATGTTTAAATTCTTTATGGTGATAAAACATAGAAAAACTGGAGATGCAAGCTTTAATTCTGCCAGTGTTGAAATACACTGCTTAAAATTCCATTGCCTCACCGCATCCCTGGAGACGCCTGCCACTGTACTCCTGAATTCGGTGCTAGAGGTGGATAGTGTTGCTTTTAGCACTTTCTCTGTTCAGAAAGATGTGTTTCCTCAGCGGCTGCCCTGCGGCTTCATCGTAAATGTTTTAATGTAGAGGTTCAGGGATGAGGGCGGAGGATTCATGCTCAAAGTTCCTAGGAATTCCTACCAATAGCTAGAGAGAAAAAGAAAGACGTAGTGCATGTGAGTGTGAGAAAAACACGAGGTGGGGTGGGGGTGGTTGTTGTGGGTGGGGGGGGTGGGGTTTGGTGAGATGGAGATGTGTATAGAGGGTATGAGAGAGTAAGTGAGAGACTGAGTGGGGAGGAGGAGACAAACAGAAAAAAATGTGCAAGAGAGAAAGAGTGTGGAAAAATCAACGTGTGCATCAGAGCAAGAGAGAGAAAGAGAGAAACTGTGCAAAGAGAAACTGACAAAGAGAGAAGAAGAAATACAATGTGTGTATATGCAGATGAGAGGGCGACAGGTAGAGAGGAGAAAGGAAGAGAAAGCATTAGGGAGACACAGCATGGGAGCAAGAGAGAGGCTGTCATCACTTCAGAGACACCACACACACCCTGGCCTGTAACGTGACACACCATATGTACTGTAAAGTAGTACATACACATCACTCCTTTTCTAATGACTACGGTTCTAATGATAGAATGTTTATAATGACAACAATAAAAATATGGATATATAAGTTCAGTTTTTCCCATTTTGGTAGGTTTTTTCTTCTTTTTCTCCTGTAGTTTTCAAGACACTGACTTTTATCTGACACTCTTATCCAGAGTAACTTACAAGGTTAATCACATTACATGTAGGCCAATGTAGTGTTAGGAGTCTTGCCCAAGGACTCTTAGTAGACTCTGGAGTAGCACAGTACACTCACCCAGCTTGGGATTTGAACCCCAGTCTCCCACATGTGGCGGTGACTCCCTGTCAGATAGGAGGTTGTCCACTGAGCTACACCAAACATATGGTTCCAGCTCCAGAATGTTAAATCCTATAGTTTCCTTTAACCTACAGCCACAAAGCCGCATGTACTTCCACAAGCAGATCCCACAGCCATACTGACCCATGCTCCTCTATGTGTCATTTATTCAACCCTTGTTCCTCATTTAGCAATTTAGCAGCAGCCAAACAGACTGTGGGAAACATTTAAGCTGCACAAGAATTCAGCATTTCTTTCAGGAAGTGCACTTTTCTACTAATTTGCTATAGTTATTTTTACTGTCATTGCTGTGTTATTGCTGCTGTTGTCAGGCTGTAACAATATTGCAGTCTACACAGTGCTAATGAAGCTGTTCTGAACTGAGCATTAGTGAAAGCAGTGGAAAGTGAGAGAGAATGAGGAAAAGAAAGTGACAGAAATTATTGTATAAACGGAAAGGAGAAGAGATAAGTAAGGAAAGGGAGTGAAGAATAACAAATAGAGAAATAGCGATTGCTTGGGAGAAAGAAAGCATGGGAAAGAGTGATAGAGAGGTGAAATTGTTGAGAGAGAGAGAGAGACAGAGAGAGAGAGAGAGAGAGAGAGAGAGAGAGAGAGAGAAAACTAAGAATAGATAACCAGAGTCATCTCACACATCTAAAAGGCTTTGGCTGTCAATCAAAGTCTAGAAATCACAGCTATGTAAAATATGCATTAACTCTCTGCAGTCTCTTCAGTCACGTTCACTGACTTTCAGTCTGCAACAAAAAATACCCTGACCAGTGAAATGACCTTACCTCAGCCTGACCTGGCTTATCAGCTCTACACACCACATTCCCATCCCATTCGGATTTTAATATGATGGTATTGTCGAGGAAGATGAAAAGTCTGAGCTGTGATTTCCACTGTTTCACTCTGTCACTGCACACTGTATAGAAGTGCATCTTTTAACTTAACACCAAACACACCGACTGCCTTAAAACTGTTTACTGAGCTTCCAGTGTAGATTAATAGAACAAGAAGCAGTGTCTTACATTCAAGTTAAAAAGTTAAGAATCGTGTTTTTATTGTGCTGGCTGCCATAAAACTATGAACTATATTATTGAACTAGCTTCATTAAGTTCGGCATTAGTCTAAAGAAATAGCACACTAAAATACGGTACAGGCGCTTCAGAAAGAAGGTCTGAATTGTGCCACTTTTAATATTAGACAAAGAACCCAAGTAACACAACATGCTGCTTTTAAATGATGATTTTAGATATTGAAGGAAAAAATGGCAAATCAACAAATTAACCAATTTCAGTTTCCCTATTGGGTTTAATTTCACTGGCCACACCCAGACATTATTACTGCCAGCACTGAAGAATCTAAACATCACCAGTGTCCAATCTTATCTACAAAGGGCCAGTGTGGTTGCTGGTTTTCATTTCAACAAAGCAGGAGATTTGAACAGCACTGAGTAAACAAGTGGAGTCATGTGTGCCCCAGCTTGTTTGGAGGGAACACCTGCTCCCAGAATGGCCCTATGTGGATAAAATTGGACTCCAATGGCTTAAATAGAACCTGTCTGGCTATGTGAAGCACCTAGAAGGCTGTAAAAACAGCCATGATGTTCTTAAGAGATTCAGATACAGATGTAAAACAAAGCCATTGACATTTACTAGTCTGGGAGGAGTTACAAAGCTATTGCTGAGGCTTTAGAACTCTAGAGAACTCTAGAAAGAACCATTATCTTCAAATGGAGAAACTTTGTGGTGAACCCTCTAGAGAGTAGCCACCTTAAAAGCTTAAAGGCTGGTTTTGGTGTCTATTTTTATTAAAATTAGTTGCATGGTTGCAACAAATTAGCAAAAAAACTGGTGGAGAGGCAATACTTTTGTCACAGCACAGTACTGCTTTAACATATGTGAACCCTTAAACATACATTCTACTATACATACATTATTCTAAATGCATTTGACCTACAATATGATCAGATCTTTATTCAACTTAATAACAGATTAACAGAACCCAATTAAATAAAAACAGATTCTGTAGTTTTCATTTGTTTACTCAACAAAGTGATCCAAGTAAATAAAAATAAAAGACTTAGTTCAGAAAAGAATCTAAACCTCTCCTCCTCCTGCAGAATTTCTTAATGCAATACAGATTTCCAGACTCTATTAAATGATGGCGAGCTGTCCTGGTCCAACAATCACAACAAAACAGCCCCAAACTGTGATTCTGCTACCAGTAAGCTGCAAAGTTGGCATGGGGTTGTAAAGCTGAAATGCAGGGTTCGGTTTTACCAAACTTAAGATCTCTGATTTAAGCTATGAAGATCTTTTTTTGCTGTATCTGTCCCTATGCTCTTTAGAAACTCTAAACTAGCAGATGTCTCTGTTAGCAGTAGTGGCTTCTTCATGTTATCCATCTATACATACTTTTGTACGTGTTCAGTTTTCCTGATTGCAGACTCATGGACACTCACATTAGGATTAAATATTCAGTATTGCCTATAATAGTAAATTCTGATCCCTTTTGTGTTTGTTATTGTATTCGTTATTCCGGGTCGACCTAACCAGGATTGGTTCTCCTTTTGAGTCTTGGTTTAAGTCTTTCAAGTCTCGAGGTTTCTTAATCTTGGACCTGGATATTCTGTAAAGCTGCTTTGTGACAACACCTGTTGTAAAAGTTGCAATATAAATGAATGTGACTTTGACTTGACTTGAATATAAGAGAGGCCTGCAGATGCTCGCATGGGGTTCTTTGTAATCTCCCAGAACATTCTAATGGTTGGATGACCATTACTGTGAAAGGCTACAGTGGCATTGAATTATCTGCAGTAGTTATCCAATTGATTGAACCTCCCGACCAAAATTATCCTCTAATTATCATCCAGATGAATTGTTCTAGAGGTTCACATACTTCTCCCAATACAGTCATTTAAAGTTGGGCATAATGCTGTATCAGGGGTTTAACACTGTGATGCAACAACAACAAAATATCAGTGGAATTCCCTTCTAAGGCGGACAGGATATTTACTTATTAAGAAACTTTTCAAAGCCCATGACACTCTGGCTGCCACTCCTTTACACAGCTGGCTATAAAAGGGATTTAAATTAAATCAGAAATAGCAACAAGATGGTTAGGCTGGTTAGAAAAGCTCCAATGTGGCGCGACACTCCTCCTGTTTCTCGCTCGCTTTATCTCATGCCCTCTTTCTCTCCTTTGTAAACATCCCAGTGATTATTTCCTGTGAGAGACGCCTTCCCCTTTGAAGACACTGCCGGATATTGGAGCAGCAACATAATCAATATCTAATTACCTTTATCAAAAAAGCTCAGGAGAGGGGATTTAATTGGGGATCCAGTGAGGGCAAAAGACACTCTTTAACAACTTTCACCGTTAATGTCTCCCTCTCGTTAACTCTTGGCTTTTCTCTGTGCCATGGAGCTGCTCTGAAAAAGTCCTCACAGCAGACATGAAACAGTTCCTGACCTGAAGTAACTCAGGAAGAAAAGCACACTTCTCTATTTGAAAAAACCTCAAAAGAGACTGCTCCATCCTTCCACCATTTGTCCCCATTTGGACCTAGTTGGGTCATTTATCTTCACTCCTGTTTATTTAACGTCTATTAACCCCTAGAAACTGTTGCTATTTTGCTAATTATTCGATGAAGAGTTTTGAAAAGGTTGTAACAAGATATTCAGATGCACTCTGATCATCAGGACGATGGTGCTATTTTTAATTCTAGAAGCTGAAAAGGATTTGGATCAAACTGTGTGGATGTATGCCAAAACTTATTAACTTACTCCATATATGTGAATCTGTCTCCTGTTTCGTTCTCATGGTTTATTTTTATCCCTGAAGTCCACTTATAATGTCTGGGTGGTTTTATGCAACACGAAACACTCAGAATTCATCTTTACATGACTGTTTTCCAACCTTACAATTAAACATGCTGTTTTTATTATTGTGCTTTTAAGACTCATATGGACCATTCTGCCATGTTTTTCATTAATTTATTCATCTTCTAATCCACTTATCCTTCTGGGTTGCAGGGGAGGTGCAGGAGCTTGTCCCAGTGCTCACTGGGTGGAAGGCGGAAAACATCCAGGACAGGTCTCTGCTCAATCACAGTGCAGATGATCACCATGTTTCTCTCTTCTGGGTGTAAACTGGGTGGACCTAATCATGGGTAACACTTCAGTAACATTTCCTAACCTTCCACAACGCTGATATCTCTTGCCCTGCCCACACAAAACAGTTTTGGAGTCAGAAGCTAGCTCAGCATAAACAAAGACCACCTGTAGTGCACACATTGGTTTGTCAGTTCGTATTTTTCTTTGCAATGTTGGTTTGTCTTTGTGTCTGTCCGTATGTTCATTCATTAGCCTGTCCAATTAGCATCACACAAAACCTGGACAATGATTGGACACTATAAATGGTGAAGCAGGCTAAGGGTGTTGGACAAGGAGCTGTCAATCAAGCTGTTCATTGGCCATGCTTACAGAGTTAGACCTACCACAAGGAGAGCTTTGGATATGGGTAAACTACCACACCCTTCCAAATCAATTCCCAATGTGGTGTTTATTTGTATTTGTTATCTGCTGCACATCATTTTTCATCCAGTGTTTGGTAGCCTCAAGAGTTAAAGAGAAGCTCTGGAAGAACTGCAGATGATGTATGTCTCCAGCTGTGGCCTAAATGACCTCAGATCAATACAGGCCTCCCTGGGTCCCTGAGCTCAGGAGCACTCATAATTGTTCTGCAGACGAACGGCTGAAGCTGTATGGCAGACGCGGACAGAGTGGCTGCAGAAAACACCATCAGACCAGCCCACTCAGGGCCAGTCCAGTTTAGAGCCATCCTTCAACACTATTACTGCAGTGGGATAGGAAAAGAATGACCTGCAAGTTCAGACTTCAGGACCCAGAGAGGAAGTGGAAATGGTTACTGCTGGGAAACCAAACCATAACTTTTCAAGACAGAGTGGTGACTTCATTTAACAAGCCCTAGAAAGAAAATTCCAGCAGTAGAGAATCCGATTTTTTGGATTTCTAATATCAGCAAGCATTAAGGGGCCATATTGTGTTCTGTCCACTCATATCATGTGTGGTTTATATACCGAAACAGGCATTCTGGAGCCTTGGCCTTTATTGAAGAAAACTGTCCTAATACACAAAACAAATCAAGTCACAACTGAAACCTTTTCTTCTTCCATCCTCTACTGCTAATAACTGCCAATACAGACTGAATGTAGGAACATTCCTGAAACTTCAGTGGGAATAAGTGGGGCTCAATTACTGCATGCTGAATTGGCACATGTAATCTCAACCATAATAAAGTAAAATTGTATTACTCTTTCATCTTGGTTTCCATATATATGGATAAATGAAGTCTGAAAGTGAATAAACAGTTTTTCCATGATATGGATCATTTGAGAAACCTTCTGACTAATGGACAGTTTTATGTTTGGTCAAAAATGTGGGCAAATCAGGAAAAAAATGTCTCTGCCCCCTTGTCAGTCCCCTCACCTGTCCTTAGTTTGTAGCTCCGCCCTTTCCCAGGTGTTCCTTGTTAGTTCTTGTTTTATATTCCCTGTGGTTCCCTTTGTTCTTGCCTGGTGTTTTGTCTCCATGTTAGTCATTTGTCCCCATTTCTGTCATTTATCCTCATGTCGGTCTGTTTTTGTAATCCTGGTCCAAGTAGTTTCACAGTTTGTTAATTTTTTCCTTATTATTTGCTCTGTTCATTAAATCCTTGCGCTTATATCCTGCCTCCTCATCTTGACCCCCATGTGACATAAAGAAATATTAAAGAATGTTATTTGTATTAAGGGTGTGTTTTACTTGTTTTCAGGAAATTAGCATAAGTTGCACAAACCTGCTGCTATGGATTTGGGCATCATACAGGAAGCGGAGGTGAAGCTATTGTTTAACAGCTCTCTTGTTTTTGTAGGTTATGTTTTGGTCATTTTAATGTATTTGTATATCTAGTTGTCAAATCACAAACCAAAAACACTTTAGGCTGCACATTGTTCAGTATTATGATGTAAGCTCCTGCAAAAAGGAATGAAATTCAGAAAAGGAGGACATTTAGAAAGAGAAAAACACACTCACCACATAGCTTGTAGTTTTACGCCCTTATATAATGAAAGCAGTGGAATTGCAGGCCAGTTTCATATAACTGTTACATCCCCCTTGAGCCCTTTTTATAGCAGCCGAACAACAATTTTCCCATATTTTCATTTTTTTCTTATTTGAGGCAGGATTTGAAATAAATGTCACAGAATGAATCCATGAAAACCTCTCATATGTATTCTTTCACTGCATTCTACATTTGGATCCTCTCTTTTAAGGTTATTCAGTGTTCTTATTGGGGTGGAACAATTTTATGCCCTCTACAATTTAATCAGGAGATTGGATTCCTTTAAGCACATTTCTTAAATGTCATGCCCTGTTCAATAGTAAAGACTAGGTTTTACTGTGTAGAGATGTATTTACAACAAGTTAGTGTATTCACCTGTGCTGTACTGGACCTACTCCCCTAATTACTGTCCCCTTGCAATGGGGCGCTATATATAGGAACACCAAATAGGGAACAGAATAGTCTTCTGATTAAGTGGGTTTCATGTGTGGGGGAAGAATGGGTCGCAAGGAAAATGTAATTATAGCATATTGTTTTTATTTTTCCTTGAGAGCACAGTTAAATAATGCACACTTCATATCAGAAGCAGGAATCACACTGCTTTCACCCCACGATGCTTATAAACTGCGCCTGTGTTATAAATGTAGTGGAGGGTAAATGCACATAAAAAGCTGTTTACTAACTTCTTTTATCATATACATACCTGCTTATTGGCATTTGAACACAGCACTAGATTGTTTTTAGCATTCTGCTGTTATGCCCCGCCTTCCTTAGCTTCATCTCTCAGTTTACTTTACAGAATGCGAATACAAACAAAGAGACTTGAGCATCTCACTTATGCCAGACGTCAGCAAACCCAGATCAGTCCTCTTGCTGCCTCTCAAGTGTGTAATCTCTGATAGCTGTGATAGTAGGTGAACAATTGGTTACATCACCAGTTCAATAGACTACAAGTGATGACAAAATCTAGATCCAGAAACTGCTTTTTAGGTTCAAATTTAAGGACACTGACTTATGCTATACATTTAATGACCCCCAACATAGGCCAAAATAGCACACTTTATAGCAAATTTGTTAAAGAAATAGCCCAATAGTGAGTAGATCCTTTTTTGAACATAGCATAGATTCAAAATTGTTCACTCACTAGTAAGGTATAGTTCTGAAAATAATGGACTACATGATAAATAGGGAATAATTTGAAAAATAACCCAAAACTGTGGAGAAAATAGGTAGTAGAGCAACATAGCATAGCCAACTATAGTGCATTATGAAGGCCTAGTGAATAGGGCATGGTTTTTTAAATAGCCTGACAAAGTGCACTACAGAGTCAATAGGGCATTCAATGTCTGTTGCTTCAGGATCTAATTGAGGGCAGATTGGAATGTTTTATAGTCTTAAGTAAAGCCCAAAATAGTGCACTATATTTCTTAATTGATCATAGCTTTCCAAGTGACCCTGACTGGTGTTTTATATATAGCAGATATATCATAACTTTGATGGTCCAAAGTGGTTTGCTACATATAGTAATCATTGCACAACTTTGCAACATAGACCCAATTAAAGCACTATATAGTGAAGAAGTTATAGTTTGTAATTAAATTACTTTAGTGCACTGCATAGTGAACATCAAAGTTTTGAAAATGACCCAACATTTTGCTCTTTATAGCAAATATAGCAATGAATAGGCTAAAAATTGTGAACTTAAAATGACCCAACCTAATTCACTTTGAAGTAAAAATGCCTTTTATTAGAATATAGCATAGTCCAAAACAGTCTACTTTATAGAGTACAGCGCAAAGTCTTTACACAGCTAATTTTGTGCCATACTACATTCCTGGACCAAAATATCTTTAATGGTTAAAGTTGCGTTCGTGAGCTTCACTGTGTTGATGATGCTGGTGCTGTAGTGCTGCATTACCTGGAGATGGCTATTGATTCTGCTGCCACAGAGAGTGTGACCTTTTACACAACACACTTTTTTTGGTTTGCCCCTTTCACGCAGGCTCCTTTCATGGAAACATCACTGGCTTTGATACGACTGACCAAGAGCAGGTGCCACTAAGGGCTCTTTTTTTTTCTTATTTTTCCTCTCTTTCTATCTCTGTCTCTCTCAGAGACACACGTACACACTCAGACACACATACACACACCAGGGGAACAAAGCTTTGTGATAACGGAGCGAATCCATTTCAATCCGCTCCATTGATTTGAATGTGAATGCGCTCTGATTGTAGGTGCTGCAGAAATGACAAAATGTGAATTTGCATTTGCAGCTCAAAGAGGATTAATGGCTTGGCGCCGTGCTTTGTTCTGAAATGTCAGCACAGTCGGAAAGTTTGCTGTTGTTTGGCTTGTTATGATTATACATTCACACCAGTCAGGGTATTCTTTTTTGTTCCAGTGTCTCGGAGATCACAGGTTATTTCTGTCTGACGCGCACATGCAGCCTTCATTGCATCACCCGCAGAACACTTACATGCCACCATTCACCATATCCACACAACTGAAAGCAGCTCTCGCAGTAAACCGGAATATATGTTGTGCACATTAAAAACACATCATTGTTTCTGAACTGATTGTCCATTTTACCAGCTCCACTCTGCATACACTGTTATCCCTGTAGGACCCCTACAGAACCACCATGGAGTAGCTATTATGTGGGAGATGGATCATTCTGAGCACTGCAATGATAAGGACATGGTGCTGGTGTGAGTGTTTAAACACCTCTCTGTCACTGCTGCACTGAGAATAGTCCACCAACCAAATAATACACGCTCTGTGGTGGTCCTGAGGGCTTCCTTTCTGGTTTTAAAGTTATATCTGATTTGTGTATATGTTTGTGTGTGTGTGTGTGTGTGTGTGTTTGTCATTAAAATCATTATTTTCTGTTGTTATTCATAATGGATGTCTTTTTTTTATCAAACTAAAAAGCAGTGCACTTTGTTAGCGCTATATGAGATGACAAAAGTATATTAATCAGAATGTATTTATTACCTTCAGCACTTCAGTAACATTATCTTCATCATGTGAATTCAGACATCACATGATTTCCACAGGGAGAACGCAGTTTCCAGTTTTCATCACTTACATCCACTGAGGGAAACAGTGTCTGCATGTTCCAACCAATAGCTCTGTATATACTGTATATCATATAATAAACAAACACCATATGTCCAAAAGTATTCAGCCTGCCCAGTTCACTAATTTGTAAGTATATCTACTGTAACGTCTACTGTTCACTTACACAAAAGTTCAGTAGTGCAAAAATGTCTGTGAAGCTATGCTTTCTGGAGTGATGGAGCTCCATCCATACATTTACAATGTGTTGGAGTTGCGTTTGTGTTTCATAACTAATTATCCAACATCAGTACCTGATTTCACTAATGGTCTTGTGGCTGAATTTGATCAAATACGCACAGCAATGTTCATACATCTAGTGCCTTCCACAAGATTCAAGGGTGTTACTGCTGAGAGAATCGGTAAAAGAAGACTCCAAACTTTTGGACATATAGAGTACATGTTGGGGGACCAGTGTTCTTTATGCTGTGGCTTAGAGCCCCCAAATGTACAGAAATGGCCTAAATTTAATAACTTACTGGAATACATACAGTACTGTACCAAGGCAGAGACCCTTCATTTATTATTTTAGTAAAAGGTATTCACTTCAGGAGATATTTCTAAGGGGTTTGGTACAAAATAAGAAAAGGGAAGTTCCCATAAACTGGAGTTCAAAAAATGATGAACAGATACAGAGAAATTAGGGCTACTAAGAACTGTGCAGGACCAGACTGGCCACCATAACCGGGCCAATCAGATAAACAGTAAGTAAAGCTTTTATCATAAAAGAGAGAAGAAAATCAAGCTCTACTCTCGTTTCAGATCTGAAAACATCCACTGGTGTGCCTGTCCAGCCTTCCACTGTGAGAAGAAAACACCAAGCTAAAGGATTGGCAGTTGTGAAGAAGCTCCTCCTGAGAAAAGGAAATAGACAAAAAAGAATAGTTGGAATTCAAATAAGGAAGCTTCTGTTGTTCTTAGAAAAATAAACTGACCACTGCAGAGTCCAGACTTCCGCGTCACTCAAAGTGTTTGGGACTACCTGGATTGAACTTTGAAGGTGTGGAAAAAGATCCATGTAGACTTATTTGGAAAGCAAACCAGAAATGAATGTCATTGTAATAAGTATAATAGAGTTGACACACAAACTCCGAAAGAAATCCATACTGAGGTCGTCTCAGTCATTTTGGATGCTGAAAAAAATGAACAATTTGTACTGAAAAGGCAGTTTTGACTGGAAAAAAAATAAATGGAGGGTGGTCTGCCAGTAACACCTTTAAGCGTTGCACAGTACCGTATGCATTCAGCAGCATAAATACATACTGGAGAAAGGAGACTGAATAGAGTGTCATATTGTCCGACGTTATAGAGGGAGATAAGCCACAATGACAGGCGTAATTAGACATGGGTGCATTACCATACAAAAGAATTTATTGTCAGCAGTAAAATCTCTACACTGCTCTGCTCAAAACACAGAGGATATTTTCTCCCGTTTAGAAAAGAAAGCGCTTACGTCAAAACACAATATGGGAGCAAAAGCTGGAACTGCATGATGGAACAGCATGATAAAACACACAGGGCAGAGAGAAACTTTTCTGATAGCATGTCCTGCAGACTCCATTACTTGTTGGTTTGATTCCACTGGAAAAGGAAAGGGAAATAAAAAGTTGGTGTGTTCTATTTTTGTTTTAGCGAGATTGCCTGCGACAAGATTGAAGGGTTTATTAGGCTGCTGCAGGAATGGTGTCTTCAGAGTGAAGAAAAGATTATTTATTTGTTTATTTATTTATATATGCCTTTATTTATTTCTTTCTTTTGACTCAGGAATGTTTCACACTTTTCTTTCTTTCTACCTGTCCATATTCTTTATAACCAAGGAAAACCAAACAGCCGGCGTCTCTCGTGAGCCATCTCCATGGCAACCGTGGTACAGCAACAGGGTTTCCCGTCCATGAAGTCCAGGCGTGTCTCTCGCGCCGTATTGACGGACCGCCGCTCTGTGTTTTCAACCATTGAACATTGACACACTGATTATTTTCCACTCAACATTTATACTTATACCCAAGGACAGGCCTCGGGTCAGCAGGACTAATAGAGAATGCAGAGAACTGACCCAAGACCAAGACACATATAACCGATTGGTATGCAGCTCACAAATAACTCCAATATCCACATGACGGCAATGCCGAAATCCGCTCTCCTCTCTTGCTTTCTATGGCTTGAAGAAAGGGAACAAACATCCTTTGTATGCTTTCCATCGTCCTTCCGTACGGACTGGTCCAATCACAACACTGATTGTCATGTTGGATGACTTTGTGCTTTATCTAAGGTTGAGATTAACATACTGTTGAGTTGAGTTGAGGTTTTCTTTCGGAAGATATTGTAGATCTTAACCTGAGCTTCCGAAAGGACTCAGAGAAGGGCGAATTTTTTGGACGGCTGAAGGAAATGACTTTCATGCATAAAACGATAGGGGAGGGAGGGGCTACTGTGAAATGAAAGAAGAAATGTCACTAAGAGATGTACACCACCATGCAACACTCAATAACGCGCCAGCTAAGACATTTTTTCCATCCATCATATGTCCTTCCTCGATTTCCACTTCTGCCATGGCTTGGTCCTTGCTTCTTCCAGGGGGGAAACAAAAGGCTTGGTTTTACAGACTATCAGGGTCCAAAGAAAGTAGTTTTTTAATTCCTCTTATCTCCTCCCGTTGTTATTGGCCTATAAATGTTTGATAGAGATTCCATGCTAACAGATAATGTGCGAGGCGCTTTGTTAGCCATTGGGGGATTTCCTCAGCCACTGGTAGAACTGCTGTTTGTAGAGATTGTGCCACTTCACGTTGGCCTGGACGATCTCCACAGCTCGAGCAAAAGCAGAAGCTGCCCCTCCGCCACTCGTCTCGATGAAATCCTTTAGCTAAGGATGAAAAATGACAGAAATTCAGTGTTACTTCAGGATCAAAATGCAAATCAGAAGGCAAGCTGGCTTACAGTATACATTTGGAAGGTTCTTTGGAGTGAAGCCATTTTTGATTCCTTCAAGAACCTATACGGATAGTGCTTTCATGAGCTCTTTTTAGAAATAAGATTTGGAAGAACCTGAAGAATCTTTAAAGTATAACGTTTCGTGATGGTGGGAAAAGAATTACTGTGGACCAAAAGCGTTTTCTGTGCCACTCCAGTATTTACATTCGAGGCAAAAAATGAAAAGGGCCAAACCGACGAGGATTGGGTACCATTTTGCAAATCTGCACACAAAAAAGTGATGTAAGGAAATGTGTAATCGATTCGTCTAGACAACATTTTTACATATGAAAGCAAACCAGCAATAACAAGCCACCAAACAAGCCCAGAATTGTCCTTTGTGTGGATTCAGATTCAGAGGTATTCAGATGTGAAAATACTAATATAAAGGTTCTTGATCAGTTTAGAGTTTTCCTAGACTTGCATGCCCAAGCCCAGATCTGTGTACCTTGCATGGAGTATAATTTATACACAAGTGTTTCATTCCTGTCTTATTTAAACCTTGTAATGTCCTATTATTATTATTTCCCACCACCATTTAAAAATACCAGCCAATATTTACATTGTATGAACATTTACTAATGGACAGATTTTAAAAAAACAGATGTTCATCAACATGTTACATAAAGACCTGGAAGATAAGTGTAGGTTATCTGGTGACTTTGAATAGTAAATAAAATGTACATTTGTGTTGTTGGCATTGTGACCCCTGGGTCTCATCGCCACTGCAAAGCAATATCAGTTGGTAAGCTTCTTTCATATTTCACATCCAATCACTCTGACTGACTCTGTTAGCATCTCAGTGACTGCATTATGCAGAAACATTGTGACAATATACAGAAAAAAGAAACAAATGTGGAATAAAGCTCGCCTTGAGAGATTAAGAGATTAATTACAAACACATGAACATTTTTTACCTGCGGAAACACAAATGGAACCTAACAGTACTGTTAAGGATTTTTATTCTTGGAAATTTAAGACTGGGTTTTAGGATGATAGTTGGGAATACAACAAGAACCAAAAAAATAAATATAAACACCAGAATTGTAATGTAATACTCTTGTCAAGAGTTTTGCCCATGGCCATGCTTCAGTAAAGGGGTTGTACCCTCTTTCTGCAGATCCTCTTTCTCCCGTGGCCTATAGATATATTTGCATAACATTTCTTTATGAATCAAATGGAATAAGTAGCTTATTCATCATCAAGGATAAATGGCTAAAATCAAACCATTTCCAGATATTTCTTGGGGCTTATCAGGTTGTGTGATGGTAGATTGAGGTATGTTGCATCAACATTGTTTATGTAGCTGTGAAAACGTGTTCATTCAATGAAGAATGCCATGGATATTCACAATTACTTGTGTGTTTTATAGTAGACTTGAAAATGGCTGAAGCCTTTTAGACTAAAGCTTTGTCCACTCCATCCCAGAGGAGCTTTGAATACACTCGGCGCACTCCTAACTCGCCTGTATTGCGTGCTTGTACAGAGTGTGTCTTCTTAACTAATGAGTGTTGTGTATTTTTAGCCTATCTACAGCACCAGCTTACTCCTCTAACTAAGCCAAACAGGAGCGGAATACAAAACCATGCATTTACATGCAAATGACTGACATGTAATTGAGTAGATAACAATGCTACTTATGGGACTGAGGCTGGGGAGTATGTTTGAAGTAAACAGAATTATAGAACTGTTGCTTTTTCTTGCCAAGAAAAAGAGGACGTTTCTTCACTTTTTCAGTCTTTAAGAAGCACTGCTTACCTTTTCTGACTATTAGTCACAAAGACGTCTAAAATGAATGCACAGTGAATAACAACATGACATAACCTTGAGTTACTGATGGTCTGGAAACAAAAGGCAAGGCATCTTTAGTCTTCAATTATCATAGTTATCATCAACGATAAAATCAAGCTGTAACTGTATGTGAGCCATATTGTGGAATATGTAGTTGACTGCTTAAGTGGAGAAACTGTGTATAAAGTGTAGACACTACTCTCTAATATTTCAGTCTATACTACATAATTGGTTATCAGTGTATATATATATATATATATATATATATACTGTATATATAAAAAAGAAAATGTTTAAGTATATTTAAGTAAATAAGGAACCTATATATTGATAGTTTTATGCAGAAAAACATTTACATTTTTAGTCACTAGCTACGTAACTAATTACATAATTACCATATAATTACATAAGTACAATCATGCAGTATATGACAATGATTGTGTACTGTTAGACAGAGAATGTAAATGTAGACTGTTAGAAAGAATGTAAATGTACCCTCAACAGTACAACAAGGGTCTTAAGGCTCAGCTGAGTACCCTAAATATTTTTTTAAAGGTATGTAACATTTAGCTTCATTACAATGTCATTTTTGTTCCTTTTCAGTAGAAAAATGAGATACAAAGCCTGGAGTTAATACAGCAGGTATGATGTTAGCACAACCAAAAAAGAAGATGACCTCAGTGGAATACGGTGCAATTATGTTCCTTAACTAAAGGTACTGAGGACGTTCCCTTGGTGGCGCCACCCCAGTGACAGCTTAGTAGCTTTTGTCCCTGAACGTGTAGTAAATCTTTTTTTTCTAAATGGTTACAAACCTTGTTGAAAATGGGTGTTTTGGTCATTCCTTATTTTGACATTGGTAGTCCCCAGTAGACATATTCAAACCTAGTGCCCCATTAATATAAACCACATTCTTAACCTACCTCTGATGCCACTGGAAATCTCAAAGCTATTTTCCGCCTTCTTTAGTGCCAAACGCATAAAGAGGCCATAAAGTGCTCTTCTCGGAGTACATTGTCTATGACAAAATGCTAATGTGCTATTTAAGAAAAACGCAAGTGTGGAAAAGAAAAAGCTGCAGCTTGGTAGAAGCCAGAGACAGGCATCAGCATTCAGGGCCCCTCGGGGACGAACGCTGCATGAATTTGAATATATGAATATACAGGCCATTTCGGCTATGGGGTTAATCGTTTGTGGGTAAGTAAATGACAGAATTTTAATAAGTAAACAGAATTTTGGAGGTGCCTCTAATTCATGGTCACCTGGGGTCTGGGCTTATTTTTTTCAGAAGAAACATTTGTATCCTTTTTCATAATTCGCTACAAGTTTTGCAAGCTGCAGAAGAAACATAACTGCCAATACAACCATTAAACCAACACAGGCACTAAAACATGTATACAATCAGGTCCATAAATATTTGGCCAGTGATACTGTTTTTGGCATTTTGCTGTTGTACACCAACACAATGGATTTGAAATGAAGCAGGCAATATGTGACTGAAGTGTAGATTCATAACGATATTGCCTATATTATGAAATATGCATTTGGTGGCTGTTCATGGGAACTCCCAACATGCAGTCCAAACACTTACTGACCATACCACTGGACAAAAGTGATACATTACTGTTCCTGTTCTAGTTAACTGATTCCAGAGGTTAACCAGAGGGTTATCGTAGAGTATCGGTTAAAAGCACACTAATGGGAAGTCTTTCTGTGCTTGTTTTTAACAACACAATAGCAGTAATATATTTGGCAGTAAAACAAAGGCCAAAGACTCTTTCCACTCAAACCCCTACCTTGTATTTGTTAGTCACTGACACTTTATTAGAAACACCTCACAACCTACCTTGTACTTCACTTATAAGTGTACAACTGTACAGTTATTGCCTAATTAACTTTTTGAACTTTTCAGCTACTTTTAATGACTGGTCAGTTTTGGACCTGGGCTGCTTTTTTTTTTTTGGTGGTGTTTCTTAGCAGGTACTGTGTGTGGTGGTTAGGATTTTTGAAACATCACAGGGTATACATCACCTGACATATCCAACAGCTATGTAGAACCTTTACAAGTTCTGAGTAGTGCAGCTCCTTAAGATTTGAACCTATTGTAAGGTGGTCATGAATTTGATTCCCGCAATGCAACAGTAACTCCACACCACCAAGGTGTATCTACAAGACAGGGGTTTCTGTTATGTGCCCAGTGATGATATATTCTATACAAATGCTCTAGCCTCACATAATAAGTAATGGGAAACTTCCTGTAATAGCAGATATTATGGAATGAATATGCTGATAAATGTGTTTTGAAGGATTAGTCCTTATTAATGTGGTGAAGCGTGCTGCATGGGGTAATAAAAACTGATTTTTGGGGGGCTTTTAGGGTCCAATTTAGCCATATTTATCCTTTTATTCTCCTAAAAAACCCTGGTAACCCAGATTTCTACTCAGAGAGTAATTCTAAGAAAGTTGTGATTGATCTTTTGAAGGCTATTTCATTTCCCCACCAACTCCAGCCGTTCTGAAGCGTGCTCTGGCTGAAAGCCGCTGCTAGCGAAGCCGTATTAGCGTCAGACTCACCTCAGTGAGCTCACTCTCAGTGTTGAGAAACTCCGTCACCCCGCTGATTAATTTAGAGTTCATAAATAAGGCCTCTCCGTACCTGCATGGGAGAAAAAATGGAGGAGAGTCACTCTCAATAAAGCTCCGCTGTTTACAAGCCACGGCGCACCACTCCGGGGGCCACACGCACAGCAAAGCCAATAAATATTATTCATTATGCGCTATAGCTCCGCACACAAACAAGAAAATCAAGATTCAGCAGTGTCGGCTTATGACTGAGAGGAAGCGCATATATATTTCATAGGACACTGAGAGAGAGAGTTAAAGATTTATACAAACACACACACACAAACACACACACACACTCTCACAAACACACACACACACAAACACACACACACAGGTAAAAAAGAAGAATTGCCTGCGAGAAAGAAAATTGTACCTGGAGTTCAGCATGTCCCACTTTTCCCTGAAGTACCTCCACGCTAAATGGCGTCCATGCGGATTGCGGCCGACATGGATGATCACGTCGATCACATCCTGATCCGGCACTAGATCCGAGCTTAGAGAGAGGTTGAGCAGTCTAGAAAACAACAAACAAACAGGCATAAATATTAACAGCATCTTCTGAACACTGCAGATTCTCTCTTATGTACAGTATGCATACGAATAAAAAGCAGACATAAATAATGCATACTATATGTGCTATCTGCGAAATATGACCTTAATTAGGTATTGTATGTCCTCAGCATCTTTCTTCTTGTTACAGCATGTATACATGGTTATTTTTAGGGCACAAGGAATTTCTCCCTGCACTTGTGTGTCTGTTGTCCTATTGAATTGGTGTAGTTGTGTGTATATACAGGGGTTGGACAATGAAACTGAAACACCTGGTTTTAGACCACAATCATTTATTAGTATGGTGCTCTTAAAACTGTGCTCTTACCTGCTAACTGAACCTTCACACTCTGCTCTTACTGGTGCAATGTGCAATTAATGAAGACTGGCCACCAGGCTGGTCCAATTTAGCCATGAGACCTACCACACTAAAATGACAGGTGTTTCTGTTTCATTGTCCAACCCCTGCATATATATATATATATATATATATATATATATACACACATGTAAAACAAACTCAGGTTTATGCTTGCTTAAATAAGCTCAATAACCTCTGTCTTAAATAATTCCAATTGCAGTTTACCATTGGTAATACTATGATGCATATGGTTTATGTTAGCATGTTATTTTTCCATATACGTATGAATCATTTCTACTCATATATTACTGATACATTAATTTCTATCCTCATGGGAGACATAATGAGAAATGAAGATTTTGGTGTTTACCAGAAATGCAAATACAAACAAAGCACTTAGAGGTTTAAATGGGATTCAGTATTGATTCTTACACTGGGAACTTTGTCTGTGAACTTTAATAGGGCAATGTTCTCCCAATCCCTTTCTACAAAACACTGGAAGGTCAGATTTGCTGCTTTGTTATTCAAAATCCCTGACGGCAGCTTTAAAGCACGTCGCAGGAGAATTCTAAAGTAGCCCGGTGAATAGCACCAGCGTCGGCTTCTGTACTTAATCAGACGGATGTTGAACAGCACACCATGGAAGCTAATTATTCAAGACCATTTTTTTGTTGTATTAATACAATAATACAGGATCTTTAAAAAAGAATTAACCTGGAGAGACAGAATCAAACACCGACACGTTCGCTTGCGTCAAATTGGTGCAAAATGTCAAGTGGGGATTAAGGAAGGAAATAGGAAATGAGACATTGCAGAAAAAGACACCGCCACGGTGTACAAGTTTTCAATTTGCAATTACATTCGGGGTAATTGCTTCGCTGTGGTCAGGAGAAACCAAACGGCCCTTTTTCTCATCAATGTCTCATTTTTTCTTCCTTCCCTCACTGTTCTCCATTTGAACTCCATTTGTCCTCCAGAGAACACCCGGGAGATTAATACTTATGCCGGCAAGCTTTGTGTCTGTACACACAGTTCAGTTTCACCATCCTGAAAAGCGTTATTGTGCCATTGTAAAGGAGAAGTAGAAGTATGTTTTTCTTTTAACGTTGCTAGATCCCCCATGACCCATACAACATGGATAGGCTTGCGTTTTATTGCATTTAGTTGAATTATGTGTCATTCATAGCTCATTGAGACAAGCTCAGAACTTTGGTGGATTTAGTGCATATCCTAAGCATTTAATCCATAACTCATTTATATTCATGAAAAGAAGAGCGTTTTTTATTATTGTTTGAAATTGAGAAAGTTCCTATTGTGTGTAGTCTTAAGTCAAAAGGTCAGAAGACAGAAAGACTACACAAGTAACCAATTAAGGAACTATGTTAGTTCATGTGTGAATGATGCAGTTACATCTCAGTAACTGATATAAACCTGGGGTAAACTATGACGGCTTGGCGACATTCACATTGCCAGCCCGCAGTGATCATTTGCTGTAGTGCAACACAGATTGGATGTTTCCAAAACTTTATAGACACACAAATCATATTTTTTTCAAATCCAACTTCAGTCACTTTCATAGGTGGCATGGATTTAAAACATACCTACTATACAATCAAATGGCAATGCAACCTTGATGGGAACGCCTAGATCTGAATCCATGGGTTTTAATGTGGCAGCACCATCTGATTTTAAGTTAGTGCTGTTAAGCAGTTGAAAAGCAAAGCATCTGATCCTTTTTCATCTTCACCTTGCTCTAATAATGAGCAACTGAAAGGAAATTAGAGCTTATTATGTTCACGGTGAAGCCTTTCTCTGCTGGTTAGTTGCTCATGGCGCACGTGGTTCGTTTATGTGTTGTTATTGTTTAGGATTTCTGCAAGCGGATCATTTCAGTTCGTTTACTGACTTGAGTCATTTTCCTACATCTATCTGAGCCATCATGTTAGAGAAAACAGATCTGAGCCAATTATTGGAATTAAGCAATAAGGCTCCTAATTTAAACCTAGCCTTGGAGCTAGTCCTCCAGTTTGGTCCACAAATTTTAAAACTCAATCAACCAAACAAGCTAGCTCCCATTAAGGTTTCAAAGATAAACAAAAATCTGACTTTGAGCCCTGACATGGGGCTACGGACATGGAGCCACTGCTATGTTTCATTGTGAATAACTGATTGAAACTTTGTTAGAATACTGTTCATGTTCATACTGAGTGATGTATCTAAAACTAGAGGCCTAGAGTGACGTGTTCCCATTTGATGGGAGATTCCATTGGCACATTCCTATGTTGGTAGTTTATAGCAAATAAAATTGGCTGGGTTTCAAAATTTCAACCCTTTTTTGCCAGCCAAAACATAACGATTACATAAGAGTGTTACTACAACACATAAAAGGTATGATGATGCTAAAGGTGTACTAAAATTTGACATGTATTTTTAGCCTACCTGAAAACCTACAGCCCAGAAGGCTCGAAGGCTGTAAACAGCAAAGTTGTATTTGTATTACAAAACCACAATAGTAACTCTAGACATCTAATGGGTTAAGAATAGAACATCTATTATTCAGTGCTAATAGCATGTAGGCGCCTCTGTAAGCTCCGCTGTTTTCAACACTCGCACGTTTACACTTTGATTTGCAGTCAGAATCTGAAGTGACACTTGTTTTACAGAGTTCTGTCTGGGAAAAACAGTGTGAAAATGCTGTACTCTATGACCATATGCAAGCCTGCATTTCTCAATGCTCCCTCACTGTCGGTCTTTGTCTCAGACGTGTGCCAAAAAGTATATCATGAACAACTAGCCTGAAATTAGCCCATATTCCTTGGGCTCCAGCTTGACACAAATATACCTGACTTTAGCGATAAAGTGCATGAGCTACTGCTGTCCTCATTAGCTTCCAAAGTGTGCTGAAGCTGCACGACAATGAGGGGTAAATCTCTACGGGTGCCACCCAGAAGTTTCTCTTTGGCTCCTTTGCTAATTTCTTACTTGAGAGTTTCTCCATTCGTCTCTTTGTCTACTGGGACAGCGCTTAACATGCTGGACCAGCAGATGCTTCGAGTTTGCAGGGAAAGTGTAGCAAACAAGACAAGGTGACAAAGTTGGCCTTTTGGGATGCAAGGTAGCTTTCTTTACTTTTGGCTGTAGTCTGAATTAAATAGTTTATTCAGGAAGCGCCTTTGGGCCAAGGGAGATACTAAAAACTCATTTTTGCTTTCCAGTAGTACAAACACTGCTTCGTTTGCACATTAACTATGATGCAATATGGCACATTTGTGGGCTTAATTTGTTCCTTCTGTGTCATTTTTGTTCTGCTCATATGCAAACAGTACTTTCTTGGCCAAGACACCCCAACTGGCCTAGTTCAGAATTAGCTTGCTTCATTCCTCTACATTCTTTCTAGACTGTTCTGGGCTTAGATTTTAATTAAGGCATTTCACTGTGAACTAATCTGAATTTCAGTATTGCATAATGTAAAGAATTATGCATCTGACTTGAAACTTGTTTTAATCTCCGAAATAAGAGCTGCCACTGTCTTTGTTTTACACTGTGAAAGTATATAATAAATGTTTTATAATATACATCCATTTAAAATGCCATGTTGTGACATTAAACAATATCATTTTAAATGATTACCTGAATTTCACCCTAAAATCAAAACTGACTGTGCTTACCTTTTTAGCTCATGTCCCTGGTCAAATTAAGCACAATTTTTCATATCAAATATACCATTAAAGAGGATGATTCCATGATCAGGGTCGATTTTAGCCAGTGCAACTCCTAAAAATGAAACATTTTATATATAATTTGTCAGCATTCAAGCAAAAAAAATTAGAGCTAAGTTTGTTTAAGATGGCATTATATTTTAGCATGTAAAATGCGGTTAACAAGCCTCTGAGAATCACATCAGGCATTCTTATGATTTCTTGGACTTGGACTCAACTACTATAAGGTCTTGGTCTTGGCTTGGGACTTGATGTATCTGCCGCACATTTACGGCATTTAGCTGACGCTCTTATCCAGAGCGACTTACAAGGTTATGCATATTACAGGTAGACCAATGTAGTGTTAGGAGTCTTGCCTAAAGACTCTTATTGGTGTAGCTTAGTATACTCACCCCAGTCTCCCACGTGTAGTGGTGGCTCCCTGGCATAGCGATGTTATCCACTACACCTACCACCAACATTTAGGTTCTCTCCCTGTTCTCTCCCTCCCCCTGCCTCCAAGTCTTCAAACTACACTACCCATCAGCCCTTAGCCATGACATCATTCCCCACATGCTTATGGCAATCCGGAATTACAGTCTAACACAGTTTAAACGATTTCAAATTGGTCTATAATCAAATGTGTTGAATGTGACTTTTACTGTAGCGGAGCTGCTTAACTTTTATTGTTATTGTTTCACCATGTACAGCTCGCCTAACAGTTTGACCAAACAGCCAGCCATTCCTGCTTGTTTTTTAGACAGGCTGAAGGTGCCCTAAGAGAAAGACGCCAGACACCTGAGCTGGTGTTCTGTATCTGGAATTCAGAATGATTTCTTATGAGTCATACATACACACTTATAATATAGCACCAGAGCATTACATTCAGCTTGTGGTTGTGCACGCTGTGTGAAATTCAAGTGTAGCTTAAATCAATGAAGTCCTGCTCGAGGCCGTATTCAGGAGCAGTGGGTAGCTCCGAAAAAAGAACAGTCAGGAAACATTTTGAATATCCTCCATTGAAAGCCTCTGCAATTTCTTAGAGGCTTTTTAAAGTTCCACATGCTGCATTCAACCTGGCGTTACTTTAAAACCTAATTTGACTAAAAATTAGAATGAAAATTGACCAATACATATGCAAAGTCTGAGTTCATATGCACAACATTCCACAAGGAACAACATGACTCACTTTTAAGTTATTTGCAAGTATGGAGCCTATAACCTCTTCTGATCTCCACTGCCAATGTATGAGTCAACATCAAAATCATCAATGCCCCAGCTCCATCATCATCATGAATTATCCAGCAGGACTGCAGCAACTTTAGGCTCTCAAAAGATACAGCATGATTCATCAAACTCTACCTGCACAAAGCGGAAAGGAGTATAAAACATGCTTTCAAAAAGGGAGGCAGGCACTTAGCCAGCATCCATAAATGGCATCTCTTAACAGAGCTAACTAGGTCCGACTCAGACTCTGTTAAAACTCTCCACAGGGAGGCCACAGCTGTTGTTTTCTAGCTGCCTTGGCTGCAACACTTTGTGTTAAAGGGTTCTCGCCACGTGTCACATTCTAGCCACAGTTGCTAATGCCATGCACGTTAACGCTAACGCTGCACATCATAACACAATGCTACTGTTTCCAATTAGCACATGCATGCGGTTAATGGATTTCCAAAGCCTATACCTCCTGTTTTCCTTGCAGCTCCGTCTGACACTTTATAACAGCACAGCATCTCTATGCAGCTGCACTGCATCTTTTCCCACATTCCATTTTATTCATTAGCACATAACCATATGCTTAGAAAAAATGCTGTTTCAATGCACTGTCAAGTGTTCCAGCTTAGTACATTACATGGCTAAGATTAGATATACGATAAAGAAAGACTATTATTCTTTTCGCTGCATATCCAGGACACAGTCGTATGTAAATGTTTAGGTGTTTTGTCGCTTTTCTGTGTGAAAATGATTTTACACATCCTCCACAAACCACAACCTATGCACATTTAAATCAACTAATTTGTTGAATATAAAAATATATTTCATATGCTAAACCTAATGAAGGAGTAGAACTGTGCGCTAAAAATCACAAAGAACTGCCATATTTACATTCCCTGAAGAGGATGAATGAATTTATTTTCACGGAAAACGGAAAATGAAATGCATCTGTAAACCGTAAGTATGTTCACAATTTAAGGTGAACTTGAAATGTAATTTGAAAAGGTAATGGACAACGCAAACAGTCAACAACAGACACTATTAGAGAGCTTAAAAAGGAGGCAACAGCTGTTGTTTTCGTGATGCTTTAGCTGTTACAGGCCTTTGCCACTTGCCATATTCTGGTTGGCGCTACTAAAAGCATGTGCTAAAACAACTTATTAATTCAAAAGGCACAAACAGCCAGACGAGACAACAAGAGTCCATATAAATCTAATACACAATTAACCATTTGTTTCATCTCATCAGGTGCGTATGGTGTTAAGATTCCAGAGCTGTATAAGGAATACTGGAACCTTTTAAGGAACAACCTGAACTTTTTCAACCTGAACCTGCTAATGGTTCAGCGTGGCTCTACACACCTGTAGATTTACCATTTGGCAAGTACCTGGTGCTATTTTTGGTGTCAACACTGTTGTGGTTTTAAGAGAACAGAGTAATTTCCAAATGGTGATATATAAGTATGCTCCAGACTGCTGATAAGCACAGAGTGCTGGGCGTAAGGCCGCTTTTCCACTCAAAACACATATGCTAACAGCAGCGACCAGGTTAGCAGACCCTCCTGAGTTGATTTTAAACATGCAAAAAAATTGCTTTGCTGTCTAAACTGTGATGATATATTTCACGAAATCTCAACTTTTGTATGCAGTCTTTTGTTTTGTTGCCATTATTCTCTTTAACCCTTTGAACACTGACATCCCCAGCGTTTCGGCACTATAACCTTGGCCTCCCCAGCAATTTTCGACAATTAGTCGACGCCAGTACACCATTTTAGAGTGCTTTGGCAGGTCCTTGTCCTTCGTTTCTGGATTTGCTCTCTTGGCTTGCTTCTACTTTTCAGCACATACAATCCATATGTTATTCTGAGATGCACCTTCCGGTTGCTCAGGCACGTGCAGTGGGATGTTGGGTTCATTCTGCAGCCGGGTTTCATCTCCTCCTGTTTTGCGATGTGACATGGGCATCAGCGCTCAGCCGTGTGTCCCAATCAAGTCATGACACAGCTCGTCAACACACTTCCGGAAAGTATGAACCCGCTTGCCAGGTTCGTTGTGTGGTTTGTAACAGTTCTGTATGATGTAAGCATTATAGGCACACCACACAATACCCACACAGTGCTATTTTAAGATCGGCAAATTCCAGCGTTATGAGTGCCATGTGACCAATGTTATAGCAATGGCCGGTATTGCGGCCCGTCGGGTATTGACGGTAGATAGGTGGGCCGCTATAGCAGCCTTTTGGGTATATATGCCTCTCTGGCAGGCTTTACTGGCCTGCCGTTTTCAGAGGGTTAACAAAACTTGTCTCCTTCACGACATGGTACTTTCATGCAGCATCGCTATGAGGACCTTACATTGAGGGAGTATTATATTTGCAGTGGTAAACAAACTAGCTGCTACCAAAAGTGAGTAGTGTTGAGCTAAGCCAGTGCAAGCTGTGCCATGTGGTAGAAAAGCGCCTGAGAGAATTCTGCCCTCTTTGGAGGAACTAAAGAGGTTTTGAACCTTCTTGAACCATTTGAGAAACTAAAGAGAACATTATGAAGAACTAAAGAGCTCTTGAACTGTCTTGAAGCTTTTGGGAAACTAAAGAGATCTTTGTGAGGAGTTCCATCCACTGCACTGCAGGAACTGTGACCATTAGGTGAAACGGCATTATGGTTACATCATGCATGCACAGTATACACTGAGAAGATTGAGACTATAACTGTTTTCTCTGATATGGTTTTGGTTTATAGTGATATGATGATGCCAGTACTGGAGACAAGTTATACAGAGTTTGATGAAAAAATTGATATTAATATTTTGGATATATTCAAATATTTTTATTGCCAGTTCACATACGGTACTTTCCTGCTATTCACAGCAACTATTAGATGTAACAGTTCCAAGTTTGAAGTGACTTCTAGAAACTAAAATAATTGGAAATGCATCTATTAAGTTCTTGGTATAAAGGTTACATTGATGGAAATGCATTCAACTTTTCCAAATCCCCCACAAAAAGTTCCAGGTTCCTGAAAAGTTTCCTCTGATGGAAATGTGCCCAAAAAGTTTCTAAATTCCTGAAAATGTTCCTGGTTTCTGAAAAGGTCTCCGCATTGGAAATGTGCCTATACTGGCCATGTTAGGCTCTAAGGGCCTCACAGGTGTATGAGGTCTCTCCCTCTGGAGCTACTTTACATTTACCACTCTGGGAAAGAGGTTAAAGCCTGTGAGGTCAAGTTCCTTCCTCTGAGCATATTCACAGAGCAGGCTGCCAGAAGAGCCAACACAAATGGAGACGTCACGCCCCCAGTGTGTCCTTAGAGGCTGAAAATACGTGTGGGCTTTGGGATCTCCTCAGCTGGCCC
Organism: Prochilodus magdalenae; assembly: GCA_024036415.1. Lineage (NCBI taxonomy): Eukaryota > Metazoa > Chordata > Actinopteri > Characiformes > Prochilodontidae > Prochilodus > Prochilodus magdalenae. The sequence continues at coordinate 170,725 of JAMWET010004337.1, forward strand.
GGCCGGCCGATAATCCGTTACCCCCCTTCATCCAGCTATTGAATTCTGAGAGGATTTAGGGCACCGTAGAGACTTTCAGGCAAAGTGCCTACATGCTGCTGGCTTTGTCTTTAGTTCCCTCTTACAGAACACTGAATGGACCTCTGCTGGCATGAGTGACAGGATATGAACAGCTGGAGGAATGGGGCTGAGACAAATTGGTCCATGCGGTGGTGAGAACAAATGTTGAAAGTGTTGAACAGTAGTGAAAACTGTGGATGGAGCTTTGATATAGATTATACACAGACCGTAAGATCAGGACAGATTTCAATCAGATCCCATCACAAACACGGACGCATTTGTTTTTAAAATATGTTTCACCCAACAGCCAAAAAATGGAATTTCTGCCTGTTCTTTCAGTTTCTTTTTTGTCCAGTAACTGTAAATATTTTGGTATTTTAATTCCATATTTTGATGGAATGTATATGAAACCTAATTTAAATCTTCGTAGATGGGCAAAAATAGAGTAAAGGCATTTTTAAATTCTGACCGGATTACATGTTTGTTTGACGCCATTTCACAAAACAGCTGATCAAGATGTTGACAGTCCACCATGTGATCATGTTGAATGTCCTAATCTCAAATGACTGGTTTTATGGGATCAGGGGGAAGTAAAGTAAAGGAGAAGATGGTTAATTAAAGAGTTGAAAGAGAGTTTCTATAGAACTACTTCCTACTAAAGATTGATTTTAATTTCACATAGTACATAGTGAGCAGTAGCCACTAGTTCCATATATAGCAAAGAGAAATTAAATTAATGCACTAAACAACATAGCACAGGTTAGCATAAAAGCACAGGTTACCATAACACATGGATGAATGGATGGATATTGAGCCCAATTAGTTTCTGGACACTTAAACTATTGGTAAACTTTCATTAAGTTTTTTTAACTCCATAAAATGTATAACCAAATTATATTTATTAAACTGAAAATCAGTTTTAGGAACAACACCAAACTGACGGTACTCTCTTTGTGGAGAGAAAGCCCTGCTGAGAAAGTCTGGGGCTGTTTTTTTTACAATAGTGTTGGACAGCTGGTGTTCACTGATGGAATCTTCAACTCAGAACTGTGCAAAGACATTCTGGACGCAAACCTGTAGAAGAATCTGTAATAAAAGAACACCAGCTGAGCTTGTCTAGGAATGGTTTATAGGTCTGATATTGTGTTGGGTGCAATACATGTTTAGATATGGCACACATTTCCAAATGCTGTCTGGGGCTACAGACAGATACCTGAGAAATTATACAAAGACAATGAAAGTGGTACACATAAAAACATACATGGCGACTAACTGTATGTTTCACCTTGTTTCCAAGTTTCACCCTGCCAAGCCAGTCTAACAAACTTCAGAATGCTTTGTGGTGAATTAACACTTCTCTGCAAACTGTGCACCTGGTCATGTTGTATTCAAAGCCACCTCCTACTTCAGATCATTTCCTAATCGAGAGCTTCAGTTATTTTTAACAAGAAAGTGCGAGCGTGATCAAGCTGTGATTCAGACTCACACAGCTCCTCTGCAGGAGGCTGTAAGAGTCCTTGCTGATAATACAGAAACTTTTGCTTGGCTGTATTTGTCATGAGACAGTGTGACTTTGTTTTGTGCCAGGCCCTTGTTAAGAAGAGATCTCAATCTCAGTGAATGTTTTCCATCAGTATAAATATCAGGAGATTCTATCTGTTTGTGTCTTCTTCACAGCAGATCGCAACTACTGAGGTACTGGACTTTGAAGATCTGGTGACATTGTTACTAACAGACTTTCTGTTACAATTGGGAAATACTTGTAAACAAGCGCTGAATGGGGGCTCCCGATTGGAGCAACTGAAGTTTCGTCCAAGAAAGCACAATTGACTGTTTTCTCCTGGTGGGAAGGATTCCAGGTTCCTTCTACCCCTATTGCTCAGCAAGATATAAGCCAATTATGGGATACTATTAGCTCACACATCAGATATGGGCAGTTAGTGCTCTCCTCCAAATGGTTTCAATGGTCCTACACTGCTGTTTTGGTATATAATTTTTTTGTTCCATATCATAATGCAGATAATTTAGCATATTTTAATGGTGCACTGTGTAAAATGTTTTGTTGAGTTGAATGACCCTTTGAATTTGCTTGTGTAAGGATCTCAAAACAAAATATTATTGCTATTCAATTGCCTTCTGAATGCATGGGATCAAGAGGCCTACACAATATAGGACATTGCATTGGAAAGAAGCATTGATGAGTTTGTGAAATAAACTACCCAAAAAATAGCAAAAAAGAAGGATGTTTGTTCCTCCTCCATCTCTGTCTCCTACACTATGCTAAGTTTGACCCTCCACTACCTCCCTAGTATATTCAGTAAAGCAGAGTCAGCAGATTTAGACATTTTTTCCATTTCTTTATATGACAATACTAACATAAAAATCAGTACAATGCAAACCACACCCCATTTTGCATACTTCGACACATGTAAATATGATATGTATATCAAATGTATATTATCCTATCTGTGGTCTATCAAGATTAAACAGAAACAAGCATATTGTTTTAAGCGAGCATGTTTGACAGAGGTTGCTGGCAAAGTTGAACCAGCCATGAGAGGCTTAAAGTGGTTTAAAAGCTGTATTTGAATGAGACGGCTATTAGCATAGCAACATACAGTGTGTTTTCGAATGATCAGTCTAGGAGAAATGTGTCAGCCATGTCAGAAACATAAACAATTCACCAGACACCATTCAACATGTTATTAAAGTGTTATCTTTAACAGCCGGAATGACAGCCATGGGCTTAAAACATGTTTTTCTATATTGTCTATATCTATACGTGCATGATATTTCTACTGTGTAAACCTGGGTTACATTATAACAATGTATTATTTAGTATGATTTTAGATCAAACTTAAATAATCAAATCTTCATTCATGAGTGATTGAATTTATCGGCTGGAGATTTTACCTGTTGAGAAGGAAGCTGTTGTCGCTGCAGGTCAGAGCCTCCAGGAGGACCTTTTTCTCCGAGATGGCTGTAGAGGAGTGGAACTTCATCCAGATAAACTCCCACACGTCCTCATCCATCAGGGACACGCCCGTGCAGTATACAATGTCTCGCACGTTGGGAGGGATCCTGCAGAGATCGGGTTTATTTTAGCATGCAGACAAACTAATGTTATGAACCATTTGCTTTTTAAAAGAAGCAGGTTTTTCTATTCCAATTAATGCAGACATTAGCATTAACAGTCAAGAGGCTTCTGAGATTTGGTATTGATATCAGCACCAATGCAATAAGGGAATTCTACACGGAATGTGATGCAAGTAAACAACCTAAAAATGCAAAATATTCAGGCCGGATGTTTTTGCATGGATATCGCATGAAATCAAACAGGCAAGATGTCTTCAAGTACAAAAGATGTCCCTTGCCGCTCATAAAGTAGACGCACAATAGCCAGGTTTCCATTCAAAGACTGTGAATGAGACTGCATTTCCATCAGCTCTGTACAAGAGAATCAAACTCTGACTGTCAGATGTGTGAAAGCACCTCTGAGACTTCTGGTTTTCTTTACTTTTATATATGTAGGGTGAGAGCACAGAGATAGGATGTAGCAGGAAGCACGACTGCTTAGGAAATGTTGACAGCAGCTATCTAGTGCCTTATATCACAACTACTTATTCACTGGATAAGGTTGTTGCTGATCAAATATTTACCCACCTGAAACAAGTGTTTATATCAAATTTATATTATCCTGTCTGTGGTCTATAAACATCTAACAAAAGCTAGCATAGTGTTTTAGCAGCGCATTTGACAGAAGCTGATGGCTAAGCTCAACGTGGCTTTGTTTTGGTGCTTTGTTATCTTGAAACAGCCACATGTTTGTTAAATGAGATTTTCAAGGCTGTATTAAGAGGTCTACTATCATAGCAGCATACAGTGAATGGGCAGCTGGGCTACTACAGATGTTTCAAATGACCAGGAAACTAGAATAAAATATAAACAATGCCAAAAAACAGAAAACCGAAACAACGAAAACATGTCAAAAACAAACAATTCACCTCCATCATTCACTGTGTTCTCAAAATGGCATCTTTAACAGCCCAAATTACACCCAACCAGGTACTTCTTACATTGTCAGCCAAAATCTGTTCTATCTATTTTAGATAGGTGTAGGTAAGGGAACAGAGACAGAATGCAGTGGCAAGGATAACTGCTTAGGAGAGGTCAGTGTCAGCCATCTTATGTTTCATGGTCAGCCATATGATAAGTATTTATTTACAGTATTTACTCAGCGAATGCATTTACATTGTTACTTATCTTATTTCCATTTTGCTGGCTAAAAATGTATCCACTTATAGCAGGTGTGCACATGTTTATGCAAAGTTTGGCTGTAATTGCTGTTTCCATCAAGTCTTTTTTATTTTAATATGGCAAATTATGCATGGAAATACACTGTGGGGAAACTCTGGCTATTCATTTTGGAAAAGCAGCACAACTCAGATGACTGGTTTGGGCTGATATTGGAGCTACAAGTGTGGCCTGTATGTAACAAAGCAGAATTAAAACAAATTATTGTGTTGTTTTTCAATAAGTTCTCATTTCTGGGACGAAACTTTTTTTTATGCCACCTCTAATGACAAAAATGACTGGTCAAGGAAGTTCATATCTGAATAAAATGCTGTAATAAATCATGTTTGGAGGATAAAGGCCTTTATTCTTACAGTCACATGCAAAAGCTTGAATATTAAAACCCTAGTATTTTATAAGAACCACAGTATTTTATGTTTTCAAATTAATTAGAGTTTTTAAGCACACTTAAACGGTCTGCCATAACGTCCTGAATATTGAGGAAGTCCAAAACTGAGACCAGTTTCTTCCAAGGGTGCTGGGCACCAACTGGTTTGGATACATTCTACCATGGACCTGACTGCCAAAGCCAGGAAGCTTAAACTGCTGGATGTGGTTGGGTCTTTTAGCTAGCACTGATCCAAAGCAAACCTCAAAAATCCCAGCTCCTTGACCTGAACCTTGTAAAAGAAAAATAAAGCCACAAGCATGGACCTCAGAACCTGAAGGATCTGGAGAAAGATTCTGCTGGAGAAAGATGGCTCAGATGTTCTCCAATGGCATGAAGCATTACAGGGGAAGATTCAGAGCTGTTACCTTTGCAAAGGGAGGCTACAGAAAGTGTTACATGAGGGAGTGCCAACAACTGTGCTGCAAATGGATTTAAAAAATAATATTAAAATTTGACTTTAAATAAGTTTTGTTTCATCCTGTGAATAAAATATCCAAAAGATAATTAATAATGGAATTTTATTTTTAAGTTGGCTTTGCTTACTGAAGGTGCAGATATTTATACCATTATAACACTGGCCATATTTTACTTATGATTTGTTTTTTTAATAAGTTACATTCAACAAATAAATCTGCAACTGTGCATTAAAATCTGCAGAAGGAGGTGTGGAGTGGATGGGACCATGCATGGTACCCCTCCTTCAAATCTAACGGTTCAACGCTCTGTCAAATCTCATCTCCTCCTTCCGTTTACCCTGACAAAGTGTTTTGAATTCTACCTCCACTGCATCTCCTTCCTGTCTTTCTGCTCTACCTATCAATCCTGTCACCATCTGAAAAGGGGAGTCTGGACTTCAGAGTTTTCTCCTCTCTTTCAATCATGGTCTTCCTTCATACTACTACCATACACACACTGAAGACGTTGCCTGAGCTGACAAAGTTTCACTTAGAAAATCAAGAAAACATGTAATTAGACCAGGGGCTCTCGAGCCTGCCTATAGGGCTGTGTTTTTATGCTTTATAATAGACTTTATTGAGAAAATTATTTAAATACAAATACATTTTCAAAACACATGATACACGCAGTCCACACTGTCTTTGAATGACCTGAGAAAGGGTAAAGCTAGGGGGCAGTGTGGCTTGGCCAATTTCTGCATATTATTTCTTTGTTTAGAGTTTTTTTTACTGAGGCAGCATAATCTGCTATTGTTCACTAAGTCAATTTTTACACATCATCAAAGCCAGTGATGTTCACACAGTCTAGCAGACAATGGCCTACATTGTGAACAATGTGTTCTGCCCAGGAATGGCTGATGCTTGTTTGATCAATCTGCTGAAAATTGGCTGTTTAGTTTGTTGGAGCACTCTGAAAAGATGCACAATTGCCCTTGTTTTCAACCACTTGAAAGCTTTCCATCTGGAATGAGTTTCTGTTGGTTTGTTTGGGGAACAATTTGTATTATTCTGCGGAGCTGAATAACATAACACAAGTTTAAACGTTTACTGATGAAAGGTTCCCCTCAAACATAGACACGGACTCTGAGAGACTGATTGAAGGCTCTGGGACAGATGTCTATCTGTTTATCTTCTCAGTTTGCTTTTTCTCATTTTGTCCCAAGCTTGATGACCGCTCTACAAATATAGCACAGTCAGCAGGTGGTCTTATGGGTGGTTTACTCAATTTAACATTCATTTCGGGGCACTGATTGTGGCTGCTTGAGGCAGTTTTTTTTAGCAGCACCTTTTCATGTATGTACATAAGGCCCCAAGTGAGAAACAGAGAGACACAGAGACAGAATGGAGAGAGAGAAAGAGGGCAAGCGAGGGAAGGACAACTTCCTACCCAATGTGGTCACCCTGGTAACTCTAACATCATTAGACAGTGCAACCACATTAAACAGCCTTCTATATTTCTCCTGAGGTATCTCATGCCCCCACCCCCACTCTTGCTGACTTGCCCCAATTTCAGGTGAAGCGCTCTCAGAAGGATCAGACTGTTCTCATTTTTCATGCACTCGAAAATCATAAACCATGTTTCAGCTCTTTGACTGCTGCCTTAGCATGTTTCTTCACAGAGGGATATATTTGCACAGTACAGGTAGAACTAGACCGACCTACAGACCCTAAAGACCTAAAACCCTCTTAGGTCAGTATGTGTTGCTACAATTCACCCATTTATGTAGGATAATCCATCGGTCAGTCAGTCAGCTTGGTCAGTCGATTAAGATGCTAATCTTAAACCTAGCTATCTTAAGTTGCAAAAAGAGAGTATCTATAAACAATGAATTTCAAAAGTTAAGACAGGATGTGAAATGCAAGCGATAAGAAAAACCAGCGATCAATCAATCCAATTCCACCTGGATTTAAACAAAAACAGTACAGTGATGTTTTATCTTATCATCATTTTTTCAGTAAATATAAAAATATTATAGTATTGATGCCCGCAACATGCTCCAAAGAGGTTGGGACAACTTAAGATGTGAGCAAGTGAGGCAAATATGATCAGGTATAAAAGGCATTAACTTGGCCTTGTCCAGGGTAGGTTGATGCCTGCCACTTTCCCTAACAGTGCATTATCCAACAGTTGAAAACTGAGGTACCTCATGGAGGAATGTGAAAATGGCAAGGCTGAAACAACTGAATGCCTGTAACCTTCAATCCCTTAGACTACACTCCATAAAAACCGCCGTGCTTCATTGAAGGATAACACCACATCACAGAGGTTTGAGAATACCCTAAAACCCGTTCATAGCTACATCCAAAACACAAATGATGACTGTACTATGCACAGCTGAAGTCATATGCCAACAAGATCCAGGAACATCGCTAACTTCTCTGGACTCTTCTGAGGACCACACAGATTATTCCAGGTGTACAGTTATTACAGTACTTATTCCTGATGCACCATTGATGCTAAAAGATACATTTACATGTTTCATGTCCATGCTTATTCCAACATGACCAGGACCATCTGGGTGCTAGACTGGCCTGCCTGTAGTCCAGAGCAGTCATATGTCAAGTGAAGTGCATTAGGAAGCACAAAAGATGACAATTATCTACCTGTATAGTTGCAAAAATGAAGACTTTCAATTCAACTGGTGTCAAAACAAAGTTCATGATGTGAAACATCATCTTTTACAGTTTTCTAAACAGGATAAACGGTACGTACTGATCACTGATTTCTGTGTGCATTAGCATTTCATATACTGTCAAAACAGCTTCTCTTTTAGAAGCTTGACAGATGGGTCTCAACTAATTCAGTTCAAAAACAGGATGCAAAATACGTCTTTTAAGATTATTATTTTACATTATTAAAAGATAACTAACCTCGATCTAAAATGCATACAGAGAGCAATCATCTTACAACACAGACAAACAGTGTATATCTGTAGTTCAGTGTTCTTGTTTTAGAGCAAAGCAGGAGCTTATTTTGTTAGGAAACTTTAACTCTAGTTCATTTGGGTTTTACACGGACTTGTTTGACATCAAACCAAGAGTCATACGCAGATAAAATCGCAACTGATTAGACAGATTTTATGATGTACTTTGGCCTAACTAGCACAGAGTTGATGTATGTCTTGTTTTATCTTTGTCTTTTCATATCCTTGGGAGTCAGGCTACTGTGCTTTTTGCTCTATGTTTGAACAGTAAATAGAATAATTACAGCTATCTTAAATAAACAGAGAGCACTACTGGCAGGCAAATAAACTTATAAATATTAACAGCCCGGTATGAGGATGGGGGTCAAAATGACACAAAATCTCCTTGATGGCTCCTTGATTTAAGGTTTCTGTCAATGGTTAGAGATCATGCCATAGGCATGTATAAAAAACTTTTTATTTAAATGAGTGCCATGAAAGTTTTACCAAGGCTTTGAATGTGCCTCAGTCACACTGTAAAACTGAAACCACTCATTCTCTAATTACTCTAGAGCTTATGAATCGGCAATAGAATGCATCCATGTGTCAAAATCACTAACTCAGCTTCTACAGGTGGAAAAGAACATGCGCTGAGAGAAGACGGCTGTTCGTTCTGCTTTTAGTTGTCTTTGATCCACACTACATGGTCCATACCTCAAATTAACCACACCTGAGTTTGTTTGAAAGTGGACAGAGACTGACCACCACAGGAGGTGTTGCGCATCTGTGTTCACATGGCATCGTTCTCACTTGTACTAACAAGCTGCACTGACAGAAACACCCGCACCAGGGTTCATTTTAAACCAAGCCTGTCAAGTGTGTACAGGCTCTAAGACACTACAGAAAGACCCACGAGAAGCTCACAGTTTTGTCCATGCATCTAGAGAACAGAGGCCTCGAGTTTAAATTTCTTAGATTTCAATTTGAATAGTTCATGTAACTAACGCAGTAATGGAAAGTAATGGAAGCTAAAGCCTTTCACTACTCCTGATTCGTTACTTAAACCCTCATGAAAAAGTTAGCTGTAGCATGTATTTACTGCCAGTCTAATACCCTGCCCTGCCCTTGTGTCTGTCTGATTGCAACTTTTTGTTTACCTTAACCAGTCAAAGAAGCAGCATTGCTTTCCACCACTGGAGTTGTTTTAAATAAATGTAGCGAGGAGGTTGATTGTAAACTCACTATGTTTCTTCTAGATTTGTAGGATTCAAAGAGGGAGGATGATGAACTGTGCATTTCCTTGTTACTAATAATAGTGGTAGACACCTTCTGTTGGCCCTGTTCATTCGGAGTATGAATTCCACAGGTTGTGTCATCTTACAAATTGCTTTATGTATTAGTGTTCTCTTTCTTTGTGGATTATCCTGCTATGATTTTCAATAAAAACATATGTGTGCCTCCTCTTTGTCTCCCTCTATGCTACAGCCTAATGTCAATCTTTTAAATTTACAGTTGTGCAGCTAAAATATATATTATATTATATTATATTATATTATATTATATTATATTATATTATATTATATTATATTATATTATATTATATTATATTATATTATATTATATTATGAGGATGGACAGACAGACTGTGACGCGCTGAGCTAAAAGCAAAGCTAGGTTTATTAAACAGGCTTGTACAAGGTATAAGCAGACTTGACACAGAGGGCAAGGACTGAGCCAGAGTAAGGAGACAAGCAGCAGTCAGAACCAGGCAAAGCAATCAGACCATCAACAGCATCCAAAGGGGAAAGACCAAAGAGTAAACCAGAAAGTCAAAATGGAGTCAAACCAGGTAAGCAAACGAGAATAACAACAGAGAGGAAACCGCTCAGTACGCACGATGAGGCAATACTTCCCAACGGGTCAGTGGGAGAGAGGAGTATCTGTACAAAATGACTAATCAGCTACAGGTTGAATCAATATTCTGGAGACTTGGACCTGAGAAACAGAACGGGACTGGGAGATGGTGGACATTTGACAGTGATGTCCTTGAGTGGTGGGTTATGGGAAACGGAGTCCGGGAGATTGGGGATGAGAGGAGAGCAAGCAGCCGTGACATATTATATTATATTATATTATATCATATTAACACAGCATATACTGTGTCTCTGTAGAGAATGTGTTAACTTACAACATCTCATACAACAAAACTTTAGAATACATCTGCAGCTTCCCACCGTCACACCAAAATTATAAGGAGTGCTTCATTTAGGACTGCTATTTGAAGGAGGCACAAAATACGGCAGCCAATCACAACAAAGCTTATTTACATATGAGGCGTAATGACACAGTAACAGTAAAAGCAGCCTATTTAACTTTATGGAATAAAGACAGGTGACAACGAATCCTGAGGTGACATGAAATGTACACAACACTTTAGAACAATGACTTGTTAGTTAGTTAGTTAGTTTGGTAGCTCCAGTGCAAAACTAAGAAAAGTGAAATTCAGACAGGGAACATGATGTCTTGGCTGATGGTCTGCATTTGGGCTCTGTGCAAATTAGATTGTTTTGCCAAACTACAGACTGGGACCAATATTTGTCTGTTGTCTTTGGCACAGAAGAAAGAGATAACTTTTAACATTCCGTCCGAGGCTGAAGCTGAGTGTAATGGAGGGCTAGAGGACTTTTTGGGAGCTTAGTAGTGGCAGGGGCTCAGTTGGGGATTATTGTTTGTTGAACATAGCCAAGGTCAAGTGCCAGCTGACGTCAGCTCAAGCGGCGAGGATTTGCTGGAGCTTCAAGCTTGTCTGTAAGCCTGAGGTCAGGAGCTCAAAGCCATAACCGAGAGGAGTCTCTGCTCCAAGATAAAAGGATTGAGTGTATCGCAAAGCTACTTATTCCTCTTTTCTGTTCGGTGAATAGCCAAAAAGCCATATTTAATACACTGAGAATGGTTTCAACAAGTGAGCAGGTTCTTATTACTCATGCCAGAGCCTGAGACTGAGCAGGCCCTTAGTTCAACCCCGTAATGCCCAGTGTATGTTCAGCGATCCCTTTCAGAGTCGTTGCATTTGTCTTTGTTGCCATAAACTATTTAAAATCTGCTTCCAGAGTAATTGGTATGCGTACATCGCCATGTTGGTCATAGCAAAATGGATCAGCATGTGAAGCTGAGCTTTCAGTTACTGCATAAAAGATGGATGTATTGTGATGGATTGATGTACTGTGATAGCCTCTAAGCAAGCGTGCTTACAAGGTCAGTATGCCATTCACTTTAGAAACACTTTGGTTTGTTTTAGCAACAATAACAGGCCACTAAAGCGTGAGTCTACTCAGGCATTCACCTGTTGAAAAGGACAACAATAAATTATATTTAAAAATAATAATCTAATAATCACTTTTTTAGTTCTTTACATATAACAACACTGAAAAATCACATAATTAATAAAGGAGAGTAGAATAAAAGACAGACGTGGCTCAATTTTCTGCCCTAGGCTCCAAACCTATACACTAACTATTGTTTTTAAATCTTAAACTATGATTTTTAAAGATTAAACATGAATTAAACACTGGGCGGGTGTAAGTTATGCTACTATGAGATTTGGAAACAAAAGTGTGGCCCATATACATGCCTTCAGGGTTAAAATGGCATAAAGGGTTATTATACAGAACATTTTTAACAAGTGAGTAAATGCAGTTTTCACTTCTCATGCCAAAGGCTGAGACACAGTAGCAGACTCAGAGTTCATTAAGGAAAGGCCTATGGCTATTTGGTTTCTAGAATCATGGGAATTGTAATAAGGAGGAAGAAGACAATTTGGCCGATGCAGTTGAAGCCTACTCCAAGACCAAAACGGATCTGTAATGAAGAATTTCTATCGCCAGCGTGATTTATTCCGAAACTGGGCTGAACATGTGGCAGGAAACTTGGCCTCGTCTTCTGGTCCAAAGGGAAGAATAAGACAACTTTTATTCCAGCCAGTTATTGGAACGACTCCATAGTTGAACATTAGCTACTTGCTGACATTTTAGCAGCACTTAGGCAATAAATAAATACTATAAATTCACAACAATAAATTCATTTAGGCATTGTATAAGTGATGATACCTAGCACACTAAACACCTGACTGACATTATTTTATTCGACCCGTTTGATTTCTGTGAGCCGTCACATGTGGTATGAACACACCAATCATTTTTTTGTCTCTGGTGTTGCCATAGTGACAACCAGGCTGATGGAAGTGTCTCAGGAACTAGAACTTTTTGACAAGTGTTGAAAGGATCAGTCACACATGGTCTACCATCTCCAAAAAAAAAACCCATCTCAAATGGGGCTCTGAAAGTCTGAGTTAAAAGTGGAAGCACTCATTAAGTTTCAGCTCCTGAATGAAGCAGTGAAACTCTCCTTCACTTTCCCAATTGGCAAGCAGCCTGACCAGTGTTACTGTCTTCCTGTTTTGTAAGGAGCAAATAGGGCTTTTCTCTCTTGAACATATTCTTGTTTTTATTCCATGGTACACACAACATGGTGAAACTTTACAAATATGGTGTTTGTGTCCGGTTTGTATAATTTTCTCCGACTGCTGGAGTTTTTAAACACTGTGTCCACTCACAGTCCACTCTATTAGGCACTCCCATCTTGTTGCTCCACCTTGTAGACGTACAGGAAGAGAAAATCTCAGGTTGCTACACAACCTGCGTTGACATCCTCTAGTCCTTCAGAAGTGATAACTGGACGCTGCCCACAGGAGGCTGTTGGCTGGATAGTTTTGGTTGGTGGACGATTCTCAGTTCAGCAGAGACACTGAGGTCTTTAAACACTCTAACAGCACTGCTGGCTCTGATCTACTCACACCAGCACAACACACACTAACACACCACCACCACGTCAGTGTCACTGCAGTGCTGAGAGTGATCCATCACCCACATAATACCTGCTGTGGTGGTCCTGTGGAGGTCCTGACCACTGAAGAGCAGGGTGAAAAGGGATTAACAAAGGGTGCAGAGAAACAGATGGACTACAGTCTGTAACTGTAGAACTACTACAAGCACACCAAATGTTAGATGGGGCCTAATAAAATCCAGGTGCAGATACCAGGGAGTTGAACGTAATACCTGCTCTCTATTTTCCTTCCTTCTTCTCATTTCAAGGGGTTTCAATTTGTTAACAGCCCTGCCATCCTATGGCCCTTCATCAGTGGTCAGATTCTGGCCACAGGGCCACTGAAGACAGGATATTTTTTGTTACTGGACTATTCAGAATCAGTTTAATAGTGACTATCACTCTTTTTAACCCAGTCTTCAGGCATCGTGTTAGAATTTAATACTTTTAAAAGTAGGACATGAAGACATTTCAGACATTTTATGACCTTAAATTTTTCAAATATATTTTAAGACTTTATAAGACTTTTTAAGGATTCACTGGAGCTCTAATTAATTCAGGGCATAAGAATTGAAACTTTAGTTTAAAAGAGAATTAAATTGTTACATGTTTTGGGACAGAAGCACTAAATGTCAAAAGCCAGTTTCCTCCTCAGTATGAAATGCATACAGAATGTTCATGCATTCATGCTTAAGGGCAGAACATTAATTCAAGGATTGTTCTACACTAGAAATCATGCTGGGTTTCGTGCTAGCAGAATGTAATAGACATGTGTCTTTAACGTTTCATAAAGTTTCACATGTGAATGTTTTATAATATGAAAGTGAAGCAGATCATGGTGAAATGTCGACTAGAAATGTATAAGCAATATAAAAGCTAGAATAGATATTTAGACTAGATTTAAGATTCCACTTTCTAATATATAATTATTTGCAGGGTATACAGTGCATAAGAGAAATAGTTTGTATGCCAATAGAAGGTAACAGACATGCTGAAATAGTTGTGATGTCTTCGTTACAGGATAAGACTGAACAGATCAGCTGATGGGGATGTCTCTGTTAATTATATTAAAGGGCCCATAAAACAGATTTTTCTTATAAAAAAAGTTTGAAATTATTTATAGAAATTGGGTACCACTTTAGAATAAGGCTACCTTTATAAATGTTTTAGAAATTGGTTTACTAATAGGTTACTATGAGTTATTAGTTAGGTCACAAACACTTTACAAATTATTAATAAGCAGTTATAACACATTATTAAAAAGAGCTCCTCCATATGATGCAAGTGAATATGTATTGAAGCTGACAGGGTTATGTGGACTGATTGAAAAGACAAAGTAAGATTAGTAAAGATCAAAATCTGAGTTTTAACAGTATAAAAGTATGTGTGTAACTGTTAGACTAATAACAAGTCACTGTTGCCCATTTTATTTATGTGTTGTAACTGCTTATTAATGATTTTAATGTGTTTATGGCCTAATTAATAACCATTAGTAAACTCATTTTAAACCATCCATAAACTCTTTATAAAGGTAGCCTTATTTTAAACTGGTACCAGAAATTGTTCAAGTTTAAAAATATACCCTTCACCACCCAGTCCATGTGATCCATATATGGATACTATGCTGCAAAAGCAACCCATTTTGCCATTATAGTTTGTGATGTCACAAGAATTAACATATGCCTATTCAGACTCCAGCAGGTTGGCCCCTCCAGTTCACAGTCAAGTTCTCAGCTTTTTGAATGAGGCACACTACATATTTTTTGGTACATCATTCACTGATATGAAAACATCCAGTTTGCGCTTTACTAAGACAGTCTAATGGGACTCAATCTAACAAGTATTGACTCAAAGCTGATTATGCGGTTTATGCAGCCCCTGGGCTCAAAAAGGCCTATAGACTGAACATGCTTTTTGTGTGTTATAGGTTTGTCTTCATTTAGAGCTTTATCTAGAGACTGATTTACTAAATGAGTTCATGAGATTTCTTGAAATTTACGAAGAAAAGTATTAATAAGAAAAGAAGATAAGCTCTTTATTAACTGTTCCGTGTTGATTCAGTACCCAGGACTTAACAACAAATCATTAAACAGATAAATAGATTCGGTATGAGAAGCTTTTTCAATTTAACTATATATATTTATAGTAAACATATTAAATCTGAAATTAAGCAGTCAGCTGAGATTTTGTTGTTGCAGGGCAAAACTGAATGAACAGCAAGGCTGCTGGTGAAATTTCCACTAGAAACAGACTAACATATGCAGAGACACTAAGGCTATGCATGTGATGCTTGTATCAAGGAAAGTGAGGAAAAGACATCCAAGTCTCAGGAGGCTTAAAGGCATTAAGTGAATGAACTTTTGTTTGTGTTCCTACACTCGGGCGATAAAGAACTGCTAATTCTGGATTACTCTGGAAGGGCCTCAGGGAGATTTTGGCCACAGCAGAGTGGAGAACTACTTCAGTAGGAGGTCATAAGAAATGTGAGGGATCGAACCGAAGAGTGTACGAATCGAAGCTGTTTTCTTTTTTCCTGTATGACTTAACATTAAACCTTACACTTCTAGATAGACTACTATGGCTTAGTAAACTATTTAATGTAATTCATCATAGAACAACTGTTATAATAGGAGGAAATTAAATGTATATGTCACGTACACCCAGTATCAACAGATTCAGGACTGCATGTCTGAGATCGCTATGTTTAATAAGGTGTAAAAAAATTGAAAAAACATATAAAGGACGTTTGTTTTTCTGCAAAACAACTGTTCACACAACCACAGCTTATGATTAAAGTAATTACAATTATCTTATCTTCTACTTTTTTTTAAAACCAAACATAAGAATTATTATATGTATTATTAAATAAACTTATAACAATGATAAACCTAACAAAAACAGGTGTAATACATTTTAAGCATATGTATAACATTTTATATGTTAGTTAAAACATTTTGTACAGCCAGGTAAAAAAACACTATATATTTTTGCCTTTCAGTAACACTTTCTATCAGGTATCTGTAATGCATTATAAGCAACATAAGCCTTTGTAGCTGTACATAAATGTTCATAATCACACACACAAACTGGTATAACATTTTTATAAGGCTTCATAGCACAGAGATATATAATATGTAAATATGTATATATAGATCTTTCTGTTCTTAAAATTATTGTTCAGACCCACATCATAAAGTTCAAAGCATCTATTAACATAATACCTTAATTCATAGAGCTTATCATTAACTTCATTTTACTCTGTAAAGAAGGCTTATAAGTATTCATTAGACATTAGGTCCACCTCCAAAATCATTTTCATTTTGAAGATATCTCTGACCTATCTAAAAGCATTATGCAAATAACCACACTGCATTAGTTTCACCGATTATCTTCACTTTATGGGCTATGAAGTTTTATATTGTTGTGCTATACCAGTTTATGTGTGTGATTATGAACATTTACAAGTTTAAAAGTCTTATGTCTAGTATTATAAAGCATTATAATGACTTTATAGATCTTTACGAATGCACTTTAATTCACTACAGATACCTCTTCATAGAAAGTGTCTCCGATTTTTAATGTTGACATAAATGGAAAAAGTTTAGAGCAAACTTGAATCTGGCCATATAGAATGTGATTCAGAATGTGATGTGTAGGACAGCATACCAAAATAACAATAATAATACTTTGGCCTCTGAGTGTTCATCAAGGCTTTAATCGAGTAACAGCCCTGGCGTTGTTATGGCCGACACCTCCATTATTAAGTATTATGAGATGTCTCATTTATTTTCTTTCTCTTGGAGCATGAAGGATGTGATCAGGCGATCTCTCCACATTATCACCTTCACTATAAAGCCAAAGGACAGAGCCATTGCTCTTTTATTGCAGTAGGTGCTCATCCTTGAATATTGAATTAGAGGTTTTATTCTCCACTCCAGAAGGCTGGGGGAGGTCAGTGCCGAGGAAACAGAAATAGAGGACGCCAATGGCTCACAGAATCAGCCAGGTCACAATTTAACCAAAAAAAAAAACACTCAGCAAAAACACTTTTTTGGAAGTCCATAAATTGTGAAGGCCATGTTTTTACTGGATGTTCAATAAGGCCACTCCTTCTAATAAGGCTGCACGGCCTCTTTGCTCTTTGCATTCTCCTGTGTTTGTATTATATTATATTAGTGAGGTAAAAGCGCTGATTCAGATGCATCATTCTCTAATAGGTACAAATCTACAGCAATTCCCTGTGTGGTTGGGTGTGTTTGTGCATAGCTGATGAACTGAGGGGAATGTTTTAAAAGTTCTGCCTAATTTAGCTGCTGAGACGTCACAGTGATTTAGATATTCAGAGAGGTTTAATATGAAATGGTTAGTAGAGAAACTTTACGGAGGTCAAAGTAAAGTACAGGCTTCGCCGACGGCACAAATATAGCCACTTTATTTACTATCCAAAAGCACCAGTGATTATGTAATGCTGTAGATGGTAAAATGCTGATAAATCTAAAATGTGCTTTCTTTGGAGACTATTTTCCATAAACTTCTCCACCATGAAGGAAAAAACATGTTTCAGGCTGAAACTTTCTCCAAACAACCAGTCAGTATAATCATATGCATTAAAGGGAGGCAGCTTGTGGAGGCAATAAACCCTACAGACGTGTGGTTCATATCATCACCACTGTGAATCGCCCATCTTACATAAGAGATAACTCGTGATAATGTTTCTTTCTGAGCCAGCTTTACTCTTTTAGCTTCAGTAGTCACATTCAATGCCAGGCAGGTCAGTTGGACTCAGTAATGAGGTGACGTTAATACCTGGCACAAATTAAGTATGTATTATATATAGAGAGAGTATATGTATATTTATAGTATTATTTTATGATAAATTAATTAACTTTGATCTAATGATGTAACGATGTAAAACTTTTACCGTTTTAGGGTATAAGCTTTGTTGCTTAAAGAAAGATGAAGCTTCTGAATACAAAATAGAGAAATCAATGTTATGAACCGATACACATGAATTACATTTTTTCAGGTTAGCCCTATTAAACCCCAAAAATGGAATAAAGATGAGAAGGTTACTAGACTTTAGCAAATCACCTACAACATCTACTCCTAGAGCTTATATACTATACTATATTATACTATACTATACTATACTATACTATACTAAAGAATATTAGGCTATACTATACTATACTATACTATACTATACTATACTATACTATACTATACTATACTAAAGAATATTAGGCTATACTATACTATACTATACTATACTATACTATACTATACTGTACTTTGCTATACTAAAGAATATTAGGCTATACACTACTATACTATACTATACTATACTATACTATACTATACTATACTATACTATACTGTACTATACTATACTATACTATACTATACTATACTAAAGAATATTAGGCCCTACTCTACTCTACTCTACTCTACTCTACTCTACTCTACTAAAGAATATTAGGCTATACTATACACTACTATACTATACACTACTATACTATACTACACTATACTATACTATACTATACTATACTATACTATATTATATTGTACAATACTATGTTATACTCTACTATGACATACAGAGTATCAGAGTAAGCATGATAAATAGATACTGGGATGCTGACTATTACTAGTATCTAGTAATTGACTTAGTTACTAACATTAGCATATCATGAGAGGCTGTGTTGTTGTGTAATAATACTTTCTAGCTGCCCCACTTCAAACTGTATCAAGCCCTGCTCTAAAATGAAAATGTGGCCATGCCACTGATTTGTGGGTATGTATGTGTGGATGTGTTTGTCATTTTAGGCTCCTCTCCAGCTCCGCAGGGGTAGCACTCTAGTGGGTAGGTGGAGCAGAATCTCTTGCCTTTGGCTAGAGCACACGTACACACGCAAACACACAGACACACACACACACACACACCTAGATCTTCTCTTACACCCCTTAAGCTGTGTTTTAGTCATTACACTGTACTGATGGTGTCTCGTGTTTGCTCATGGATTACTGCCATGTCTCTGAGCGTGGCTGAGGCTGTTCAGGGAGAAAGCATTAGAGGAACAAATAGGTGTTGCCATGGACACTTGGCGTGCAGTGGCAGGGCTGGCGAGCTTCCTGAGCAACTCTATTGATCACATCTCAAACTGTCAGCGCACACCAACAACACCCAGCCTGTAAGCGTGCCCTGACGCTAATGCACTCACTCGCTAACATTCAAAAACGCCACCTGTCAGAATTACACATGCTCAGATCATTACTCTACCTGCCATAAATGCTGTACGTGCTTTGTAAAGAGTTTAAAGTGCTTTATGCAGTTGGTAAAATTACTGAAGTTGGCAGCTTCAGCATTTTCAATAAATCAATACGTGATTATGTCTTATAATAAGATACCATTAATTGTAATATGTATCTAAAGTATATATTTGGTCCTAGTAGTTTGGTTTCCCATTGCGTTATTGGATAGTTGTATGACATATATCACATTATACTATAATTCCTCTCCTTTATGTGAATACAGTTTTAATGTGCATCAAAATAAATAAATATTTTATCAAACTAAAATTAATTTTAGACTATGCCTTCCAGAGTCTAAACTTGTGAGGTGGCCGTACAGGTGGTGAGGTGGTGCAACCATTTAGCCATATATGCAGGGCTTTTTATAGTACTTGCATTCAACTCATTGAGGAACCTCCACAAATTCTAAGTACCTTGAATTTCACATGGGAAAACTAGCAACATAGGAAAGAGAGGAGAGGACCATGGATCATAAAGAAGACCCCACATGACCCTAATGGTGCAATGCCCGGTCTCAAATATTTAAAAAGGCTGTAAAGTCATGTTTAGTGAGCTGGTCAGTCAGGTGGTCTAACCCCAGGAAAACCATAACATCTTTATGATGATTATGATTTTAATTTGAGTGGAAAGATTAGTTCATACATTTTTTCCATGTTGATGAATAACAATAAAATATGTTTTTGTTATTGTCTTGTTGCACCACTTGACATTCTCTGGGCGGTGTATGCAAATCTTTGGGCACCCCAAGAGGCTAAGCTCTCAGATCGGCTTACATCAAGATCTCAGACCTAAAATGGCTTGTTTGCAATCACCATTAGAAAAGACCAGACGACGCAAATCAGATCAAAGCTTTATAGATACTCCTTAAAACACCTCAAAACTTAAAAATCAGCAGCCATGGTCTCTTCTAAGCAGCCGTCTAGTCACTGATGCCGAGAGAAGGCTATATGAGGATAGCAAAGTATTTCCAAGTAGCCACTTATTCATTTCGTAATCTGTTTAAGAAATGGCAAGGAATAGGAATTGTGGAGGTCAAGTAATCGTCTGGAAGACCAAGAAACCTTTCTGAGAGAGCGGCTCACAAGATTGCTAGTAAGGTAAATCGAACCCTGTTTGACTGGAAAGGGCCTTCAGGGAGGTGTAACAGATTCTGGAGTGGTGGTGAACTTGTTACACAAATATGGCCTTCATGAAAGAGTCATTAAAAGAAACCCTTTCCTGCAACCTCACCCCAAAAATTCAGCATCAGAAGTTTGCAAAAACATCTAAACCAGCCTGATGCCTTTTGGAAACAAGTCCAGTGGACTGAATAAGTTAAAATAGAACTTTCTGGGTGCAAACGCTAAAGGTATGTTTGGAGAAAAATACATTTTTATGAAAAGAGGACTTCTCAAACTGCTAAGGTCAGAGGTGGATCAATCATGCGCTCTACCAGTGGCATGGGGAACGTTTCAATGTTAACATCTCACTAAGGGAAGAATGGATTCAAATAAATACCAGTGAATTCTGAAGTAAACATTACACCCCCAGTAAAAACATTGAGGGTGAAAAGTGAATAGTTCAGGATAAGGATCCCAAACACACCTCGCAAAACACACACGCTGAAGGTTTTATCATGGTTATCATAGTCCCCACATGTAAACATCATCAGAAATCTTTGGCTAGACCTCTAAAGATCAGTGCATGCAAGGCAGCCCAAGAATTTCAAAGAACCAGATGCCTTTTGCAAGAAATAATGGGACAAAATCCCATCCGAACAAGAACTAAAATGCTCTTAGCTGGCTCCAGTAAGAGTTTATAAGCTCTGAAATTTGCCAGAGGGGTATTACTAAGTACTGGCTGGAAACTGTTAGACATGGAAATAAAAAGCAATCTTTCGTAAAATATTAATGTGACATCTTTAACTTTATACCTTTTTGGCTGCTGCCACATATACCTTTAAACAGCTTACTCTACTTGGAGCTACGAATTTTGAATTTGCTCAGCGTATGCTTCTTCACAAGAAGAGAACATTAATTAGCATTAGCTTATACTGTTTATTAGGTACTCTGGTATTATGGTTTATTAGGTACATACAATCTATGTACCCAAGCTGCCTAGTCCATACAATCATAGGCCACTATGTCTAAACAATGTAGCCCATCTGCCTAAGCATCCTTATATACATCCTTTATCGCTGGTCAGGCACTGACTATAGAACCACTGTTCTGTAGACGTTATTTGGTGGTGGATCATTTATACAGCTGTAACATTGGCATGGTAGTGGTAAGGATAGTGTATGCGGTGATGATACAAATGTATGAAGCACAGACAAGTTGTTCGCGGTGGTCAGTGCACCACCCAAAAATATCCAGCCAATAGCAGGTCTGTGGTCAGATACCAACCATTAATGAACAAAATGTCCATCAACAGATCTAATACAGCCAGTCACTTTAATCCAAGTTAGGAAACTTACAGCAATACAAACAGATCTGTAGTAAGTGCTGCGGTAATGGATGGTGTGTACCTGTTCTTGTTGCTGGATATCCACTCAGAGATGAGGGACACAGCCTGGCGGTGGCAGTGTTTATTCCCAAAACTACAGGCCAGCATGATCACTTCCCTCTGCAGCTCTCTGTAGGGGGGCAGAGAAAGAAAGAGGGATAAAACGAGAAACATATAGACAGAATGGAATAGAGTAAGGGGAATGAAACAGGAGGGAGCACAGGAATTAGAGAAAGAGCAATAGAAGGATAGAAGAGGATAGAAAGTAAAAAAGGAGATACATGCACTTTCACAAGCTAATATTATGCTCTCTCACATGCGACCATGCATTCTCTCTTAGGCTTGGAAGGTTGGACAAGTTTAACTAGTTTTATAATCCCATCAAGGGCATAGGTTTAATCGCACCAACAACCCACCCCTTGGCCACCCCACCACCCCCAAACCGGGAGTGTATGCTTTTAAAAATGTCTGATGTAAAACCAATGAATAGGGAGGGTGTGTGCACCTGACACTGATGAATACGATACACACAAACATGTGATTAAACTTTTCAGATGCCAGTTATAAATATCGGGTAAATAGGATCTTATGGAACTAGCTCATTCTGTTTTTGCCATGGCACATGACCAAAAATGTAGATTTTAAAAGGTTAGATTCACTGAACATCTCAAGACTAGTTTTAATGCTGATGCCTCCCTATTATTCATAATTCATAATTATTTTCCACAGTGGACAAACTGGTAAGTTAAGGTAGCAGGTCTTCTGACCATCTTCTGATGTCTCTACTCTTTCTGGGTGCCATAATATCTACAGAGTACAAAATGTAATGACATGGACAAAATTACGTTATGTGCTCTGCACAGTGTAGGCAATAGATGAAAGGGAGAATTCTTCTGAAAGACTACATTTTCGGTAGTGCTTGAGGTATGTGGACTGACAGGCCTGATAACTTACTTTTAGCACACTGATCAGCTCAGGATATACACAGTGTGATGTGAGCCTTCAAATAGCCTCCTTGGCTTCAGCCAAACAAATGTGAGCATGCTTAAACACACTCTGGGAGACATAGCCACTGGTAAGTTCATCGGAATTATCTAAGTCTAGGTTTATAATTGATGTGCTGTGAGTGGTGCGAGTGGCCTCCGAACCCCACACATGTAAATATCTGTAGCGATATGTGCCCACTTGCCGTTTCGTCGAATCCTATTCCTTTTAATGGAGCGAGCTGCTGCGTGTGTACAGAACATGATGGGCTGCATCACATCAAGTATAGCCTCATCATGCAGTTCTGCAGATTTCTACTGTATGCAACCGAATACAGCTGCTGCGCCACGCCTAGCCAATTGAGCACGGAAAGACTGGAACGTCGTTTGAGCGTCACACCTAGAACAAAGCGCTTTCAAACCTGGAGCAAAAGCTAATAATGGCTATATCTGGCTATCCAGAATTATATGATGCTCCACTATATAAAGACATCAACAGGCTAAATGTTGCATGGCAGAAAGCTGCAGAGTGTGTTGGTTTCTTAGGTGAGTATTGTTCTATTTTTTACATTATTGAAATTTTTAAAAGTGTCTTGTCCTTGAATGGCTGTAACAGATAACTGGTATCTGGTATCGACACCCCTGCATTTTAGAGAAGAAAGTGAGACTGCATCCCTGTCCCTCTTGGACACATAGTATGCAGCTGCAGTGGTACTACAGTTTGTAAACTAGGTCAAAGTTCCTAGCGGTTTACATACTAAAGTTCACTAATCCTAAAGGTTACCACTCACAGATCTGTATTACTGGATCGTGTTCCTCAAGTATTTAATGACCAAGTCAAAATCCGCTAATCCTAAAGGTTCACATACTTTTCCCACTCATAGGTCCAATCTCATTTCACCCCTTGCCCCTTAAACACATCCCTATGCCTCTGCATGTTCACATCTAAGGGTAGGGTTGTCCCAATTGTTGCTGAGGTAGAGGGGTAGTTGCAAAGTGTTAGGGATTTTTTCAGAGGCATACTCCAAACAGAGTGTTATGAGAACATTCTATAAATGCCCTGCGAATTATCGGCAAGATGGCTGCATAAGCGACCTAAGAGACCCATAAATATAAATATATTCTCTGTTAAAAATCCACTGTATTGAAATATAACCATTGTAATAGCATTTTATGGTCATTTTCATCATACCATGCTTATAATTGCTAGTAATACGCTAATGTCTCGGTTGCTACCAAGTAAAATTTCCATTCCATGGTGTAGCAGTTACGTTCTGGTACCTGAGGTTGCTGCAACATTTAAGGTGAATCGGGGAAATTCGATCATGAAATTGTCGATTAAAAAGCTAAGTTTAGCTTCATGTTGCCGAAGAATTCTTGGTGGTGATAATAAATAAATGCCATCCCTCTCTTTGAAGGCATATGATGCCCTAAATATGTTTAAGCAGTAAGGAGAAGAACTTTACCCTCCTCTGCTATCACTGCTGACTGGCAGCGTGGGCTACAGATCACCGCTAGTGGCCTATTAATGAAGTCACGCAGTTGTTTGTAGTACTTGAACATTCTGGGTTAACACCCTAGTGTCTGCAAGAAATAGACGATGTACGGTTCTTGAAGGGTTGTCCCATTTCAAAGGGGGGACATTTCAACCACTACCCCTAGTTACTCAGTTTCAAGGGGGAGGGTTACATATAAAAACAAGGAGTAGAGGTAAAAATAGGAAATGGGATTGAGCCATAGATATGTTATATTTAATCATTAATATTAATTATATTACTTACTCAATACATACATGACCAAGTCAAGTCTAATATTTAGCTTTTATTGTATTCTGTAAATTTTGTAGGCTGTATATTGATTCTCTTAATCTGCTTTTAGGACTTGTGTGAAAATCTGAAGTTTTAGGTCAAATTTATGGAGAAATATAGAACATTCTAAATGGCTCACAAACCTTCAAACGCCTGTAGATCCCATGGTTTTGAAGTAACAGTGTTACGCAGTCTGAAAATCAGTGTGTAACATTAAGGGTTGTGTCATGATTGCTTTGTTAGTGATAAAATGGAACTTTCTTTGGTAAAATAATCTATGTATGTTCCTGTTCATATCTGACCTGATCACAAGTGGACTGTAACACTGTGTCATCTGTAAGAGATCAGATGTTACTGGACTTATTGAATACACAAAGGGCATTGTGCACATTTACTACTGTACGCCTGTCTCTCAGTGCCTTTGTTGTCAGAGCTAAAATGTCCCAGGAGTCCTTTGTCGTGTAAATGTACAAGCTGTTATAAACCTTCAGACAGCATAGACTTCTAACGCAACCTTTAAAGTAACAGGACAGGAGACGAAGGAGCTTTCATCTCTACTGTAGTGACACTATTAGTTAGGTGGTCTTTGGATGCTGTCAGGGATGTTCACAATACTAATGTTATTTGGCCTGATGATCTCTGAAGGTGCTCTGAGTGAATGGATCACAAGGAATCTCGTAGTGGGGTCCACTAAGAAGCGTGTAATACCATGTGTGAATGAAGCCTTTATGGTGGAAATGTGCTTTTGGGGGCCTTGATATATTAAAAGAACAAACTTCAGTTCTTATCCTCTCAAGCTTAACAATACAATGCAGTTCCTGCTGTTGTTTTGCTTACTTCATATGTAAAGCATGTACTCTAACAAAACACAACACTGAAGTCCATTTTAGAAATTTGTGTCAAACATTTTAAACATGAAAACACATGAACAGAAAGATAGCATCAGTCAAGTTTAATGTTACTCTGACGAAACAAATTAATGGTAAGCGCTTCCGGAAAAGAACCCGTCATGCATATTTTATATAGGGATAGGAAACTTGGTAGCACACAGAAAGCTCCAGTTCAACATGAAGGAGGCTTGCCTTTACTTCTTTGCTGGCAATAAAACAAGCCGAAGTGTTTTTGGTTTGTCAGACTTGTGTTGTTAACTGTAAACTGTGTGTCAGGAGCTTCATGAAATCCGATTACATGGCCAAGCAGATTCACACAATCCCAAAATCTCTATATGCACACCAACATGTTCTCTGTAATGATGAATCACACTTCACTATCTGGCAATGTAATGGATAAATCTGGGCCTGGTGGATGCCAGGAGAATGCGACTTAAAGCACAGTGGCGACAGTAGTTTAGTGTAGGAGGAATAATGGTTTGGGCTGTTTTTGTCAGGGTTTGGGTCCATTGCTTCCAGTAAAGGGTCAGTGCTACAGCAAACAAGACGTTTCCAACAATTATGTGCTTGATGATTCTTTCTTGCTCAACATCAGTATCTGACCTCATAAATGCTCTTTTGACAAATTTTTTACAAATTGTGGGAAGTTTTCCCAGGTGGTTACAACCATAAAGGTGAGCATCTCCATATTGGGATGTCTAACAAGGTCTTCTAGTAAGGGTTGTCTTACTTTTGGTTATATATTGTATAGTTAAGTGACTATGACAAAGTTGATGGTTGTTAGCATAGCATTATTATTTGTGGATTTCTATTAATGTGTATATGATGTTTGTAGTTTGATCTCTCGATTTTTTTAATGACCTACAGTGCCATTAACACTAGAGGGTGCTTCATCATCCACTAGAAGTTTGCAGCTCACAGGTTGGAAAACCCTGCTTTTGTCCATATTCTTTAAGGATTGTCCAACGCAGCAACGGTTGCTATGAAAGAATAAATAATCTGAAAAAAAAAAAACCTTTTAGTAAGACAGGAAGCTTTGATTCTGTTATCCACCTGACCAGAGGAAGAACTCTCAGCTATGAATCATAGACCACACTGTATATACTGCATATAGCTGAATAATGAATCTGATTTTGATAACTGCTAGGCTGTTTTTCATATTTCCATATATATAAAGCCATATTTATTTATTTACAGTGCCTGAAATTAAATGAAATGTAAAGTGGTACCATAGTGACTTTATTTTGATGAGGCGAGGGGTCTCTTGAAGTTGTGCAAATTCACACCTGTTAGCACAAAAAGCAGTGCTACTTACTCTGTTTGATAAGCAGCCTGCAGGAAGGATCCGTCTGCAGAGGCACTCGGCCAGCCCAACTTGTGATACTTTGGCGCCACTTGTTTTAGCACATAGTCCTGTTTAGAGAGAGAATGAGGGAATGTGTGTGAGAGAGAGAGAGAGAAAGAGAGAGACAGAGAAAGAGAGAGAGAGAAATGGCACATCAGTATGGCTGGCGTGTAGCTTGCACAGACACTGGTGCAGAAAACAATTTAACACACACAGGTTTTCAATTAAACAGGCAGATTAGCCGTGGAGTTTAAAACGGGATTAGCGCACAGTTAAAGAATCGTACAGTTTGGCCACATGCTTAAGCCGAGGTTAGCTTAATGAGGAGTGATGAGTCAGTGTGGAGGAAGAATAGAGCTGTGTGGTGATTGACTGCAAAATTAATGCGGCTAATATGGAATATGTGTGGGACGGAGGGACTGAATAGTGAGATAACGGCAATGAGGTATGTGTGGGTGCGTGTTTGTTTTTGTTCATTTTCAGGACATTATAATACACCATTAGGGTATATATACAGTACTGTGTAAAAGTCAAAGACCACTCTTTTGTTTAGTAACTTGTCAGTCAAGGTGGCCAGTCAACACAAGTTTCATGAATTTATATTATATACATATATATCAATTAATACACAGACGCCTAGTGTGTCCACCACTTATCTTTATTACAGCTTCCACTCCATCTGAAGTCTCCGTCTGAAAGCTCTTAGTTTTTCAAAGAAACCCACACTCGAAGTACAGTCTTAGCTATGGCTACTTAAGATCCAAGTACACATTCAGTGATGACGAGTTCTGAGTTCAGGGGTGGTCGGTCTATTCAGTCCATTTGTATGTACATGATTCGAATGCGTCACATGGTTGCAAATGAATTAGATGTACTACATAAACACAAAGACACTGTGTCCATGAAATATATTTCTGTGAAACCACTCAACACATTAAATCACAAGCCCTTTTTCCAGTCCTGTTCTGAAAACACCAGCATCTTCTTTGTTGGATTTGCAAATGCTCTTCTTTTTTTTGTCTTTTTGCTTTGCTCAGTGAAGTTGGCTTTACACTTCAAGTGACCAAAGAACCAAAGAAAAATAAACTTCTGCTGTAAGAATGCTTGGAAAGAACTCGGTGTAAGTCTCAGCCTGCTTTTTGCAATGGACCATTTTCAGTCTGGGGGAGATCTCAGAACAAAAGGTCTGGTGATTAGAGGTTCTGTTCAGCAAGTAGTGCACACCATACAAACTCAAATCACCCTGGCTTCTCAACAGCATTCACGTCATTTCAGACTCATTACCATGGGTAGAAACATGTGGATGTTTTCAGATCTGAAGCAAGAGTGAAGCTTGATATTCTCCTCTGTCTCAAAGATGAAAGCTTTTAATACTGTTTATCTGATGGTGACAGTTTTGGTGGTCTGCCAGGCCTTGGACGCTTTTGAGGTGTTCTGTTTTCCTCATCATCTTTTACTCATTTTCTGAACTTCAGTCTCGAAAACTTCTCTTTTATTCACTTGCTTTCCTTTTACTTATCTCCTTACTTATGCAAGGGGATTATCTTCAGTCTTATCTCCTCAAAAATATCTCCTAAAATATTAATGACTTGCTCTTACTGGCCATTTAGGGTGCAAATTAAATAAAGGATGGGTGGTCTCTGATTTTCGCTTGTTACTACACACATGTTGAACATGTGACCTCTTGTTCTGATGGTGTACAATAACAAACCTCTATATGTGTGTGTGTGTGTGTGTGCGCATGCCCGTTCTCCATACGGTCCAGGGAAATGACACAGCAGGTAATGTTATGGCTAATTTAGCGTGGCTTCTCTCCTTCATGCTCCTTTACCGAGACGAGGGAATGATTAAAATTAGATCCCGCTATGCTGCAATTGAATTTGGATGAACACACACACACACATATCGCACCACAGACACACACACATACATACAAAGGAGGATGTTCCTCACGCTAGTAGGAGCTCATGAATAAGAAGTTGTGTTTTTGTCACAGCAGTGCTACATAGAGAGATATTTAGGCTCTCAGCAGTGAGATTAATTTCAGATGGGTGATTAGCTGTGCATAGTGTGTGTATGGGTTTGTTTGTTTGTTTAATTGTATGTGAGAGAAAGATGGTTAGAGGTGGTTAACACCATTGGTTTCCAGCCCTAGTCCTCAAGACCGCCTTGCAGGATGGCAAATTGACTTTTTAGCCCACCTGCCACAGTGTATAGTGAATTTTATCAGCTACAGATAATAAATACATGTTTGTAATTCAACTACTGCCAAGACTACTTATAATACATCTAGAAGTTACTGCTATTACATTATTTTCAATAATTATATACTTATGCAATGTACTAGATAATTCTATTCTGTGTATCTATCTGTATTCTTTGTCAGTCTAAATTAATTTCATAATTGTGATATGGTGTCTCTGTGGTGTCTCCACTGAACAAATCATACATAGAATTTAATGAAATGACATTAATGCATTATTTGAATAATACTTGGTTTTAACCTAGCTTTGCTAACCCAACCGTTAAACTATTGCTGCATTGGCAGATAGATCACAGCAATATACCCAGATCTGATGCTCAGTGTAAGAAAAGGTTTTACAACACCTCCTGGAGAACTACCAACCTACATCTACATGCTGCTCATCCCATGTGACTTAACACTATGGCACTAAAGGACGCTGTCTAAACATGAAAACTGCAGCCCGTATAAAAACTGCCGCCTTCTGCAGCACATACATTAATAGTCCAGCTGTATTTTACTTTTGACAATACCGAAAAACAAGTGAATTGTAATATTTGTAGTGAAAAATGTATTAACTCTAAACAGATTAATTCTAATGTTAATCTAGCTACTGAACATTAGCTAACATCAATCAATCAATCAATCAATGTTCATTTGTATAGCGTTTTTTACAACCAACGTTGTCTCAAAGCAGCTTCACAGAAAATCAGTTTGTTGTATAAAAGAAAAGGAAAGAAAAAAACCCCACAAAGTTAATATACAGACATTTGAGGGTGGGAGGGTGGGGAAAAACCGGGTCCAAGCCCCCTTGAGCAAGCCAGAGGCAACAGTGGTGAGGAAAAACTCCCGTGAGTAAGGAAGAAATCTCGAGAAGAACCAGGCTCAAGAGCGGAACCCAACCTCCTTAGGTCGAACCCGGATGAGGCGATGAGACTCATATCAGCTATACTACGCTATTAAAAAGAATTCAGCACTTACTGTGCCTTTAAAAGTCATCTGACACCTTATTTCATGTAATCTGCCGCAGTGTTCGGTGTGTGAGGCCAAATTATCTGCCAAATATTTTGATGAGTTTGACTCTCTGACCGACTGTACTGCTGTCTTCACTGCTTTAACACATCTGACTCGATTGATTAGGGGATCATTAGCCAATCATGTTGAACCAGGTGTGTTGGAGCAAGAAAACACAAATCTGTACAGAGACCCCCACAACAGGGACTGAAAACCGCACACCACACACACACACATGCTGAGCATGACAGTGGAGGCACACTATCACACTCTGAGATGCCTGGCTTTAACTAATCTACTCCAGCTGCTTACTGTCCTCTACTGCTCCCTAAACATCTGCTGAGAGAGACAGCGAGAGGGAAACAGAGAGAGACAGAGAGAGAGAGAGACAGTGAGAGAGAAACAGAGAGAGAAATAGAGAGAGAGAGAGAGAGAGAGAGAGAGAGAGAGAGAGAGAGAGAGGGATGCATGCGCGTGTGTGTGTGCGTGTGTGTGTTTTTCTGACACAAGCTGTAATGTTATATGAAACAGAGCTGACAGTGTATTAATAAATGAGCAACAAAGCACCTGCCCCCCCACACACATCTATAATAGCATTCCACACACACACACGTACACACACATGCACACACACAATCTCTCACACTCACAACATGCCATCAAATGCTACTGTAAACATTTACACCTGCCCCAATGACAGCCACATTTCTTATAGCAAATACTGGAACTAATCAACACACACACACAGACACACACACGCACACACACACAATGTACTTAACAAGTAATGGAAATATTTTGGAGGTGGGCGAGTCCTTTTTTTTTCCCTGACTGTCAACAATGCGGAAAATATTGTTTAGTTTATGTTGTATTATATGGAATTTTTATTTCTGTTTCAGGTTCACTTTCAGCACTGATTAAAACTAATAGCCTATCTGTTGGCTTAATTAAGTCAATTAATTAGCTGGGCTGTTTTAATATTCCTTGTTTGTCAGTTCTGGCACCAAAATGACATCAAAGCTATAATTTATTAACACGATATTCTCTGAATATATAAGTCACACGAAAGCTTTTAAATCAGGGAAATTAACCGTTGCAAACCATGCTGCTTATTTGACATCAGAACATGGTTTCTGCATGCTTGGAGCACCTGTGTTTTTCTGAGACAATACAGTTGGTTTACATGTATGCAACGTTTTAATGTCAAATGTTGAAAGCCACTCCTGAAAACCCCAGACATCCGCCTACCTGCCGACCTAACCAATGTAACTCTGGTGAATTAATGGACAGTATAATAATTTACACTGTTAGCAAGCTGGATGCAAGTACATTTAGCCAGGCTTATCTAAGGCTGTCAAATTCAGTAAAATCCATTGGAATAAGCATAGCCTCATGACAATCACATTTGGCTAAGCTAACTCACCTCCACAGTGAGTTAATGTATTGTAAGTACTTTAGATAACAGCATAAATGACAACAAATAATCTAGGCTACTGAAATGCTGAGGAACAATGAACCAGTTTATTTAAAAGGTAGACACTTTATGAAGGGAGGACTCCATCTATACTTACAGAAATGTGGAAACCAGTTCAATGACATAATTAAGATTATTGGGATGAACTTGAAATATGTGGCTCAATATCTTTCAGTGTGGGTTAACGCATCATATATTTAAACATATTTATAGTTCAATTATATTATAGCATTCTGACCCAATGTAATCCTTACTGATAACCCACCAATTGGTATAGAGCTAACTGAATGTCTGAGTCATCACACAGAATTGGTCATTTAAAACAGATTTGCTTATATGGTTGATAACACTGTATAACGTCCGCTTATCTGTATACATGGCGTACAGCAAATTACATAACTATAAATAATAGTTGCCATCAACTTAAATCTGAAATTTGTATATACTTTTGTTAATTTTATATAAACCCTGTTTCTGGAAAAATCAAAACATTCTTTAAAATGCAATAAAACAAGAACCTGTGATATGTTAATTCTCTCAACCATAGACCTAAGCATGAAGAATTGACTTGTAATGTTGACCGATGTCTGCAACACACTCAAAAAAGTTGCAACAACTGCAGAACTGCAACAATTTGCATCCTCAGTTTTCAAAAAGTATAAAGTAGGACTAAAAGTCAAGATAACATGCCACTGTACCTACTTTTTGACTGTGTGGCAGGCATCAGATTCTCAATTCGAGCAAGACTGTCTATGAATACGTTGTCTACGATAATCTATAAACACATTAACAACATGTGATGCATTCACAGCGTATTATAAACAAGGTATCAAGCTCAAAGATATTCCTTAACCACTCCCACTTGACACCAAATGACATAATGGCTGTATCCGAAACTGAAGGCTAGTGTCTCGTAGCCTTGCTGCCTCCTTAGGAGGCAATTTTGGGATGTGTCTTAATAAAACGAAACAGAAAAACCTCAACAAACATTATATCTGGACATGATTGCCTTAGAACAAAGCATTCACATAACTTCAAATCAGCAAACCAAGTACCCATCAGATCCCCTCCCTTGAAACCCCCTGTAACATCACCATAGGGGGTAAATTAATGTGGAGCGATGGCATAGAGAGCAAGAGGCTAGATAGAAGTGCTATCATAGTTATTTGCTTCATCACTAGTTCCAACATTAACTACTAAAAACCTTCACATGGCAACATCACTACTTCACACTACAGCAATGCTGCATTATTTTGGATATGTAGTTTTATGTTAGTGCCAAGCTAACAAGTTAAACTAGTGGCAGCACTCGTTTAAACTATGCTGCTTGTTATGTGCTTGTTAGGCTGCAGTGTTTTTAGTGAATCTTATAAAGCAATCCATAATATTAGCCAATCCTTCAAAAGTATATTCTCATGTGACGACTTTTGTTAGTTTTATAAGAATGAAAGGCTTGTTTTTATTACATTTCAACAGAAACAAAATGTAGATTTGCGGACAACAGTATATAATAATATATATAACTGAATTTGAATTTTTGGCTGAACGAACAGTTTAATGTTTGATTAATGAAGGTTCACATACACTAAACAGGCTGTAGTCCTCAGTGCGGTCCAGGAGCTTGTCCAGCTGGTAAAGGGCTCGGCTGGCAGCGTGCCAAGGAAGAAACTCACTCTCCTCGGACAGATAAGAGATGATCTGCAGCGGCACGTTCTGAGGAAGATAACCAGCCCTGTGGGGAGAGACAGAGAGAGAGACAGAATGAGAGGTGGAGAGAGAAGCCATCATTTTTTCCCCTATTTAATTCAATGTTTTTGTTTTATTGCAACTTATTTCTCAGTGTCCTGATCCATCTACAGCCCTGGTCATTGTTCCATACACATCTGGAGATGCATCATTCTTTTACAGCTTCCTATGTAAAACCTGTTAAGTTGTAATACTGCACTTTTACATGCATTTTTAACAAAACAGTAGTAATTGGTTAAATGCACACTGTACTACATGTGTCTGTAAACATATAAATATGGCCCTACTGAACATGTTCAACATGAGCATGACTGCACTGAAGTGATAGCTCCATCTGGAGAAGCAGAGCTTTAAAGTTAAACGAATAAAATGGCTGTTTTTTAGTGGTGGCAGGTTAATTTCATGCCAGGCTTCCCCTCTGCTACACACATGGCTGATTTAACATTTGTAAGAAGACCTTACATTTAGCTGCTATTTAAATCATAACATTATCGGAGGGAGGCTTATAGCTTTATATAAAGCTCTGCACGATGAGCCACGCTGTGTCCTGTAAAGAAGAAAGAAAAGAAAAACTAAACAAAACAAAACAAAAAAAGCAGGAAAAACAACAAAAAACATCTCATCTTGTAAAGCTGCAGTCCTGTTCACTTTGCATAAATCCATAAAACATCAGAGGCTTTTTGAAATAAAGGCGCTGGCACTAAAAGCAAAAGATCAAACCCCATCTACTGTCATCGGGAGCAGCATATCAAAAATGAGGTAATATTTCAGCAGGTCTTTGAGGTCCGCTCAAATGAGACGGGGCATTTGGGTGCTAAAATTAGTCCCCGTCTTGCCATCTATGCCTACTGCATCAGTCTCAACCCCAGCAGCTACATAGCCTCGGGCTTATTACACGCTCCAAGTGGGCACAGAAACAAAAAACAACTGGAGAAGACCTAGAGCAATCTAGGTGGAGCAAGCTAAGAGCATTGCATTTGGCAATTTGGCAACTAGCTACCACTATATTTACCTAGACCTGCTTAGTAGTCGCACATTATAAACAGCAGTAGCATATTCAAACAGTTCAGCTTTTGTTTGTATGATGATGTCACTGTGGTGGGGTCCGGCACCATAATTCCCAGGGCAGGTTTAAGTGGTTTTAAGATTTTAAGACTAAAATTGCACTACTGTTTATGCATTTTGACTTACCATATCAAAGTCAGTGTGTACAAAACTTGGCAATTTTGAGGGCACATATCTAAAGGCCATTTTAAAAACTTTCATGATTTTTAAAATTTACTGTTCCTCCATTCATACACATACACCAACGATCTTTACACTCATGTTACTCATGATACTCTATGCTTTTTGCTTGGCCAGATTTATTCATACATCAGCTCAAACGCAGTTTGTCATGCCAACTTAAAGTTCATTCACAAACTTCACAAAAGTCAATGAAGTCAGGATTTTAGGGCAACCAGATTTCCTACAATCTCATTTGCAAAAAAAAAAATTCGTTTGTTCTCGAACAAGCCATAGGCTATTTACTGTGAATACAGGGCAAGAAATAACCTCCGTTTCTCAATCTCAATCATGTGTTCCTGAAAAATCAATACAAAGTCACTCAATAACTATTAACTGAAAGAAAGCATTACTTCTTTTTGCATTTAGCTCATGAAGAGAAACCACAGACATTCAGAAAGATCAGTATCAGCGCCTTCATTAGCCCAGTTATAAATGAGATCTATAATGTTACATATTTCATGCTGCAAAATAGTTTTGAGGGTCTGAAGCGTGGCATGTAACTGTGAGCTTTCCAACCGTCAAATAAATTACGCCGTCGTGGCGCATTAATTACACTGACTCCCTCATTAAGCCGTAGACTTTAAAGGCAGACAATAAAACACAATTACTCTGGAGCCTTAATCAGTCATGTCGCATTAAAGACACAGCAAATGCAAGTCTTTATAAAGTACATCCCTTACTTGCTGTTATTGTGCCCCTTAAGGTGAAGGAAAATGTGGAGGACAGAGAGGAAGAGCTGTCTGAGATAGTGTCCTTGATGATTGGATCAGTGCTTATTACTCTGATAAATTTCAAAAGGGAAATTAGCTGAGAGAGAAGTCTTTACATGACTTGCCTGCATGACATTTAAAAAAAGGGTAGCTGGTCTGGTGGGCAAAGCACTTTTAATTAACACACGATTAATGAATATTGTCTGGAATAGCATATTTATTACCATTATTAGTTTTATCTTATCTTAATGACCTATTGCTCAGGGCACCTGGTCCTGTTTCACAACCTTGCTACTAAAAATATATAGCCTGTGACGACCTGCTTTGAAGATTCCAGAAACAGAAATTATGAACACTTGCATGACACGTGACATCAGAAGTCATCATAATTATCGTCATGATTAGCTAACATTATTCATCATGCTATTGTCAAGGCCATATGTGTTATGCAAGCTCAGTTCCATCTTACATAACACAAATACTATAAGCCCACACATAAACACATGCTTAGCCATGCTACTAGTATGGCTTGACCCCAACAGATTCTGCTCTTCAACTTTAAGGTAGAGCTTTTTTTTTTTAACAAGAAGAAAAAGGTGTTGAATTTC
Source organism: Prochilodus magdalenae (assembly GCA_024036415.1). NCBI lineage: Eukaryota > Metazoa > Chordata > Actinopteri > Characiformes > Prochilodontidae > Prochilodus > Prochilodus magdalenae. The sequence continues at coordinate 206,674 of JAMWET010004337.1, forward strand.
ACTGAACCTGATTGTGTCACCTCTACCAATTAGCAAAAAGATTGTTAGGCTAAAGAAATCTACAGCCCGTTTTTGTGCCTTTGAGACTGATAGATGAGTTCTCTTCTGATTGGCTGTCAGGCTCAAAAACATGTAACTTCAGGGGTCAGGTTGGGGATGTTTACATGGGGGTTTTAATATATTTTGAAAGTTTAGTAAGTTTCTTCACTAAACCAAACGTCTTTACTTCTCTACTTTCTTATCATATTTAGGTACTTAAGTACATATGTATTTGAATTTGCACTGTACTTGAAGCTTGCAAACACATTAGAAATTCTGTGATTAGACTGGACTGGTTTAAACTGTGACTGGTTCATTGTGACTGACCATGATGGAAGTGTGGGATTGCAGTACTATTGGGAAGTTTACCTGGAACAATAAACAATCAACAATTTAGACTGATATGGACAAGCTTTATCAAGCTACACATACAGAAGTAGTGTCTCTTAGTATGGCATCGAGTTGTAGAGGTCCCTTATGGTGTCCTGCGATAATCCAACCCACGCAGCTTGAATATTCTTACACTGTTCCTGCAGATTTTGCAGTAAGGGTGGAGATGGAGTGATTCCAGGCCCGCTGTCATTCTGAGTCACTCCATGACAATGTGGCATGACACCTTTGCAGTCTTTCGCAACATCGGTGTGGTGTTAAGGGAAGTCATTGTAGCGGTCTATGTGCATGTAGTCCTGTGTCATGCAGCCATCTACCAATGGTACTGGCCCTAACAAATGACTCTTGGAGGGCATCACTGCTTGCTGAATGTCAGCAGTCGTGGCTGTTGGGTCAGTCAAGTACAGCAATAAGGCCCGTCTTTGCTTGTGTCACATGTACTGTCAGGTGTGAAACTTAAATCATTTGCATGTCTTGCAAGGTAAACGCTACCCACCAAGTTTCATTCTTGTTGGCTGATTTCTTCTGGGTGTGGTTATTTGTGTAATATTTGTTCTGATGATGAGTGTATGTTTAACTTCCTATATCTATATAACAATTCTATACAACATAATTTCATTCTACACTTCTTGTACCCTGAATGACAAAGTTTGTCTAAGTCTAAGTCTATTCTGTATCTATATCTACTCGCTCAGTGCTCAAAAAATGAAAATGGAGCCATTAGCATTATTTTTGCTGTATTAAAAAATTTGAGATACCCAAGTATTGTATTGTTGTGTATCATTTCAATGCTAATAATGATGAAACAATTCTTTTTCACTGTTTCGCACAAGGCCTGTTTAGTAAGATTTTGCTATCTTTGATAAACATGGCCACAAAATTCAGTGGTCATGGTAGGCAATACAAATTTTTAGAGCAGAGCATATTTCTGGCATTTTCAGTCATTGCATTGCATTGTCTAGATAGTCTTCATACAACCCAAAAGCGGTGTCCTGCTTGTAGACCCACTGTCAGCATATTATGTATGAGCAACAACGGGGTCAACAAAAGCAAGTTTGATACATACCACATTGATAAGTTACTGCTTGTGCTGACACACCCAGATGTCTAGAATTACCTTGTATCCAAGCCACCAGTGTGTCGTTGCAGGAACAAATTAAGAGAAGGAGGATCTATGTGGTTAATCAGATGTTAACTTAGGCTACCACAGTCCTGCTAATGTTCTGACGCTCTCTCGACTCTACGTCTAGCTATAGCACAAGAGATCTAGGAAGATGGAAGCTTGTCCTGATCATTCTCACTATCCAAAGATTTCTCCTTCACTGGCTTACCTGTTCAGGCTCCTCCACTCATGACATTTCAAACTTATGGGGTATTTTGGCTAAAACCATAAACCAAGCAGCACACCTAAAATGACTAAATCTTATTTGTCAGGATGCTCTCTTAACTAATGGTGTACAAGCCTTGACTCTATGAATGCCACTGTTGCTGCTGTCATTGCCATGTTTAGTGGCATGTCAACAATATAGTGGTGCATTGTCAACTACTGGATAAAGCTACCTTAGTGATTGTTTATAGCTAATGCCGCTAAAGCCACATGGTTGTACCTAAGTCTGGGTTTCTGTATTTAAACTAAAGTGTATTTTTAAACAAAATATTAACGTAATGGCATTAAGAGGATTTTGTTTAAATGCTTGAGGGTTCATAGAAAATGCAGTGCAAAGTGAGAAACTTCCAGGGCCTGATTCTTTTGGAGTGGTGGATTCTAAATTCTCCTTTACACATAAAGCTATTAGATGAAATGTTTACGAATTATACATTGTCTTACAATAGTATGGACAGACCATTTTGGCCTGAAACCTAAGTTTTAAAATTCATTCTACATACAGGGATGTACGTAGAGGGTGCTATAAGGCAAATAAGTCTAGTCAGGTCAAATGTATACATGGAATTATTTTTTTCTACAGATGTTATTACAAAGCAGCTTTACAGAAAATCCAGGTCCAATGCCCCAGTGAGCAAAAAGTAAAAACTCCCCCAGAGCAAGAAGCCTTGAGAACAACCAAGACTCAAAAGGGGAACCCATGCCCCTCAGGTTGACACTGGGTAGCAAGACAAGCACAAGAAAGGATCAGAGTTAGTAACTGTTATAACCTGTTAGGTGTTATGCTATTAGAAATGACAGGAGAAGTGTAGAGTGTTTTTGAGGCCGAGAAAGAAATTCCTTTTATTTATTTCCTTTTTTTTTTTTTTTTTTTACTATTTTACTTTTCAAGTTTACATAATAAGCATCACACATGAAAACTCGGAAGGTGTGAAGGTGAAGGTTTTAGAGGGTAAATAAAATGGCTAGAAATTGGTTCATTTCTATCACCACCACTGTGAAGAATATATAGTTTTTCTGCAATGTCCCATTTTACATCAAACCAGTCCGACTAACATCTCAGTGACTAGATCATGCAGCAATTGTTGGAAGTCCCCTTTAATCCCTGTCCTGAGGATTCTAAAGGCCTGAATGATCTGATAGAGGTGTGCTGTAATAGAGAACAGGAAAACGTGCATGTGACAAAGTCTCCAGGACCTAGCATTAGAAAAAGGATAAAATGTACAAAAACGGTGAACTCTAACTGCGCTTTGTGAAAAAGGCAGCTGTGGTGGGAACGCATTACAGAAGCGGAATCTCCAGCCATGTGCTCAGTTACTGCTGTTTGTACCCTCTTTTCCCTGTCTCTTCATTTCTGAATTATTCAGTTTTGGTTTGTTGAGCGAGGAAGGGGGGAATGTTCATTAAAAATAAAAGAATACAACATTACCATAACGCCCTGAAGAGCACTGAAGGTTTTTTTCCCCCTGCTCTCGGCACACAGAGCAAAGAATGAGTTCATTATTTCTGCTAGAGAAATACACATATGCACGCACACACGTGCATGCACACAACCTCGGGGAAAAAAGTTTGCAAGGCATCAAGGTCATTCATCATTCATACGCATTCAGCAGTGGTGAGGGTAAAAATGAGAAAGCCTGCGACACATTTCACAGTCCATAACACGTTTCATCACGACCACAATATGGGCCCGTGGACCGCCTGGATGTGGCCGTTGTGTGTTCCGCCTCGCAGCTAATGAGGGAAGAAACTGTCAGGCTAAAATATACTTGGAACCTAAAGTACCCAAACTAAACAGTTTCCGACTGCCTAAATAAAAATCATTAAGTCCCAAATTGCCTTGTAATTGTTTACTCATTTAAGAAAGATTTGCAGAGCATTTGAAGAAGGTCCATTAAGTAGCTTCATTGGTTTTAGAGTAAATGACAAAGAAAGCCTCATTGTTCGCTTAAATGAATCGAATAAGCACCACTCAGGATTTTATTCTGAAAACTATTTCTGATTAAACGTTCCAAACTGTGAAGATAAATGCATGATGCAAATGCTGAAATATGATACGCAATACATGACCAAACTATACTAACACCAGAGCGTTCCCCCTCTCTGGACCATAAAATTAATAACAAGAAATCCAGGCAGAGCCGTGTGAAACAGCATTATTGAACTGTGTGAATATTTCCCATGAGCTACAGGAGCATTTAATTAAGTGGTACCGCTTGAGGCGCCTCACAAATGCAACAATGTCTATTGTTCTTCTGTAGCCGAATGCCCATTTCTTAGTATCCCCTTTACCAAACACACTAGCACACCAGTGAGTGAGTCAGTGTGATTAACCACGGTGCAGCTGTTAATATGCAGGTGTGCAACCCAACTTCTCGAACACATAAGGGGAAATAAGTACCTGTAGAAGTGCAGACCCTGAGGTGGAATAAGATTCAGACTGGTAATATGCCCTCTAAGCAAGGGAAAAGAGAAGGTTTCTATTATCTCCTAATGCAGAGGTTAACAGGAAAACAACCCAAGGGCACAGCATTGCAAGAAGTGCCATTCTTCCTACAACTACTGCACTGAATGTACATTTCTACCTTACTCTATAAAGTGGGAAAAAAGATTGACTATAGGAGGAATTTACTTTTTGTTCGAAAAGTGGCAGCTAATAAAACAAACCTGAATAAAAGAATAAATAGAGAAAAGCACCAGGGTGTACCTCAGGGTTCAATACTAGATTCTTGCAAGTATAACAGGAAAAACACCCAAGGACAGAGCAGTGAGAGAACTGCTTTTCAAACTACAGGACTGATTTAATTCTGATTTAAACAAAAGACTTTTTAAAGATTTGGTAATGTGTACAATAAATTAAACAAACAAATATATAATAATATATATGCACCACAGGTATCAATAAAACTATAATACTACCATACAAGACGATGTACCATAGGGGTAAAACCTGATTGTTTACAAAGGTATCAGGAAAGGAAACCACTGGCATTAATACTACAAAAATATCTAAGTAAATTTGTTAGGAAAATTGTGGCAAAGAAAATAAAAAAAATATATATAAATGACAGCACCAAAAACTGAACAATCCTGCCTCATAAAAGAGCTTATTTTCAGAGAGGAATGCACCCTTTTGTTAAACATGGCAGCTAATTAATCCAAAGCAAGTAAGTGAAATAAAAGAACAAATCAATAAAAGCAAACAGAGAATTAAATAATACTGCTTTACTAAAGGGAGTACCTCAGGGTTCAATCCTCAGTCCTTTACAACTCTAGCAGGAAAACAAAACTAACTAGAGTGTAACTGGAATAAAGGAATAAACAAATAAAAGCACCGGAGAATTCAATAACACTGCCTTGCTAGAAGAAGTTCCTCAGGGTTTAATCCTCGGCCCTGTGCGGGTGTAAACTACTCAAGTTCTCCTGTTGTTCTGTATTCAGTCAAGTGAATCATTACACTTGGGTAGCAGCTGTGTCCAAGTCGGAGCATTTTACATAACAACGAAACACTCTGCATGCCTGTTAAACCCCTGTCTGTCCCAGCATGAAACACACGCAGCAGTAGCTGATGAGTCTATCCATTTCCCAATGATGTACGGCAGAGCCGGGCTGCAGAGTAGGGGAAAAAAACAAAAGAGCTGAAAGCATCTGGCAGCTTTCCTGTTCATTTGTTGGGGGGCAGTCAGCAGAAAAGCTCTGGCTAGAATGAATGCCCCACACTGTTCAAAGCCATGCTGCAGGCGGACTGTTAACAAACACAGTTCTTTCCCTCCGTAAACAGGCTCATACGAGCACCTCAGCAACAAGCCCTTCAACTCCTCAGTGCAAGCAGTGAGGGAATACATCAGGACAGGCCACTTACAGCATTTAGCTAAATGCTCACAATTAATTCATATCAGGCTGCCCAAAATCATGGACTATTTCCTCTGACCTGGACTCATTAAGTGGAAAGAGTGAGGGCAGTGGTGTGAAAGAGACATCCAGCAGGAGGTCTGCTGTTCCTGAGGGAATGAATAGAAGTCTCGGGGTTTAAACGTGCGCTTGGTTCTTGTCCATGCTGCTGTGTGAAATACTAACGAAGGCATCTGATTGTTCGTATTTTCCCACTCAGAATCTAAATGCACAAGGAAATTACACTTGATGCCTGCTTCTTCCAGTTAATGGATATTAAGTAGCTTTGTATTGTGATTATGCAGGTATTCCACAGATGATTGAGAGTGAGAAGGGAAGTTATTTCTTTCTCTGTTCACAGCAAAGAGGCTTTCACATATTGGAGAACAAATTACAAAGCTAAAAATGTTGGCAGCATTTTAGCTGAGCAAAACTGAAGCTCTCCAGTGACTGGAATAGATCAACACATGCACTGTTAATTATTGGCAGATTTTACAATATTACTGTTTATGTGTTTTTATACCAGCAAATATTACTTTCATTATTTTTTGGCACATCAACCCATCTTAGGATGGCATATAACTAAGAGGTTGACTGTAGAGCTGTACAGCACAGCATTATGGGATATTGGACAACTGAAAGTTAAAACAAAGTAAGTTTGGGTGTTTTAGATTTTACATTAACTCTTGTCCAGTCAATGCCAATTCAAATCACAGCTGTTATTTTTGTCCAGTGAGCTTATAATTACAGACTGCAGTTTAATCTGTTGCTATACAATTTTGTGTTGTAATTTGAGAGTGAAATTTGTTACTCATCTAGTTTTAAAAAAAAGCACCTGCCTTGTATTTTATCTCACAGGCCACCACTAATTTACATTTACGGCATTTAGTTGACGCTCTTATCCAGAGCGACTTACAAGGTTAATGATTACAGGTAGGCCAATGTGGTGTTAGGAGTCTTGCCCAAGGACACTTATTGATGTAACTCAGCATAGTTACCTAGACTGGGATTCGAACCCCAGTCTCCCACATGTAGAGGTGGCACCCTGAGTAGTGGTGTTACTCACTGAGCTACACCAACCACTCCTACCTTATGCCTTCAGTCACTGGTCCTTTCATTTGTTCCACCTATATTTCACTTACTTAATGAACACTTTGCCATTTACTTTACTCTACCATTTTTTAGAAACACTTTATATTTTCACTCATTGCTTACTTTACGAGCTCCACGTATCTTATTGCTCTACTGTACATAGTTATATAAGCTCATAGGACAAAAAATCAGTCATCTTGTGTGTTTAAGGTGGTAGTCTTCTGCTTCTGCAGATGGCGCTGCTCGAGGCTAATGGAGCTATAAATGTCTGCGGGCTGTGTGACGGGATTCATAGATTGAGAAGAGGTTTAACAGTGCAGTGAATGTCTCATCCGATGTGTGGAAAACCGGTCCAAAGCAGATGTTAATGATTGACTGAAGACCATAGTGTAAAGGAAGTAGGTGAATTTGGTGGTGTATGGAAGCGTACACTCGGTTCTACCAGCAGTGGCAAAAATCCCAGTCTACAGGAAATTCTCCTCAGAATTGTGCCAGGGAAGGCATCCACCAAATCTGGCCCAAATGCACAATTCTTTGATGCAGGAGTGTCTGAACACTGATGTTGCCTACATCCAGAATCCACATGCTAGTCCAAATCAAAATGAACGCAGGTATTATTCGTGCTTGTGGAGGTATTACACACACATAAGTTTCAGTCACAGGTAACTTATTGATTATCTGGTGAGTTTACAATTACAGATGGTAGTCTATCTGTTATATACAATTTATCAGCCCCCCTATATCACAGGTATCAGTGAATGCCTTTAAGCTGCTAAAATGCTGTTGTTGAGAAATTACTAGAGTGGTGGATCATTCTTAGTACAGTGGTGACACTAATATGGTAGTGCTCAGGATAGCATGTGTGTGGTGCTGTTACAGGTGGGTCTGACAGGATGTTTTTACCTATGTCAGTGTCACCGCTAGGTTGAAAGATTTACCACTTAAAATATTCAGCCAACAGAAACAGCTTATGTAGGTCTACAGGATGTCTAACCTGTGCATCACCATATGGAATACAGCCTCTTAAGTGTACCCCAGCACAGTGGAACTACAAGAACGTAAAGCAATGTAATAGCCGGCTATAGCTAGAATCAACTGAACACATGGCTGTACCTCAAGTGTAAATCTCACTTATGCGACACTCTAAACACAATGTTGATGTGCTAGGGCACATCAAAGGGTTTGGGAATCCTCAGAGCAAGCTCAATCCCAGAGTATAGCTGGAGGATATACGCTCTCTCTTTTCCATCACTCTTTGCCTCCTCCCAACCGCTGTAGCTTTAACAGTAGCTCAACAGGGACCTGTAGGAGACTGGAGCTAATGATTGAGCTCTGCTGGATCCGTTCAGCAAGCTGCTGCTGGAAGAAGGTGAGAGATAGAGAGGGGGGAACAGAGGGATGTATCCTTGCACTCCTCCGTTCCCCCATTATCTTTTAGCTCAGCGTGGGGCTGGCAGCTTCGCTGCAGGCTTTGTTTCGTCAGGAGCGCCAGCCGCTGTTATTTCTTTAACTACCCCTACCCACAGGCTGGAGCAAGGAAAAGACTAGAGCAGCTTCCCTTAGCTAGGCTCATTGTTAGCCACAAAAAAACCCACCTGGCCAGGTTGAAGACATCATCAATCAGGCCAGCCCGATTGCCCACCGAGATGATCTGCAGGAGACAGGAAAGAGAACAACAATTTAAACTGATCGTTTGGGGGGACAAAATCACATTTGCATAATTTTGCCCCTGTTTACTGATAATGTGGCAATTCAGGGAAAAGCTTTGGTGTCTGATGTTTACATATTTGCTTAACAAGTTCTATAAGAAAAGGATTGAAAAAAGTTTACAGGGCTAAATCGAAACGTTTAAGGGCCTTAAGAAAGTTCTTTTGGGGGCCCCAGTCTCCCTGTGTACTACTCAAGACCTACATCTCATAAATGGTTTAAAAATAAAGTGTAAATTATTCCCCATGTGTCCTTGATTTATGATCAACTTTGATAACATATTTGCTATGCTCCTATTAGGACTGACCAATTAGCTAATTGTCGCTATATTAATTATTCTCATTTTTGGCATCATCAGCCAATTAAACCTGATTGTTCATGATATGTCATGAAATGATTAATACACTGTTTGTAATGTTTAAAATGAAATAATGACTCTATAAAAGCTAATTTTAAACATAACCATGCATGTGCAAATCCATTTGATAGGCCAACACCATTTATGTAGGTAAATAAGTAAGCCTAGATTCAAAATGAATGGGGCAAAAATCACCACTGAAATACAGGCCAGTGGATTGTCTGTTTGCTACATAAATAAAAAGGTGTGAACAGACTTACCTCATGTATTATTTTACTGATATTTATCTAATGATAAAAAACCCCAGGGTCTTCTATGCCTATGACCTCTGGGAAATAAATGTCTTTTGGATGTCTTTTTGTGCCCGGATGTACTGTCCCTGCTGTATCATTTAAGGTGAAACTTAAATCTGAATATGGAGCACAGCCTCTTCAGAAATCACTGTTGGCTTAGCGTTGAGAAGTTGCTAGAAACCTAAATGGACGTTAGAAAAAGTTAGCATTAGCCCAAATTAAAAGTCTTACTTTAATGGTCACGCTTTGCCATTGGCTGATATAATACACTCATCAGTAAAAGAATGGTTGCACAAATAGTTGCACCCAGAACAAATTTACATTTTTAGGCATTTAGCTGAGGCTCTTATCCAGAGCAACTTACAAGGTTATTTGTTTAACAGGTAGGCCAGCGCAGTGTTAGGAGACTGCCCAAGGACTCATTATATTGGTGTAGCTCAGCATTTGCTACCTAAACTGGGATTCGAACCCCTGTCTCCCACATGGGGTGGTAGCTCTCTGGTGGATAGTGGTGTTAACTGCTGAGCCATACCATCAACCAACTGGAGCGAAACTTGGCAAGTAGTTTTGACGTTGTGAGGCATGTGAATGATTCAAGTTTCATGCTCGGCTGTGCATGTGACATTAGCAGGGGCCTGACTGACCCAATAGCCACGATCGTGGACAAACAGTGAGCAGTGAAGCCTGCCATAAGTCATCCTGGTAATCTCAGTACCATTGGCAGATGGCTGCACAATGCAGGGCTCAAGCATGCAGACGGTTACAGTGACTGCGCTTAACACCATATACCATATCAGAGTACACTGGTATTGCGCCAGACTGACTTAGAATGACAGTGGGTCATTTTCAGTGATGAGTCCCACTTTTGATGCGGCAAATTTGATATCTGATATAGAGTGAGAGAAGGCAAGAGAAGGAGGAATTGAAGGAATAGATTTGGGTCCAAAAGAAGCAACAGAAGATTATGTGAAAGACAATTGAAAAATGAATAATGACAGGTTGAAAGAGACGGACAGCTTACAGCAGAGGTGGAAAAGAAGAGGAATATGAGCAATATGAGGGAAATGAATGGCTTTTTACCGTAGGGTTGGTCATAAGCTGCTGTATGAGGAGTCTCCAGTTGTGGAGGTCATAGTTCACCCTGAAGTAGCCCGTCTGATTGATGTTGCCCAGCAACCACGTCTCCTCGTCTATGCGGCCCACTCGGTGCATCTCTACAAATAACGAGGGAAAGGAGTGAGGGGGGAATATTTAACGGTGCGACTGTCAGCTCATTAGAATATCCACATTGTCATTCCTTTAGAAATTGCAGACACACAAACCAAATGGTCTCCAGACCAGGCTTTGGTGATGAATGGATGGGAGCACATGCTGACACTCACTCCATTGGAGTTAATGGGAATGCCTGTAGACAGTCAGGTCCTTTATGGTGGAATCGTGCCCTGTCTGGAGTCACTTCTAATGAATCCACTCTCCATTGCTCACCCATTTACCGAGAGGTAAGAGGCGGGACATAAGATGAAATGTCAACTGAATGTAATTGACTCGTTTGCACATATGAACGAAACTGCCCACCGATGCTGATATGCTTCACGTTCGAAGCATTTATATTCATAAATGCATTAATAATGCGATTCTTTGTGCAGCGCTACGCATGTCAGTGAGCGTTTATGGATTCCATTCTTCTTCATTTCATCTTCTGATTAAACTGATTTCACAAAGGCAGTCCTTGTGTAATCCTACAGTAAATATGCATTAGAAAGTGAGCGAGGGAAGACGATTCATTTGTCTCACTCAAAAGAGGATTTACCTCATTTCATTAATGGGCTCACATCCTACATTCTTGATGTATTTTATCTTTTTCTTTGTAGTGTATGATATCTGTGTGCATTTATATACCAGAAACAGCCAGGATTCATTTTAATAATCCTAATATACAGGTGCATGCAAAAAGTCTGTTCAAATGGCACGTTAAACGTCTCCTCTACAGAGAACACACTTATGCTCATTTTAATTACTGTATTACTGTTTATCTGCTGTATGTAACAGACAGGAAAACATGAAACATGAAAAGCAGCCGGCGCAAAAGTTATGGCACATTCTCGTAGCTGTCCAAAGAAAAACATCTTCATTAAAAAAAAAAGAGTATCTTCATTTATGTCATTTTTTACTTTTATGCGTCATTTGCACACAGCAGCTGCCGTTTACATTGTGTGAGAATTTTTATAATGAATGGACCAACAGGTATGGCCCCAAATTGCTTGGAAAACAGCAGTAAAACAGTAGAACAATGCAATATTTAAGTTACCCATACATGTGTGAACTTGTTTTCACTTCAGCAAAAGAAATTCACCAGAGGTGCTCAAACCTTTGTACACAATTCTATATAGATGACTTTAGAAGGTCCTGCTACTCTGACAGGATTGTACCTATTAATCATCAGAAGTCTGGAGTAGTAGTTTCGCTATGTAGTTAGTCAACCCTGCTTTATTCTTTAAAGTCACTTACAGAATTCATAATGAATTATACAATTTTGTTGCATGGTGAATAAAAGTCAGTGTTTATCCTTTCTCATTTGGACTTCATTTGATCTCACTGGTTAAAAACTGTTTTAACAGTTGATATTTTTTTAAATGGTTTGTTTTTGTATTTATTTGCAATATACAATATAAATTCCTTGGTATATTTCTTTGAGAAACTGAAAAGAAGGCTCCTGAAAAGAATAGAAGTAGCTGTAAAGTAGACATAAATACTGAAATTGAGGGTTTCTCTATAATCTCATGTTATACATACATATTATAATGGTCATACGTATACTGTACATATGATATAATGGTCACTATGATTGGAAATTGAAAACAAAAAAAAATCTCTGACGTTTGAAGAGTACACTGGCAACCTAACTCTAGGAATTTTCACACACTAGTATGACACACTTCTTTTTGATAAGAGACATCAGATAACAATCAACTGACTTGCTCAAACTGTTGGATGGGCTACAACAGCAAAATATCGCACCAGGTTTCAATTGTCTTGGTCAAGAACAGGAATTTGAGGTTATAGTGGAAACACACCAATTCAGAGTAGACAGCTGAAGACATGAAAAACCTCTCCTTGCCTCATTAACCTTAATTTCTGCTTCTAAGTGCTGAATACACGGTCAGAATTTGGTGTGAACAGAATCCACAGGCAGGTCCTGCCCTGCATCAACAGTACAGGCTGATGTAGATGTAATGATGTGTGGAATGTGCTCAGTGATGTGCTTTGTCACAAAGCCCAGATCATAACAAACTCGCTTCATGAACATGACAATGAGTTGTACTTTAGTCACCTGATCTGAGTCCAGTAGAGCACCGTTGGAAATGTGATAGAATGGGAGATTATAGTATTACATGAAGTACACAAATCAGTGTGGACCATCTAAGGGATATTTTAGCGCCTTATTGAAGTCATCCTATAACTATGCACTCTATTTGACTGCTCTGTGAACAAAGTGAGGTCCTACCCTGTAGAACCCAATAAAGTAATACTTTCTCAATAATGTAATAACGACCAGAAATGTAATGAGATTTTGCACTTAAGTAGATCAAAAATGTAATAAAACTGCAAATATCATAACTTAATATCATAATGTAATACTTAATTACATTTCATTACTGGAAATGTATTACATTTTTAGGTTGAGCATATGTAATATCCTATAATATTACTGAAATGAACAGTAATAGACCAGTCAAACTGCACTGATTTAGTGTAACTGTTGCTACCATGAATATCATTTCTTTCATCTGACTTTCATCATTGTCCAGAATACAAGATTTAAAAGCTGGCACAACTTCTTCTCTTGTTCCAGACTGGCATTGTGTGTGTGTGTTTGTGTAAAAATCACACAGTGTGAGAACTTTGCTTTGAAAGGTATTACATCATGCATTTTCAAAACAAATATCAGCATAAATGTTCAACATATTACAATTTAACACACTAGCAATTATGTAATAATCTTTATTCCACCCCAATAATGTAATAAGATATTACATTCCATTAAAACTATCAAGTTTATTTAACTTACTGAACTGTAAGTTGTAATAATAATAATAATGTAAAACATGTATTATTAGCCTGTGTTTACTTGTGTTCAATTAACCCAATTTTTTTTAAACAATGTTCTAAAATGGTGTTCTTAATAAAGTGACCAGTGAATATACACTGACTTGTTATGAAATTTGTTTGTCTGAAATAAGTTTTTGATAGCTTTTTAATGCTTGAATGAACTACTACGAAGAGCTTACTTACTTACTTAACTGGAACTAAGCTGATCAGCTCCTTAACTGGATAAATAATATCTAAAGGGCTAAACAGCTGCTTTCACAGGGTTGGACTGAAGTACTTACTGTAGTGATTCACTGTAAAACAAAATATGATATTCTTCAAATGCCCATGTTTAAATGATCTGGGTGAATGTCAACCAGGCTCCTCCTTCCCTCACTCCTATTTACATAATTCTGGGTTCTATACCTAAATAGTTCACTGTTTGTCCAGGGTGGAATAGTGCATGTTTTGCTGGAATAACAGATTATCATAGACACATTTTACACTGTTTGGATGCTGGAGCCAGTGTTTTATTTGCTAATGTAGTGCACAATGTGTAGAGACTAGGGAGTTATTTGAGAGCATGGAGTAGCATAGAGGCACTAAAGGAGATTAGCACTGTCATTGTAATCTGGTGAGTCGAAAATACCTCAGTACACAGTGCTAGATTATGGCATATTTTGATTAATATTCACCAAAAAGTCTTAAATGACTGAAATGTACATTGATGGGCAACAGAATGTTTTCACCATCTTTTAGCAGTCTATCTTTGCTGGGAAAAATCAACATACTTTAACACAGCTACATTTTCTGGTGGAATAACTGTTTATCTTGATTATTATTATTATTAATAATAATGCTCTGATCTGCACTGTGCCTAATGACACTCTTAACTGTGGTAAAATCGCTGCAATGCATCTTGTTGCTTACTGCTTTAGTGAAAATTGGTTTAAATACTTGCTGTATAAATAAACAATACTATTATTATTATTATTACAAAGGCAATCTCACTTTAAAAGGTGAACCATATTCTTCTCTATTAAAGCTACAGAGAGTTTATACCATGTGAATGCTGTGTTCATGTGCCGTAATACTGTATTATGCAAGGGCTTTGGCTCAGGCTTTTTCAGGGATAACAAATGCGCCGGTTGAGCAGCTCAGACTGCTTGGTGGACATTCGTTTAACATCTCCAGCCATCCAAACTGCGTCTAGCCCACCGGCGGCCAGATTGGCGGAGTCAAGCCTGGGAAATAATGCATATAAATGGAGCGTCTCTACCGGCTCCCCTACAGCTTCACTTTTGAGCCTAATAGTCATTGTTCCCAGTTCACTGTGCGAGAATAGAGGGGCCAGTTAAACGGTGACACACAGCGGAGACCTTTTCAACGGTGAACCACAGAGAGGAAGTCGAAGGCTAAATTGAATTCAGCCTTTTAGAATGTAACTGGCCCCAAATGATGCGGTTCCAGCCACGGATCATCTGTCTCTCTCTCTCCCTTCTCCTCCCAGGGGAGAAGAGGAATGGAATGGGATTAAAGAGAAGGATGGCCGACACGGGGCTATTCCCCGCGTAGGGAGCGTGCAGAATAAGAATGCATTTATGAAGAAATGCATCAACAAAAGAAGCTCACAAGTCCCAGATCGAAAGCATTTAGGAGAAGTAGAGGCAGCAGTACGGATAAAACAGACCTGTGAAAAATGAGTATATCTAAAGGGTGGTGTATTTCTTCCCAGGAAAACTAGAGAGCAGAAATGTCCATTTAACCTTTAAGATATTAGAGGTGATAACAACAGGAGGTTGCAATATTACATTACAGGACCAACAACATGGAAATCAAACGTATCTGTGCATCCCGTAGTCCATGTAAGTGATTGGTATGCCTTAAAACAGTCATTTCTAATTTGTGATGACTTTTACTGGTGGAAGCTGACTCATTACTTTGTGTTTTCAAAGTCTGTACCTCTGGTTCCTTCAGGACTAGCAATGTAAGGGCTCATTCTGCTTTACTGACCTTTGAAATTTAGCTTTGTCACCAAATTTTAGAGTATTTGCTGCAAAGCATTCCCTTCTCTGGCATTGTGCAACTCCTAATTTGGACTATACATAAAAAACTAGGCTGCAAATACAGGAATTGTGGTTGTGATGTCACAACCATAAACACATTTCTATTCAATTGCACATTTAGCCTACAGCAGTTTATCCCACTTATTCATGTTGCCAATTGATAAGAACAATTGATATTATGCATTTTAAACAATGCAGCAAGTAAATCTATTTTTGTATATTAAAGGGCCGATCCATCAGAAAAACAGACTTTTTTACCTGCATTGTTTAAAACTGTGTAAAACTGTGTAAACATGTGGGTCCAACGTAAACACTGCTGATGTATCATGTACAGTAGGCCCAATCAGTCTATATATGTAAACTAAGCTGCAAAAACAGCCTGTCTGCAAGCCATCATGCTTGTGATGTCACAACCATGAACACACTTACATTCAACCCCTTCAGCTTATGTTTTTAATCTGCCTGTTTAATTGTTAGGAATGAAGAAATGTTGGAAAATGGCCTGATAAACATGAAAGAAGAATAAAGAATAAAGTTTAGGTACATAAAACCATGCAAATTAAATGAATGGACCCCAAAAAAAGCTGTGCATTTCTCTGAGCCTTTTGCTACAGAATGTATAACTAATAAAACTGCAACATGCTATGGAAGTTATATTTATGATATTAGTTTTAAATAGCAAACAGTATAGCAAGCATATAATAATGGCTTTAGACTTCTAGGTGTTAAAGTTACAGTGCTTGTCAGAGTGGCAGTACCTTCTAAACTACAGCTGTTTTGCCCCGAGGCACGGCTTCTGCTAAAAACACTCACATTAATAGCAGGGGTTCAGACACTATACCCTGGAGGGGACAGTTATGTTAGGGAACAGAGATGGACCCTTACTGTAGTGAGACAGTGACAGTACCCTCACCCCTGAATCTGACAGTGTGCACGAACACACGCTGTTTAATCATGTCTGCGTGCGTGTGCCGCCAATGGGAACTCTGGCTAGGCCTTACCTGATTTATTAGACACCCAGATGATAGTTTCAGACGATATGTGACTGGAGTTTCCCACGGAAAGTGTCAGTGGGATCTGCCACTGGAAGCTGAAAGGGAGAGAAAAGAAATAGACTGTTATAGAACGAGTATAAATCTCACATATATGATTTCCCCTTGCACCCCAAATGAACTCAAGCAGACAGGGCATGTTTGGCGGCTTAAGGTTGCTTTCTTCAGTTTTGCACTGGAGCTTTGAAGTTAAGATAAAGAAAGCTTGTTCCCCTACGATTATCATCATTGAACTGCACGCTTATGTCAGATATGTGGGTAAATTATTAGCATTAACTGAGGTATTGGAAATTAATATAAACATTTTAAATAATGAATGTAAACAAAGCAACAGGATGAAGTAGCCTCAGAACTAGATACACTTGGTAGGAGGAGACAGTGGTCTATAGGGAAAATAGGAATAGTAATCATTTTTTTTTTACCTGGAGGAAGTCTAATTATTCTTTAATGTAATAATCTAATTATTCTTTTAAAGTTTAATACAAGTTTAATAGAAAATAGAAAACTGGTAAAAAGAGTAATAGTAAATATCTGTGGAAAAAAGAAAACACCCACTGTAAACAAAGTGAAATGAATCAACGGAACAACGGAATATTATTATTATTATTATTATTATTATTATTATCATTATTACACAAACAGTTCCACAATCTCTGGTCTTTCTTATAGTGGTAAATTGCTGAAAGGAATTTATACTGCAAATTATAAATTATAAAATATATCGTCGCTGTCCAAAGAAAAACAGGTATCTCCAAAATGGCTACTTTACAGGAGAGGCCAAAAACCTCATTTAATTTGAATGTAAGTCAGTGGAACCAGACGTCTTTCCCAGCAGTTTGGGGCCATTTCTGTTGGTCCGTTCTTCATGAAATTCCCACACAGTGTAAAAAGCAACTCATGTAATCAAATGAGGCATAAAAGTAAAAATCAACAAAAATGGAGATACATGTTTTTCATTGGACAGCGACGATATCTTTACACAATTAAACCTGCATTGTTCATGTTTAACAGGGGTGCCAATATTTGTGGAGGGCACCATATAGCAATAGAGTTCATCTCATGCCAGTGCTTTGCTCATTTCCTGTAATACTGTATTACGTCAGGGTTTTGACTCAGGCTTTTTCAGGGGTAACAAATGTGCCGTTTGAGCAGTTCATACTGCTTGGTGGACATTTGTTTTACCTCCAGCCATCCAGGCTACGTCTAGCCCACCAGCGGGCAGATTGGTGAAGTCAAGCCTGGGTAAACATGCACACAATGCATCATGAAAAGATGGCTTACTACAAAGATGAACTTACTCTTCCTGAGTTTATGCCAATTTAGATACTAGAGGCTCAAAACTTGCCACCCTGTCTGTACTGGGTAGGGTGCTCGCATGCGTCATTAACTTTTCTCTGGGAATCATAAACAAAGAAACAGTGCGGCAGATCTCGAGTCATGCGTTGTCTCGTATTTTTGATGGGAAAGGTTTTGAGTTCAGAGTGGGATTAATCTAAAGAGTTGGGCAGC
Source organism: Prochilodus magdalenae (assembly GCA_024036415.1). NCBI lineage: Eukaryota > Metazoa > Chordata > Actinopteri > Characiformes > Prochilodontidae > Prochilodus > Prochilodus magdalenae. The sequence continues at coordinate 224,544 of JAMWET010004337.1, forward strand.
TTGGCATGTCCATGACATAAAGTTCATATCACATCCAAATCGTGCAGCTGGTGTTTCGCAGAACCTTGAAAATCATCCCAATATTCCAGAAAACATTTTGCTTTTAATATGAGCTTAAATACAATTGAGATAAAATACAATTCAGAAAAAAGAGTGAATTGTGTTATCTTTACATTAGCATGGTATATTTACATAAAAGATATGCCACATGACAGTATAAATGTCAGTGTTGTTAATGGTAAACTGTCTGTTTGTGAAACATTCATTTAAAGCTATATGTGCATTCCTCCATCATACGCCTTATGATAGGTCAAGATGGGGGCACACACTGTGGGAAGGATTGTCTTTAAGTGGTGCTCTGAGCAGAGATATTGTTTACGACTGTTTGCTGGCCTTGTTTCTGAAGAAGAGGTAAACAGACCATTATTTTGGAATGCTTTCAAGAAGAAGTCGACCCAGGAACATTACAGCAGTAAACCTTGTGGGAAGGCACGCTCCTGGTTTATGATTCTGAGTACGCCTGGCTGCCGTGGGTACAGAAACCAAAAAGCTGCGGCCATATATTTAATCTGTCAATCACCTTACACTTACTTAAATTTCTTACACCACTTGACATAGTGCTATCTAGCCTATTGGACATTCCATGTTTATTATTCCATGTTTGGATTGCCTGTCCGTGTTCATAGATAACAGTGTGTATACTGTGGAAGAAACCAAATGCACACGTCTACTTGAGATTAGTTCACAACTCAACATTGCTTGAGGCAAATGGCCTAGGCATGCATATATTAGCATGTAGCTAGTTAATTGTATATGAGTTTCCATTACATTAGGTGTTGCTCCAACGCAATGCTACAGTAACAACCCTTAGATACCAGGCATGTTTTGGATGACTGCCTAGATTACATATGTGAGGGAAAATCTGTGTAAGGTTTTAGCTAGCATTTAACAGCTACATGTTAATTCTTGGCTTTTAATGTGTCCATGGTCTAAAGAGGGTTTGCATGAACAGTGATTTAACTGGACATTTTTAATGTGTTGTTATCTAGTCCAAAAAATCCTTAATGCAAATGTAGTTTAAAGATCTGAAAGCTTTGAGTGCTTATACGTTCTGACATGACAAGAAGGGAAGTAGATAACGCCTTTGGCGTTTAAACGATCATCCTCTAGTCCCCTATCAGTGGTCACAAGATGCTACGGGATAATGGACTATTCTCAGTCCAGCAGCACCGCTGTGTCTGATCCACTTGTACCAGCACACAGGGGAATTTAATCCACATGCCTACAGGCTTACCTGGAATAGAGTTAAGGGGCGCTGAGTAATTCAGCACCTCTGACCAGCTTTCCTAATATGTATATTAATGTACTCCCCTTCACCAGCTGGGGCTGATTTAATCAAAGAGGAAAAGAATATTTTAATAAGTCTATCAAATCACAGGCTCTTCGCCAAACTCTGCCTTTTTTGTTTGCCCTCCTGCTGCTGCGCAGCAACCGTCACTATCTCCTTAGCCTACGTTCCGTTATTAGTGCACCAGCGTTTGAATATAAAACTCCAGCAGTGACTAATAGACGTCCTGTAGAGCCTGCTGTTTTCTATTCAATTCAATTCCATTCAATTTAATTTAATTGCCATTATACCAATACCATGTTGTACAGTATAGCAAAACACTACCAGGCTACTTATCTATAGCAGTTATAAGACAAATAGGCAATAGTGCAGGGCAACACAAGAAACACAAGAAGACAGAAACACAAGTCAGTATATATGTAGGCAGTAACTAAAAAGATGTGCATGAGCAGTAACTGTAAATCACAATATGGCTATGGTTAGAACTAAGGTGCAAACATCAGATAGCATAAATATGTAGAGGAGCAAGATACAGTGTGCTGAGGTAGCCAGGTGTGTAAATTAAGTAAGTGATTGTAAACATCAGAGGTATAATAGTTTACAGTGCAGGTAGTAGAGCATAGCAGCTTAATGTTCAGCTTAATGTTCAGGTTACAAGCTTACAGCCATATAGCTTACAGTAGAGATATTGAAGTAACGCGAAATACAGCTTGGACATATTTATATATTAGATATATTAGATGAGTATAGAGATTCAGTTAGTGGAAGTGCACACAGTCTTATGAGCTCAGTGTGCAGATATACTGGGGTGATCAGGGTTAGATCACTAACAGTGTTGTAGTCATGTTCTGGTAGGTGCTGCCGGTGTGACCAGTTTGGCAGCTCATTAGTAAGAACAGTTCTGTCCTTCTGGCTCGGATGTTTTGGGAACTCGTTCCGGATAGCAGAGGTCGGAACAGGTGAGGGCTGGAGTGGATGCCTTTCCTCATACATCTCCTGTTGCATATGTCCTGTTTGGGTAGGAGGGCTTTGGTCATGTGCCCCAGGGTGCAAGGTTTGGATTCTACCCATCCAAAGCCAAAAGAAAGTTGTACTCATCCATTTTATGCTAATTTGGTATTTACATTCCTCTTTTTCTCCAAAGGCTGGCAGGTTTTTCGTGAAAATGTCAGAGCAAACATTAAGCTAACGCTAACTTCTGTGGCTACAGTACAAGGTAGGACACAAAAATGTCCAGAACATGTTTCATGCCTCTGTGACAGAATGTATTTGGCTTTGATTATCAGGTTTGGGTTTTTAAGCTTGCTGTTTTCCCTGTCTTTGTACAGCTGCTTGTTTTTACTAGCTATGCTGTGTGGGCAGATGTGTTTGTATTAAGTAGACATGTCATAGTGAAGCTGCTGCAGTGTTGGTTTGCATCACTTTTAAAAAATGTAGTAGATTTACCAAATGTGATAGATTTGCTAAATTTATTAAAACTGATGTTAACAAACCAACACAGCAGCACCTTCACTATGAAGTGTCAGCTAACAAACTTTTTCCTAACTTACTGTTTTAGTTTTAAATTCCATGAGTGAGGGTAAACTGATTTCTTATTTGTGTTCTCACTTCCACCTAAATGGTTTAAAAGAGAATCCTTCAGCTTTGTTTGGAAATGGACTGCAGTGCCAGTTCAGTGCTTTCAGTGGTTTGGTTTTGGGATTTGGTTTGTGCAGGAATGGATGGCACTGCTGGGGTTGCTGACTGGCAGTAGTAGCATGTGTAGCATTACAAAAATGAGGTGTTAGGTTTTTGGGGTGTAACTACATCCAAAGAGCCCATGACCACCTGTATCCCAAGGACCAGTGGTGGTCTTTTCGATAAGAAAAAGTTACTGGCAACATCCAAATTAGATATACTGTACATTTTAAATAATGTACTTCAATATATAGAATATATATGCAGAAACATGGTAATTTATATTTAGAGTTTTCCTAAAGCAACCTTGAATTGAGGAATATATATATAGGAATAGTCTATATAGACTAGGTTTAAAATGATTTCATTTGCGAAGACTTTTTGCCGTGCAGACGGCTGCAGCCATGCTGGAGTTCAGAGTGGTCAAAAATTCAGCACAAAATGAGAACAAAGACAGGACAACCCCAGCACAATCATTCAGCAGGGCTTCATCCGCCTATATGGAGAGAATGTCTTTTCAGCAGGCAATACAACTCACACTCAGAATTAAAATCACACAATAAGACGTCTACACCCAAAGCAGCCACTACCACCAAATTTGAATGAAGCACGATATCATTTACTCACAAGTTGTGAAACACACAAGCTCCTTTCACACACACATGCACACAGACACATACTCAGTGAGTTTGCATCATGCAGTGTTCATCTACTTGTCATGGTCTCTATCACTCTGTAGTGATGCAATTTCACCGTATGTGTATATGTGTGTCTGTAAGCTGAACACATCCATTCAAACCATTTCTGACAGCTGTCACACATATACACATACACACGTGCCCCTTCCTCCCCTTGGCCTGTCAAAATGCCGGCCACCCAGGTGGTCATGGTCTGCTGCCTGCCAGGCTGAATTACCTCAGACAAGCAGAAAAAAGCCATGGCCGGACCCGCGGCTGAGAAATTAGCGCCATTACAGAGCAGTACTAAGTCCCGCCGAGCCTGACAATCTACACCCTTTTGTCCCTGTCTGAATCAAGACCTTTCATTATTTAATTATGCCAATTATCCGCCTTCATGAGTCCAGATGCCCATGTGGCTAATGTGTTTGGTCACCAGGGACCTGGAGGGAAGCCTAATTTGATAAAAAAAAAAAAAAAAAAAAACAATAAATGGCAGCATGATCAAAAAATCCAGTCTTTTCAGGTTAGGGGTCAAATTATTTTACAAAAATCATATTCAACACCTTAAAATCTTGTGGTCAATTTTAAGTCCCGGAGTATATGTTCCTTTCAATGGAGAACCTCACTTTAAAAAGCGGTGAAGGCCAGAACTAGGCTTAATCTCTTAGTCTCTGCTCAAGAAAACAACCCTAAGTGTGCACACAATTTCTTATCCTCATAACTACTGAAATTATTCACTAGTTTCATTGTAGTTATTTAATTGTATAGCTGTCAGTAAACAATGTATAATAATCAGTAGATAATATACGATTAATAGATGCTACTAGATAATGTTACAGAATAAACTGATATTTAATAGACACTGAATAATTCAGAATTATTACTGATTAGTTAATACTAGCTATAAAATAATGTATACCTGTTACTGTAAAAGTAATAATCTTTATTCATAGAGTGCTTTCATACCAGTGGCAGCTCAAAGATGGTTGGTAACAGTAATAGAAGAAATTATGGGTATTCATATACAATCATATAAGAACAATGACACAAATCAAATGTAGAAGTACCAAGAAGATATAGAGTTTTAATAAATGCTGAGATAAAGAGATGCATGTCTTGACTGCTGAGCTTGAGTATCAACTCAAATGTGCAACTGGGATTTACAGTTTAGAAACGTAACTGTCAGTGGTCTCTCCACATTTTCAGTATTCTATGAAAGGTGTTTGCAGAGGGCTATTATTTGCAGATCTAAGATCATGCGATCACACAGATCTTATGTGCTATGAGTTGGTGCTAGGTTAGTCAGAGCATTATATAATAACAGCAGAACCTTAAGGTCTATCCTAGAAGATACAGGCAGCCAGTACCGTTATTTTATAACAGGAATAAAATGAGCTCTCTTCCTTGTTTCTGCTAGAGTCTGTGCCACTGCATTTTGTACGAGAAGTAGGGGATGGACAGTTTCTTAGGAGCCCCAGTAAAAAGAGCATTACAGTGATCAACTGTAAATTTCTACTATATAATAAAAAAATTAATTGTAGACCCAGATTGGTCTATAGTAACCACCATACTACAAACCTAACCTCCTGAGACCCGGACTTGCTTGGTGTGCAATTTTAATTTCTCTTAGCTATTTGTGATTAGTAGGACCTAACCAGTATTAAAGCTAAACGCTGTCTTTGTACAGTCCTCATATGAGACCAAGGGTTAAAGTTTTAAAAAGTCAAATCATGGCGCAGAGAAGCAGAAATGTAATGTCCTCATATGAGGATGCTGGGGTCTCAGGAGGTTAAGGCTCAAGGGGCAAAAGTTGGCTCTGAATGATAGTTTAAAAACAGTCCACAGGCCCCTTTAAAACCTTGCATGGTGTCAGTTGTCTTCTTCAGTCTAATGGTGCCAGCAAGCAATGTAAAACACGGCTAATATTGTTAATATGCTAATGTCTGTGTGTCTAAATCATCACCCCAGTGCCTCCAACACTGTCAATAAATTTGCAGTTTCTGACACTTTATGGCTGTTCTGGCACTGCCACGTACAAATATGGACAAAAGTATGGACAAAATTGGACTTCAATATTCCTGCTACTATTTTTAGCTATGCAATGTGTTTTTATCCATGCTTACAGATTGCCATCAGGCCCTTGCAACTGGTCCAGAATGCAGCAGCTCGACTCATGTTCAATCTTCCTAAGTTCACCAACTCACTCCACTGCTGCGCTCCCTTCACTGGCTTCCTGTTGCTTCCCGCATCACATTTAAAATTCTGATGCTCGCCTACAAAGCCAAGAATGGACCATTGCCTCCCTACCTTATGGCAAGGGTTAGGAGTCGATCTGTACCTCGAGCCCTTCGAGCTTCAAGTACAGCTCAACTTGACCCACCATCCTTGAAGACTCATAGAAGACAAGCGTCCAGACTCTTCTCTGTCCTGGCTCACAGTGTCAAGTGTGTCAAGTTGCATAAAACTTTCATGACTTTTTAGCTACGTTAGCCTTGTAGCTCCAGAGCTTAAAAGCAAAGCAAACCAAACTTGTCGTGGCTGATTGACTACATTTGAGGTAATCGTAGAAAGTGAGCAAATTTGACTTTCAGCTAAGCTATTGCTTTAAGGCCACAGATGTGGTTCTTGAGACTGCTGAGAAGTTTCTATGAAACACTTGAAAGTTTGAACAAGGTCGCAGTCTGCCTTTCAGGGAAAACTAGTAGTCTACCATTGGGGAACGTGTTATGCATGCGATTATGCATTATAAAGCCAATTAGACAACGCAATAAAAACAATGCCATATGTTTGTGGGGAGAGTACACAGGGAAATTCTCAGTAAGGCTGTAGTGGATGAGTGCAGGGGAAAACACACTTATGAGCTGCACTGATCATACCACCATCTGTGTGTATGAAAATGGAATAGGACACACATGCACAGCCATACTTCCCATACTGATCCGTCTTCATCAGTGGAAATGAGAAGAGAAGAAAGTGGAAATGTATTGAGTGTATTGCAGCAGTAATGGCACTACTGTGGATCATGACATAATCAGTATACATCATGATCGTGTAGAGTCATGAATGGTAACGTTATTTACACCATGATGCAATGAGACACTTTATGGCTCATTGGCTTGTAGTTAATGTTTTACGCATGTTTAGATTCTGTGAGAAGAGACTAAGAACACAGCATTAGCCATGCTAACCAGCAAATAACCAGCAGAAACACCTCCCTAACCCTTACCTACCTTGTTGGTGTATAGTTAGAGACTGTTAGATACCCAAACTGTTGATGCACAGCTTGTTAGCCATCCTCTAGACCAATGTGTCTCAACTGTGGTCCTGGAGACACTCTGCCCTGCGTATTTAAGTGGATCCCCTGCTTTAAATTAGCAACTGCAGCTTCAAACAGGTTTGTTAATGCCGGCTTTAATGAATGATACATAGTTATGGTAGAGACCTTCAATGCAGAAGGATTTTAGTCTAAAATTTAAGTCAGAAATGTGTTTCGAAGTGATTCAGTAGATTGATTCATATCCTGGAGTAATTGATTTGGTGTGTTTTAATGAAGTAACCAATAAGTCTAAGTACAGGTTATTTCTAATAAAGTGGCCAGTGAGAGGAAAGTGGGTGGAACCACTGGTTTCCCTGTTCCACAGTACATAGCCCCACAGGTACACAGTTGCCCCATTTTTCACACTTCCATGGAATATTGTCTGCAGTGTTTTTGTGACCTTGCAGATAACTACGTTGGCTAGCACAGTGCTTAAAGTGTTTCAGCATACAGTCTGGGAACACTGCCATTTTTCCCACCCAATAAGGGCATGTCCAGTTCTAATCTAATTCATTTTTTTTCACAAGATACGGATGGCAAATGGCAGCAGCTCAACTGTGCCCTGCAAAAGCTCACTGCAGCAAGTGGCATAAGTAGCTTCTCAAGGTTCATTTGTAGTCTGTTTACGTAGGGCCTCCAGTGAAGTAGACACAGGCATCTATGTGGCCTTATGAGGTTGTGTTGTTGTTCTGTCAAACAGACTATGTGGTTTACCCTCCTGGTCTGTTGAAAGGTATACATTTGCACCTAGCTTGTTATGTAACTGTGCCTGTAGATTTTTATTAAATCAGCTCCATTAATTAAAGAGTTCAGACAGTTAGTAATGTATGGTAAGCGGTCTGGAGTTTAATTCTTGACTTGGTCATGCAGATTCCTCCTTTACAACATCCGGAGGATGCGACCCTTCCTTTCTCAGAAGGCCACCCAGCTGCTTGTCCAGTCTCTGGTCATTTCAAGGCTAGACGACTGCAGTTTGCTCCTGGCTGGTCTTCCTCCACGGGCCATCAGGCTCTTGCAACTGGTCCAGAATGCAGCAGCTCGACTCATGTTCAATCTTCCTAAGTTCACCCACGTCACTCCACTGCTGCGCTCCCTTCACTGGCTTCTTGTCGTTGCCCGCATCACATTTAAAACTCTGACGCCCGCCTACAAAGCCAAGAATGGACCAGCGCCTGCATACCTTATGGCATAGGTTAGGAGTCGATCTGCACCTCGAGCACTTCGAGCTTCAAGTACAGCTCGACTTGACCCGCCATCCCTGAGGACTCATGGAAGACAAGCGTCCAGACTCTTGGCTCCCAGATGGTGGAATGAACTCCCACTGGCTGTCCGAACAGCCGAGTCTCTCGCGGGCTTCACACTCAGACTGAAGACCCATCTCTTTGTAATGCACCTAAGTGAGTGAGCACTAGTAGATGTGTAAGTTATGTGTATGTACTTCTGTTGCACTTATAATAACCTTTTCTTCTCTATAGGTATGAGCGCTGGGCTGGGGTTGCCAGGTAGTGTACTTTTGCTTTATATATGTCTGTGTATTGATCTCTGTAGGTATCAGTACTTACCCCTGTTCAGACTGTCTCTGAGCTCATGGTGTGTTTAGATTCTAACCTTCCTGTACTAGCTGGAAATATTATCCAACAGAACACTAAGCACGGTTGTAGGTCGCTCTGGATAAGAGCGTCTGCTGAATTCCACAAATGTAAAAATAGTTCAAAAGGGAAGGTAGCTGTCTCAAGCATACAGGTACAAATGGCAGAAAGGGTCTCGATGGCATCATGGTTCAGAACAGTTCATTTTGCTAGTTTAAAAGCTTTGGTGACACTTTGATCTTACCACATAAGTGATCCTGCTTTAATATCAGTCAAAATCAGACAGCAGTCAATATGTCATTGGTCATGTAAGTGTTTTTTTGAACTATGTAAACATTACTTCTAATACTACAACAGTGATATCACCAAAAGCAGCAATGTCTCCTTCGATGTGTGGAAAATGGGTCACAAAGCAGGTGTTAATGATTGGCTAAAAGGAGTAATTGAAATTGGGTGTGCCAAAGACCATAGTGTGAAGGAACTAGCTGAATTTTCTGGTATATGGAACAGGCCTACCAGCAGTGGCACAAATCCTAGTCTACAGGGAATTCTCCTCAGAATTGCGCCACGGAAAGCACCACCAAATCTGGCCCAACTGACGACTGTTTAATACAGGAGTGACTGAACATTGATCACCTACACTCAGACCAAACTTGTCCAGTCTATGTCAAATCGAATCACAGCTGTTATTCATGCTCATGGAGGTACTGCATGCTACTGGGTATGATTCAGTCACAGGTGACTAATTTTTTGTCTGATGAGCTTATGTTCCAAAGTCTAAACCTATTGCAGACAAAAGCTTTTGTCTTTTTTTGTAGGTATCCTTTGTTCTGTACTCCCTGCAAAAAGCAATGAAAAAAACATCACTCCAAACTTGCTCCAACCTCAAGGCCGAGAACAAAAGTGCAAGAAAGTGGTGGCGCCACATCAATCAAGTTTTTCACACTGATATATTCATAAGTACCTGCAGTGACTGAGCTCCTCTGAGACATACAAATTCATTCCCGCAAGAAATGAAATAGTGGCTATGTCCACATTTCACCTTCAGTATGCCTGCTTTCTTGCTGAGAGGAATTTTCCTCCCTCTTTCTTTCTCTTACTTCATTGTGTGGGTCTCTCTGCTTGCTGCTTAGCTTTCTCTGCTAGTTTGAGGCCTTTTCCAGTCTCTGCTGTATGAGAACAGGGTGTGGGGATAATGAGGCCCATGGGGGGCTGCAAGCTCCAGCAAAGCAACCAGACCCAAACATGCTCAGACCCCAAGTTTAAACAACCACCATCTCTCCTGAAACCAGGGGAACACACATCTGCCTTAATATCCCTTAATTACAGCTTATTAAAGCCCCCCCTAGACCACCAGCCAATACAAGTGGTGGTCAGCAAGCTGTGTTCGATAAGGTTTCTCTGTGTGAGCCCAAATTAGAAATTGGTCAGCCAAAATTTACATGCAGTTACAGTGCCAGTCACACATTTGGACACACCTATACCTGAATGTCTTATTTGTTTTAATTACTTTGACTCCAACCAGACTGGTAAACTACTTCAGGCAAAACAGACAGTCTACTTGAATATAGGCTCCCATGCATTCTACAGATTCCTTCCAAACTTTAAACTCAGTATTGCAATATTAAAAATGACTTAAAGTATGTCTGATCTTAACATCAGTTTATCTTAGTGTTTAAATATATAGTGTTCAAACCAGAACACATACTGTAAATGGTAACTAATTAACTTTGCGAAGCTTTCCTTTCCCCAAGCACGATAACATTTTAAATGTTTACAATGTTTTATAATTGTAAAAAAATAGGTAGCGAATAAAAGCATGCACATTATACATTACAAATAATTCATTATAGACTTTCATTAGCCTAATTCTTACAAACCATGGATATCAAGTTACAAAGAGTTCTAAGCACATTTATAACTATTCATGAATATAAGATGCATTGAAAGTGTTACCAAACCTCCTTAATGACTGTATAAATGCATTATTAGGTCATTTCTAGTGAGTGGAAGTAGAAGCTACGTGTTTCTAATAAAGTGTCCAGTGAATATAATACGAGCTAGGTCTTTCTAATACAGTGGAGTGGAATTATAAGCTAGGCATTTCTAATAAAGTGGCCGCTGAGTGCAAGTACAAAGTAGAGTTGGTGTTTCTAATGAAGTGACAAATGAGTGGAATTACCAGCTAGGGGTTTCTAATAAAGTGAACAGTGAGTGGAAGTACAAGGTAGTAGTTGCTGACGTTGACAGTGTAACGAACTTTGTTGGGTTGAGTGAAGGCTCCCAGGGAGAGAGATGCAGGTGGTTAGCCACTTGCCCCGGCCTCCATAGAGAAACCCATGCGGGAGACAGCCATTGCGGTGTACTGGAGACCATTTATTGGGCAGGGGAGTACCCACGCCTCATTCATCACAATCCAGGATAACAGCAGTGCAGCAGAACATACGCCCCGCATGCATATCCGTTCATGTTTCTTCTCTCTCTCAAACTGTACAGTGCGCATGCGCTCAATACAGGCACTTAAAGTAACCGTTACAACAGCATCTCTCTCTCCAGAACTGAAGCTAGCTCAGGAGTGTGTTTAGGGCCTGGATGCTGGGCTACAGATAATGGGCCTTTTTTGCTGTAGCCACGGGTCTCTTTCTGATGTCATAATAATTTGATATGAATGTGAATTATGGGCTCATACAACCACTGAATCTTTTGTAATGTATGTATCCCTAACACATCACTGCCTTAGCCACACGACGTGGTGACTTTTTAGACCCTTTTTACTTTCTTACTGAAAAGTGATGAGCGACAGATGATGTAATGCTTCCAGGCAATACAGAAATCTAATCACTTACCTCAGTAACTTTGTCTACCTAGCATCACTTTGCTAGGTTTCGCTACATTTAGCTAACAGCAGTTTGCTAGAATCAGCTAACAACTGGATGCTGCATTTACCTGACAAGTTTGCTGGACCTACTGTAAATCCAGCATGAGCAGGACAATCTGTTGACATAGAATAAGGCACTGATGCTGTTATGCTGGGCAGAAGAAATGAAAGTTAATATGTTGATCACCAGCAAGAACAGAATATGATGTGTTTTGGATGTTGGTGATCCTCCACATAAAGCTTGCTGTGGAATTCATGCTGGTATATATATAACCTTTTTAGCTACCTGCTGAACCCTGATTGAAATACAATACATACAACATATTATAGATAAACATGGGAGCTATAGAAAATATCTTAGACCGATTGTAGCTCCCAGACCACCTCTGGAGCTGACCCTGAGAACAGTGTTTCATAATGTTATTACCAAGTGATAGGTGGTGTTATTGCCTTACAGGTAACTTGGGCAATAACCACACAGCTAAAAACAATCCAGATTAAATGGACCATTTGTTGACTCTCTAGTATAGATGGAGGCGACAGCATCACCAAATGAAGTCTGATAACTGATCACAGTGTTGTAGGATCTATTTATCGACTGCTGGGAAGCATGTGTGTGTGTAACCAGGCATTGTGTAAATCAGCTGACCCCTAAAAGTCCCCCACCGATATCAATCAGAGTAATCGCACTGGAGCGCCACACAATTACGCTTGAATAACAGCACCAGGTGTGGTCCGACAGCTACCTGAGCACAATGAAATGCGCGAAAAATCAGCCTCAGATCCACCGTTGGCGGGGGGTACAGGGGTTGGGGGGATGGGGGATGAAGGCTAACGTAATTAAGGCGAGTAATTGCATCGCCCCCGTTAGAGTCATGCAGCTCCGCAGGTGACGAGGAAATCAATTTGTGCCTCCAACCTCTAATTCGATTTAGTTATTTATTTTCACCACGACTGCTGCGAGGACGTGATGGTGGAAATCAGGAGCGGCTGGGAGGGGGCGAGAGGGGTGAGGTGGGAGTGGTCAGGAGTGTGAATTGTTTGAAAAAAATGAAAGAAATAAAAAATAAAACAAGCACTGAAATGTGATTCTAATTAAGCGCCAGTCCAGAGCGATTTATGTCAGCAGCTCTGATGCACTCACCTGACCTTCCTTTGATGAATTATAAATAGGTTGTGGAGACACTCGCTTCCTTTTAATTACTTTCACTTTCCTCTCGTATTGACGCTGGAGTGAATTAGGATCACTAAATTACTTAGGTATTAATACATCGTGCAGCCACAGAACAGTTCCTATGCAATCCAGTTCAAGATAATATACAATACAGTAGTAGTCTGATATCTCAGAACGCCTTTGTCCTAAACTGCATATTGATACATCACACGGTGTAACAGGCCACACCCCCAAACACTTAAAAAAAAACCTAGACTGCCAGCTAAGTGAGCATTGACATAACTCTGGAATTTTGGCCTGCCTCAATCTTTTAAAGTCGCAATAGGGTATTCTAAGGATCCTTCACACCTATCTTGTTTAGTGCAGACCTACTAAAACAGTTGCGACAGGAACGAACACTGAAACTGTCCTCTGGTTTGCACCAAAGACTCAACTGTCATTCGGCAAAACTCGATCCACTTCTGTGCGTACCCTGATCTAGTTGTCGGTAAGAACATGCTTGTATGATGATCTGCACCATCTACCTTCTAGTAGCATGACATTAATGTTTTACTGTCTGCCTAAACCCCTGCCCCGGTCGCTGGTCCAATCCCCTGAACTTCCACCTAACCCCCAGCTGCTCCCTGGGTGCTGTCCACCACCCTGGGCAAGTGTGCTCACTGACCACAAGTGTGTTTACTAGCGTGTGTATTTCGTTGCATGGTTGAGTTAAATGCAGAAGACAGAGTTATCTGTGTGCAATCACAAATGCCAAGTAGTTCTAATCTGCCAGGTTTGAAACTTAAGAAAGACAATAAAATAAACGTTTATCTTGCATAAGCAACAGAGGTGGCAAGTAACGAAGTACAAGTACTTTGTTACTGTATTTAGGAAGGCTTTTTAGGCATCTGTACTTGAGTGAGTTTGTCTCCTAAAACTTTTAGCTTTTTCTCACTACATGTCAAAAGGAAAATCTGTATTTTTACTCGCTACATTCTCGAAACAGACATGTTGATTTAGATTTCACAATCTATTTCACCTACGTTTACAATCAGTTTCATTTTATTTCTCTATTAATGTATTTTCAATCAGGTGATTATATTCATGAGGCACAAATTAGAATTCTACTGGCTGTGAAGGAGGGGACAGGGGTGTCAGAGTGAACCTGTGATGGCTTTCAGGCCCCCAGCAGTGAACACGTGGGGAGAATAAACAATATAGTGTATACTGGAGTGTATACTGGATATTGGTCTAAAAGGAACCTGCATCATCGGCCTAACTCCGGAGTAATGCCGGAGTGGATGATCAGGAGAGCAGGGGGAGAATTCCTGGGGGAGAATATGTTATCTATGTAAAGTCAGATATGTGTGTGAACTTAGCTTTCTGATTGGTTGCTGTTATTTGCCATAAGGGTGTTGGTATATGCAGGGTGAGGACTGCACTGCTATTAGGAATGTAATCCGATGCAGTGATCCCCATTGCTAGACATTTGCCAGCATTCTCTGACCGTATATTACTTGAACTGTTACTTAAGTAAGGGAATTTTGCCACCTCTGATAGGTGACCTTACCTTTGTACTTTCTGTGTCACAGTCTAAGTATCTGGACTAACTGAGAAAGCTGTGAACTGCTGTCTGTGTTTGCTGGGTTTCTGATATGATGATATACAATCAGTCTTTTATGATACACATAGGTGTTAAGCATCTCAATTTTCATGAAACGTGGGAGTGTTTTCACTCAAATGGTGACAAATGTTAGAATAGCAAAGCACTTGTGTGCCATTTAAATCTCTAGCCACTAAACAAACACCTACGTCTGCAATTTAGTGGCCTTTAGCTGCTGCAGTGTGAAAGTAACACAATCAAAAAACAAAAACACACCGTCACCAAAACCCAAACTGTTCAGGTAAGCATCCTACAACAACCTGTGAAAACAACACCTAACACGGCATCTTGGCTGCAATAACAAATGTTATTCGTGTTACACCTTTTGGAAATAAATAGTTCTGGTCTGAACAGGAATATAATTCACACGTTAGTTGTTGCTATTGCAAACAGAACATGATTTTTTCTAGGGATTTATTTGGAGGACAGGTGCGTCTCAGGACTAGCTTAACGTCTACATGTGGCAGGAAACACATTTGATCTGTAATATATAGAGCTGTACTGTCCAAAAGCCACATAATCACAGTATAAGATATCACATTATGGTGGCTAACAGTAACAGCTGTAGTGTTCTACAAACACCATGGAAAAAGACAAGTATTAAAAACCAAAAAGAATGGACATCATTCAGTCAAATATATGATGATGGCTACATTCCTTGCCACTGATGGTGCTAAAGCACCAAATCCATTTGTGTATGGTAGATGATGAATTAAGTAAATGAGTTTATGAAGCTCTCCAATGTCTTTGCCA
This sequence comes from Prochilodus magdalenae, assembly GCA_024036415.1. Taxonomy (NCBI): domain Eukaryota; kingdom Metazoa; phylum Chordata; class Actinopteri; order Characiformes; family Prochilodontidae; genus Prochilodus; species Prochilodus magdalenae. The sequence goes on from JAMWET010004337.1 coordinate 239,601, forward strand.
CATGGAGACAAAATTTCTTGACAAGAGCATTCCCTTCTAGACGCTAGACATCTACACTCAGCTCCACTCCTGGGACGAGTTTGAGACGCACTGCTGCACCACTTTCACAGCCAGTGTGAACCTGTTAACCTGAGTGTCGAGATGTTCTATGTTCACACAACACAGAGGTAGCATGTGAAGAATGTTTTACAGACTGTAGCCCTTTTGTGGATGTACTGTTGGATTTAGGCATCTTCTAGCCATTCTTTAATGACCACTTCATGACTGCAAAGCTGTTCTTAGCCAGATATTTTATTGGCAGTTGACCACACTCAATTATAGGTGGACAGTATACAGATTTATATGGTTTTAATAATAAAGTGGTCAGTGAGTGGATATACAAGGTTGGTGTTTCTAATAA
>JAMWET010004337.1:242500-292500 GCA_024036415.1 Prochilodus magdalenae
AGAGAGAGAGAGAGAGATGGAAAGAGAGAGAGAGAGAGAGAAAGAGAGAGAGAGAGAGTGAGGGAGGGAGGAAGCAAGCAAGTAGGATCAAAAGAAAAGGAGAGAGAGGAAGGAACAGATGTGAACAGTGAAAGTAAAGGGACAGATAAAGGAAAAGAGAGAAAGTACAAAATGACAGGTAGTAATGATGCAAAAGAAAAGAAAAAATAAGACAAGATGAGCGAGAGTTCAAGAAAAGGAAGAGCAAGAAGAGGAAGAGATGGATAAAATGAATTGAAAAGGTGGAGGTGAAAAAACAACGTAGGATAAAACAGAAAGGAAAAAAAGATATCAAAGATAAATTGAGAGAGAGAGAGAGAAAGAGAGACACCAACACAGAAAGAAGAGAGAATGGAATAAGGGCAAGAAAAGGAAAGATTGAGAGATAGAGAGAGAAAGTCTGGAAGAAGAGATAGGACAGGTGGCCATGAGTAACAAAGCGGTGGAAAGTTGGAAAAAGGAATAGAAAAGGGAGTGGAAAAGAAAAATGCAGAAAGAGAGGTGTGAGAAAAATAAGAGAAAGAGACAGAGAGATTAAGTGGGGAAAAAGAGATAAATAGTGAGAACGAGAGAATGAAAGAACAAAGGGAAAAACAGAGAACATTGAACAAGAAGATCTGGCTTACACTCAAAGTTCCCATTCAAGAGCTGTTCAGTGGGTTTGAGGTCCAGACTCTGCGCAGACCACTGAAGTTCCCCTACATCAAACTCAGCAAACCATGTCTCTATGGACCCCACTTTGTGCACAGGGCCACAGTCATGATGGAACAAGAAAGAGTCTTCTCCAAACTGCTGCCACAAAGCAATTAATCAGCGCCACTGGCCTTCGCTTGTGTGCGGCTGCATGAACTTTGAAACCCATTCCATTAAGCGCCATAGTTCCTTCAGTGCTGATTTTGCCTCCAGCTGCAGTTTGGGAGAACTGTAGTGAGTGATGTTGAGTGCACTTCAGCACTCGACAGGCCTGCTCTGTGATTCGGCGTGGTCTGCTGCTTCATGGCTGACCTCTTGTTGTACCTAGTTGCTTCCATTTCACAGTAACGGAGCTTACAGTTGACTGGGGCAGATCTAGAAGGCCAGAAATGTTATAAACTGACTTGAGGTCCTTAAAAGTCACTAAACTCTTCAGTAAGACTAAAGCCTTGTCAGCATTCCTCCGTGTCAACATCCATCCTGGCCCACCAGAAGCCTAGCTGTGTCCCAAACCACGCACTTATGTGCTTGCTACACTAGTTAATGGCTTTTAGTGAAGCTGCACTGCTTCACATGCTATTTAGACCTGTGTTTAGTGTCGTGAGTGCTGGATATCCCTCCGTAGAGCGTTCAAACACCTCTTCTCTTTAAACATGTAATGAGTCCTGTTAGTGTGGCTAAATGAGAACAATGTTGGCTTCGTCCACCATTGGACAAAACCGCATGTACAAAACGGCGCACACTCTGACGATGAACAAAAAGATAATGGTGCACCTTCCTTGCTATAAGGCAAAAACTCCAATTCCCTGTCTACACGACGAAACTGAAAATGGCGTTTATGAATATCCTCACCTGGCAGTGAAAGAAATGGGCAATAGGAAGTAGTATTAATTCACAAAGTATTTCATGAGTGAGTAATCATTTATTAATTTATGTACTACATCATAAATTATCATTTCCTTTACTAAAGAACCTCAGAACCCTACAAACAACGAATTGTTGCTTAATTACTGACTTAGTTCGTTTGTCATTTCATCATCAACACATCGGTAATAAAGAAGGGATATCTTCCCACTTTACTTTGAGAGCCACAAACCATATGAACTCATGAGGAAGTAATACTTAAGTAATGATTAACACTCTTAAGAGTTAAGACCTGTATGAACATCATGAGTAACTCATGTCAATTGATATTTGTACCTAAATTGCAACATTAATTTGCTTATTGCTCCTGCCTTAAGGCATGAAGAAGACATTCAAACTTACATGCATATTCATGATAATTCATAATGTATTACCATGTACAAATGAAAGATTACTCTATATGATACTACTATATCATGCTATTATTGTGTGTATCCTTATTGTAAAGTGTTACCAAAAAGCTTTTTGCATGTGAACGAAAGGCCAAAAACGCATAGAAAAAATAGTACCCAGGTATGTGTGCGTGTGAACAAGGCTTAAACTGCCAGTGTTTGTCTACTTTGCCTGATTTGTTAGCAATGGCTCTGGCTGAAACACCTGAAATCTGTTGCACCTTTGGCCATACAGTGTAGAAGGAGAGACAGAGGACATAGGACAGAGTAACAAAGTATGGGAGAATAGGAAAAAGGAAAAGAGAGAGGTGGAGGGAGAGAGAAAGAGAGAGAGCTTGTTAAAGGAATGGCCACTCACATTGCCCACTGTTTAAAGACTTCCACTGAGAGCTTTCTGAGGCTGTGTTTTCAGTGGGGACTGCTGATAAGACGGATCGATGAAGAGCACGAGTGTTTTGGAGCAGGCGGAGAAGACGGAAGCTGTGATTATGAGAATCAGACGATAGCTGCTTTCAGTTATGTAATGAATGCTTTCACTTCATCACTATTAGAACTCGGCTCTAAAGCCGACACAAAGCCAGAGTTTCTCTTTCAGCAAACCGAAAAGAAGCTCCAAACTGAACACCCACTGCTGTAGATCCACTTAAATCAGGCCAATATTATCTGCCTAGAACTTCTCACAATAAACATCTTCTGAAAGCAGCCTCACAGGGAAGATGAGCAATTTCAAAGGATTCTCTCTCACAATGAACAAGTTCTGCTGTAGTTATTTTCCTGCAGACCCATTAATAAAGGATTTTTGGAATGAACAATTTGTTGGGAGTTTATTGTAATATTGTTTTGGTCTTGCTAATTCATTATAGATTCGGTAGGTTCTAATAAGTCATTTCCTTTACAGTTGCCTTTTTTGGAACATGTTTTTTTTTTATTTTTTGTCTTCAGGTTATTTGACTTGCTTTTATATAGCCTTTGAATTACAGGCTTCAGGAATTTATCGTTTCAACTATTAGACACAGTAGTCTAATCACTGTACTATTAGTTGCCAGATGTTCCAGTGTGGAGAGAAAAACAAAACTGCATTGTTACTTTTACACCCACAAATGTGCAAGAGTCTGTCGTCTTGAGCGCCTCTGTGGTGTGATTATCAGGTGGAGTGTTGCACAGAAGGAAAAGCTGATGAGATTTTTATAAACACATTCAGATTACTAGGAAAGAGCTGAAGGAAAACTATAGACTTTATGTCCACTTTAATTAAAAACACCTATATGTACTTCTACACACTGGCCACTTTATCAGAAACATCTACCCTGTACTTCCATTCACTGGCTACTTGATCAGAAACACCTACCTTGTACTTCCATTTACTGGCCACTTTATCAGAAACACCTACCTTGTACTTCCGCTTACTGTCCACTTTATTAGGAACACCTACTGTGTACTTCCACTCACTGATCACTTTATTAGGAACGTCAAACTTGTGCCTCCCCCTGCTTTTTTAAAGGCATCCACTTCATAGACTTTTTGCTCTGCAATTTATTAGTCCACTTCAACCCCTTCATCATTGTTCCATTTCTGACTACAGCACTGCTGTTGTCCAGATGTTTTTTGAATGGTGGGTCTTTCTCCACACAGCAGTGACACTGACATGGTAGTGATCGTGGTACAGTATGCTGTGCTGATATCAGATACTGCGGCGCTGTTGAGATTTTTACGCATGTTGACAGGGGTCCGCCACCACGGTTATTAGTTATTAGCAGCTCTGTGGTCAGAAAGGGTTAGAGGACGCACTGTACACCAGTAGGGTGGAGCTACAAAACTGGGTATTTTAAAACTGTTAATATTGAATTGCTGCTATACATTAACAAGGGGCTGCCCTTATCATTTCACACACTCTAAACAAATACTCTTAATTCTGTTGGGTCTCTGAAAGGGCAGCACTTCTCCACAATGCTTCACCTATGCAAACTCCAACAAAGAGATCAGCATTAACATTCCCAGGATGTTATGTGTTGCTGGCAGCATTTAGGCCTAAATAAGAAAAGGAGGCTTTCTGAGTCAGCTCAGAGGCCATACTGAATTATTCATGGTACCTTAATGAGTGCTAAAACTAATCTGTCTGCCAGTGGCAGGCCCATCCCTTCTCAGGAAAATGGCACAGCCTGCCAGAGGGTACTGGAGGTGAAGGGTCAGCGCAGGTCACATAAATAATAAACGGTGAACCTAATCGATGGTGGGCTTCTGTTTGGAGCATTGACGTAAGCGCTCTCTGGCAAGACAAGATTGGTGTTCTTCATGTTTCAGTACTGTCAAGGTAGTTCTGTATTGACCTGATGAAAGAGGTTAACTCATGTTTTCATGCTGCTCGCAATCCCATTCTGGGCATAGGGGAACAGGATATTGCATGAGGTTGAACCGGTATAACAAGTTCAATGTCCAATTTTATAGCTTTTTTATAGCTTAAGATTTATTGAACTATACATAAAAAATGTACATTCTCAAGGACATTCTCTGCTGGAGTCCATCCTGACCAAAAATGACAAGGTTTAAACCCAAACTGCCAACTACAGTATATCTAAAATCCAATATGATACTAAAAAATAAAACCCATCCTAACGTAATAGTAACCTCATCAAATTCTGTATGAATCCAACTAACTGTAGTCCAACACATTTCTCTATGTTTCAAACTGTAGCCTGACAAACTCCTGGCCCAACAAGATTCTGCCTGCTCAAGTTTAGCCGTCCAAACTCAGCTGTAGCCTGATAAAATTGTGACCAACACCAAATATAGCCTGATAAACAAACCTGACTGAAGTTTAACATCATTCCATGTAAATATGATTGAAGCTCCACAAAAACACTTTTAGGCCGGACTTAACAAAAGCCCTACCGAGGTTAGACAAAATTCCATCTAAACCCAAATGTAACAAACCAAAATCCACCCCTATTAGGCCTGACAATATTGTGTCTGAGCATGACTGCAGCTCCACAAAATTGGGAAAAACCTGACTGTAGGCCAAAACAGTTTAATCCAAGCCTGACTGTGGTCTGACAGTAGTCCATCCAAGCCTGACAGTTTTCACAAAATTTTGTCCAATCCAAATTATAGCCAACAAACAAACAAAAAAACAGTCCCAACATGATTTTAGCACAACAAAATTCTGTTCAGCCCTGGCTGAATCCTGATAAAAGTATATCCGAGCCTGACCTTAGCTACAAATTCCACCTAAGCTTTGCTGAAGTTCAACAAAAGTTGAGCCAAACCGGATTGTAACTTCACAAAATGTGGGAAAAACCCGACGGTAACTTGGCCATTCCACCCAAAATGACTAACTGACCCCCACTGTAGCCTTTCCGAAATCCAGCCTTCCCCAATTTTATCCCAACAAAATACCTGCCCGAATCAGAACCTGATCATGACCAAGAGGAGACTAAACAACCTTTTCTGCTGTTAGTGTTCAATCTGCTTTAACCTGCTTGTTTTCTGTTATAATCCAAATTGGCTAAATTGTTCAAATATTTTACTGCCTGGTCTATTCAAATTTTACTGGATTTGGTTTCACACTCCAGCAGACCAGCTGACAGAGAATACTACAGGGTTTAAACAGCTGTCATGGGATCAACCTACATTTTAATCTTTCATTTCCAAAAGGTCTCTCCATAACTGTCCATTTTTTTGCACTTCATTCCACACCGCCTTTTTATTTTCCACTCCTTTCAGAAATGATAACAGCTGAATTTGTCTGTGGTTCCCTTTTTTATTCTTTCTTGACCTCATCGTCTCTCCATCAGCAGCACGTTTTTATTCTCTCTCTTTCTTTCTCTGGTTAATATAGCTTGATCAAAGTTCATCATCAAAGGACTAGCAGGCAGGGATCTCTGACAGGCCGGACTCTTTCACAAAGCCACAGTGGCACTCTTTAAAATGACCAAAAACAGAGATGAGGGTCAGCCATGGCCGCTAAAGAGAGACCTATTGCACATTTTTCTCAGTTACATTAATCACAGCCTGAAATCTTCCTCTGGGTTGAAGGACTGCACGGTTTAAAGGTCCTCCTTTAGAGGCACAACAGATTCTGTTCAGTACTTAACCTGTAGACCAGAGACACCCATGTGGGTGAGTTTTTACAGTATGACACACATGTAATTACACAATTACATAATTAATTACATAGTAATGCAAGAAAACACATTTACCCTGAATTTACGTTTACAGTTCGTGATAGCGAAGGCTGTACACGCGACAATTATAAAATTCAACATCCTTTTGTTATCACCAGCAACTTCTAAAGGTTAAAGTGTTTTATAGTTCTGCAGACTTCCCAGACTGAACTTTGAGAGCAGTTCCCGGACGAATGTTTTGACTGTGACATAGCGAGCATGAAATCAACAAAATGTCACACGCTTTTTATAAAACCTCAAGAAATAAGTTCGAGCTCGACACACTCTACCTTTTGTTGAAAAGGTCAGGGTCGCGAAGCTTGGCATCGATGTCATAGACAAAGTGCTCCTGGGTGATGGTCACTGTGTTGTCCAAACTGTCGTTCTTGCTGATGGTGACCACAGGGTAGCCCATCTGCAGCGTCCAGCGGTCCATCACTTCCTTTATGTTAATGTCCTTCCCTTCCCTCTGCATTGCCTGCAACACAAAAGCCCACACTCATTAGGATGCAATAGAAAGCAGTAATGTGCTGTTCAGATAGAAATGAAAGAACCTCTCAGTAAAGATTAGTTTTATTTGGGAAGCAAACGTGATACTTTCTTCTGACCAGTGGGATGGAAACCTCTTTCATCGCCCCTCAAACAAAGGTCTGTATATGCATATATGCTGTTCCAAGCCACTTCTTAGCTCATGATCCATGTGTAAATCACGGCAACAGTAAAATAAGACATAAACAGGGCTCAAAAAGTGCTCTTGCAGCCAACCCTCAGTCAATGTACTGTTGTTTCCCATTGCATGCCATGATAAAAGAATTTTGAAAATGCACAGGCATACTTTGATATTTGTGAAATGAAAAATAAATAGAACACAAAGAAAAACAATAAACAGTCTCACACGTAATCCATTCTGCTGCCTTCATTATGAAATAATCAACGTGCAGATGGACATTGCATGTTTTATTTAAATATATTCCAATCCATGTGGGCAACTAACTAGCCAGAGAGAGATATGAACATGCACTCCCAGGTCATCTCAAGTCTCTGAGTCCTGGGTAAAACATAGGTCTCTGAGTCTTTATATTCTCATTATTAGCAGCAGGCACTGAATTTTAGGTTCCTTACAAAAAAATCAGTTTTCAAAAGATTCATTTTGAAAAGAAAAGAAGAGAACCAACTTGAGATGTTAACCTATATAGATGAGACAACAAAACCATGTATATAGTTTATAAACTATAGCGTTCTTACTCATCTAATGGAGGAGCTGATGTTGTCTGGTAGGTACCAAATGATGGAGTCTAAACTGAAAAGATATCAAGGCAGCTAATGCAGTTCTGACACAACCTTGAACTGGTTTAAATACAAATTTGCTGTTTTGTATGCAAGTGCGGTAAATTGTGGTGTTGGGTTTTTAAAGTTGAATTGAAATGATCCTGGAGCAAACAGTTCAGAGCTACAGTTACGCTTTTTCATTTACCACACTCAATGCTCAGGGCTACACATCCACTGCTGCATGTTCTTCATTTCAGTAATACATTCACAAAAAAAAAAAAGTAACATTTGTTAAATTTAAATGACATTTGATTAAATATCTCCATTGTAACAATTTTTGTGATTTTAATAAACAATGTCCAATGACCACTTAGCAGTATCACCTCAGCCGACTGGGAACTGCAGTGCGCAGGGTGAAAAACAATGCTCCACATGTTAAAGGACTAACTGATCTTTCCCATAATGCTTAAGTGAGTATTTATTTTCTATTGATATTCATTGGCCCCAAAATTCCAAAAGGGTCAGAACAGGCAAAGAGCAGATCAGAATGTAATTATTACTATATTTTTTGTGTGTTTTATTGATAACCCTGGATGATCTATATGACTGAAGTTGTTCCTATGGTTACAAGTTTACTATTTGAAGTTGTACTGAACCTGACACGACTGCAAGCTGGACAACACCATTGCAGTAACTGTGATATATATCTTATCAGCATGGTACTGTGATCATTGTTGATTCATCAAGCCCAATCAAACTACTTTATACCAGGAAAGACACTACTTAGCAGCCAAGCTGAATATTTTTTGAGTGCCTTGCATGTGTTTAAAGCAGCACGTAACTCACCTCAGCAATAAATATGCTCAAGGCTTTGTGTGAGGCGACCATACACTTCTACCACTGTCATTTGCATGCCATTCAAACATCGTGACTGTGTTTATTGCACACTGCCGGTATGAAGGCTACACTGGCAACCTTACGGTGCAATCCAATGCAAAAAAGGAGCACCTTCTGCCTCTGATCCAAAAAGCCTTTAATTCAGCTCAGCTCTGTTGGAGAAAAAATATATGCATTGGATCTTCGCCAGACATCCCCACGCTGTGACCCAGCGCAACCCACGGTTTAAAAAAACACTGTCTTAATGCATTCTACCTTTTGTTGTAGATCTCGGTGTGTATTCAATGTCACAATGCATTGTGCTTCAGTTTGAATTAGTCTTGAATACATCACGATGGAAATATGAAGGGTTGAAATATGCTCAGGGCTCCTTTTGTTATTCCTGACTATTTTTGTGTGGGTCTTCTTTTATAGCCTCCTTTATGGCGCGTGTAGTGTTTGAAAAATATGAAAAATGTCTAATACATTGAAAGTGTTATTTAATATGCACTGCAGGTAGCCACTTTAAAACATTATTAGCATCGTTTACAGACATTAAGCAACATGATACAACAGTGTGTTGTATTATTACCAGATGATAATGTTGGTAATTTGATATTTGGCCAGTAATTTCTGTTGAAAACAGTTTCTGAGTTCTGAACATCCACACATGTATTTCTGCACTTTGGTGCATATCAGTTATTACCAGTGTCAGCCATAATTACCAAGAGCGTGACTGATTTTACTTCTCATGTGAATAAGGCTTAGCAGTGCTCATCTGGGATTGGTTTACATCTTTAAAGTGAACTAAAATGAACAGAATCTACTTGATACTTGATCTTTCAGATGCAGAACTAAGAGATTACACAGTGGTGTTACTGATCATGATATCAACTGAATAAAAAAACATCTGACAATAAAGAGGTATATCTGAACAACAGATTGCCTCCTCTGCGCTGATATTACTTTGAGCCTTCATGTCAATAGTGATTTGTTTTTCTATCAAGAGTCTCTTGTAATGTTGGCAAATTGCCCAAGCACCTCATAAAATGACTACATTGATATGACACACGGTGTAAGGAGGCTGATTTGTCTAACAAACATAATAAAACAGTAAACAAGTATCTTATTGATTTGAGTCTTACTATCATTGTCTGAGTTAATATACAATCCCTGGCCACTTTATTAGGTACCCCACTATTTTAATGTACAAAAATGGACTGTAGCCCATCTAGTGACCATGGTATAGACCATTTGTGCTAGCCATCCTTTAACTCTTTATGAACGATTACTTTCTCACCACAGAGTCACCCTTGGCTGAATATTTTTGGTCGGTGGACCACTACCAGCACCCCAACATCTACCAACATCTACCACTACCAACATCACTGTCAGGGTTTGCTGTGCCAAGAATGATCCACAACCAAAATAATATCTGCTCAGTAGCAACCTTGTGAAAAAACTGTGACCAATGATGACTAGAGTTACAGGGGCTCATAAACTGTGCAGCAGCAGATGGGCTACAGTCTGTAATTGTGCACCAATAATGTGGACGTGTGAGGTAGCTAGAGCTCAAAATAAAAGGCACCCAATAAGTACATCTGCTGGTGCAAGCAAACTCAACCAGATTGGCAAATGCACATTAGTATCTGCCTCCTGCAGCACCGTAGGGTTTTTTTTAAAGTAAATTTCAGGATAGCGGTTCTCACAATATCCAAAATCTTCTGTCCTTTCAGCTTCTACATCGCGAGACTACATTGCAAACCTCAGGCTCTAGAGTTCTGCCTTGGATGAACAACAGAGTTATAAATGGATGAAAGGATCTTCACCCCTCTCAGCAAACTCTAAAATGAAATAATAAAAGCAGACTGGAAACAGTCAGACAGTTTAATTAAAACCTTCCAATCAAACCTTGTGAACCTTTCATCTCAAACTCTGGTGCAAAGTGGTGCGTCAAGTCTGGACTATTTTCAGGTCTCTTACATCACCAACAAGACTCAAGTCACTTACATCTTTGACCCTTAGAGGCACCCATGTTAGAGCTTAAACTGTCAGTCACTCTAGAAAAATATCTGCTGATTATCAGCAGCTGTAGGTGTTAGTTCTGAGTTGGGGATGAATGGAAATTGCACTGACACAATGATTGTGGTGTAAAGAAAGTTAACTGTTTGATGTGAAATAGTCAGTTCTAGAGAAACTTACTGAGCCAGAATTGTTCAGAATGGTGCTGATAGGAACCAGCCGTCTAGAGAGTTTAATGCCTCTAAAAGCTCCCTCACGTAAAGTTACTACAGGTAATGGATATGAATATGTCTAAATATGTTTAATACATTCACATTAGAGAGGTACATGCATGGAGTTCTATGGGAAAACTGTCCCCAACAGTACCCACGTTTCATAATTCTACTATTTCTTTAGTATAAATAACTGAATGACATGTCCAGGTTCACTGTTCATTTTGCTTAGCAGATATAGGCGTCATAATTGTGTTAAGGCTATAATGGACATAGGAAGACCCCTTTTTAATAATGTCACTGTCCAAAGAAAAATGTGTGTCCATTTTTGTTGATTCGTATGCATAGTTTGAACACAGCAGCTTTTGTTCATATTGCGTGAAAATTTCCTGACATGAGAGCTAACACAAATCTCCCTGTCAGGGTCCAGTGAAAACGGGATGAGAGCAGTAGAGGCTTGAAAGGTTTATTTAAATAAAAGAGGCAAACCAGGTATGGACACGGAGAGGCAGGTGAGAGGTCAGGAAAATGGCAATAGTCATGTCCAAACTCAACAAAGGGAAAATCATAAATCAGAGTCAGAGTACATGCAGGAATATCAGCAACAAAAGACAACAAGAGATATAAAGTTTCGGTACGTACTACAAACAGGAGCATTACTTCGCAACGAGACAGTCAAGCAGAGCAGTGTATATAGGAAGTAACACAGGTGTGAGGCAATCAGAATTCGGGTGAAGCCCGAATAGGGGTGGCTGCCGGCTGTGAGCGTGATGTCATGTGACCACCAGAGGGATTCTGGGGATTGTTTGCGGGAGTGTTGAATCCACGTCCAGGATAGACGTGTGACACTCCCAAACTAGAATGGAAAAATGTGTGGTTCCATTGACTTCCATTTAAATTAAATGAGGTTTTTTGCTGTCTCCTGTAAAGTTGACATTTTGGAGATACTTGTTTTTCACTGGACAGCAATGATATGCTAGTTTTACTTGTAATGGCCCATTTCACATCAAAACACTTTCACTGACATTACTTCCACCTTAGTACACAATTCCTTCCCTGCTTTTATTCTAAGTGTAAAGAATCAGCTAAGGACTGTTTGGTGTCTGAAGTATGCTTCATTACTTATGAGCTAGGGCTGTGAAACTAGTGTACCTAAGATCTAATAGAAGCAAAATGGGTGCCAGTTGTCATTGTACAAGTTGCATGCCTACATCATCACACATTTGGGTTAAACTGTGTTGAGTTGTTGGGTTTTATTAAATAGACTTAAATAGACACAAAGTGAAACCCGTAGCAGCAGCCGTGAAGCTTAAATATTTCCCCATACTTTTCTTCATTTTTATAGGTGACAGAATGTCATGTAGTGCCAAAAACCTTAGGCCTATGCACACTTTGGGAGGACAGGGGTTTGGTAAACCACATATTAAGATCCTTATGTGGTCAACATTTAATTTGATTGATGAAAATAATCACATTATGAAATATGACATGTACTTAAAAAGATTATCTATGTGTTATGGTTGGGATTTCCAGCACTGAAGTAATGCGTGACAGGCTGGAGGTTTTGAGAATAACCACAGGCAGTCTGTACCGCACCAGAGGGGGTGTCCAAGAATAATGTTTCTTACAGAACTCAGGCTGACCTTTGAGCTTTGTTCCTGGGGTGAGGCTGAGCCTCATATCACTGAAACACGTCTTGAGGAAAGTTGGAGGTTTTATGAAATGGAGGTATTATACACACCAACCAAGAGTGCACTTATACAGCCTGAAGGCAAAGGGACAAGGGCTCAAGCCCCCTGTGTGGCCCCCTACCTTCAAACCTGAGAATCCATATATTTCAGTAATAGCATTTTATCTTACTATTTTAATAGCTGGATAACAGTGGGTGTTAGATATGTATCTAAAAGTCCTATTTGATACATATATACACTCATCATCAAAAGAATAGCACCCCAAAGGGAGTGTGGGATTGCAATGCAATTGGGAAGAAGGATAAAGGTTACCAGGAACAAAAAATGATGATAAATTTAGACTGATATGGGCAATATATATTGAGCCACACATACAGAAGAAGTGCTATATGTGTGAGCAAACATGACGTTGGGCCATTATGTTTGCTAACACAACATGTAGACATGTCAGCATGGAGTTGAAGAGGTTCTGAATGGTGTCCTGTGATAATCCATCCCATGCAGATTGAATATTGCTGTAGTGGTGGAGATGGAGTGACACAAGGCCTTCTGGATATGTGGCATGAGACAACAAACTGTTCAGCAGTGCCTCCACACATACACATTGGGTCGTCTCCACCAAGTCAAAAGTGGGACTCATTAAAAATGTGTCTGGCACGACACCACTGCAGTCTTTGGCAATGCTGACTTGGTGTTAAGGGCAGTCGTCGCAACGGTCTGCGCACATTGTCAACGGTGCTGACACTCACAGGACTGGATGGAGGGCATCACCACTCGTGAAATGTGGAGAATCATGGCTGTTAGGTCAATCGTCACATGACGGACAATGTGGTGGTTCTCGTTCTTCGTGGTTTGTGTCGCTTTCCCAAATCCTTAATGTTGCTGGTGCGTGCCTTCTTCTATCCTTTCCCGTCAACAGCATGTTACGGTAATATCCGCATATCTGGTGTGCCTCACAATACGCCAAAAAGACCATCCTTAAGCCCTACAATGCAATCCTGCTGCAACTCTTCCAACTTCTGAAATTACTTCCACTCTTTAATACATTCCTTTAGTCTTTTCTGAGGTATACTTGCAAAGGATGCCACCAACACAACAGTAGGAGTCAGAATGGAAAGCATGTGCAACAGAATGGTCGTATATAGTCAGTCAGGTACAGCAATGAGCCTTGTCCTTACAGGCCTTCACATGCACAGCCGAGCATGAACCTTGAATCATCTGCATATCATGATGTTAAATCTACCCACCAAATGTCACTCCTGTCGGTTGATTCCTTCTGGATGCAACTATTTTTGATGACGAGTGTATCTAAATGAAAGTTAACAACAAGGCCAGCATCTAAAATCACAAGATTAGCATCTAAAGCCTTCTTAACATTTTTCTATGAATCATCATCTATGAGACTCTTCATTCTATCCAGTTAGAAGAACTAAAATGAACCCCTTTTGTGATTTCCCAGTCTGCAGACAAAGATCAGCAAACAGTTCCTCCTAACTGGCAGGGAGACTGACCACTCTGCCCAAGGTGAACCCCCGCAGATTGTGAACCTGACCAGATTTCAACCTGTGAGGCACCAGGATGCTCCTAATCATCTCAGTCTGAGGTCCAAGCCTCTGGTTTGTGATGCTTTTCTCATACTGACTATCACTTCCAGACATAAATAGTGCAGTGCTCTGGGGGAGGGGAAGACGGTCAAATACTGTTATCACCTCAACAGCTGCTGCCTGTAAAACATGGTGTGTCATTAAAGTTGCTTCAGCCTGGCCTGTGCTCAACATAAAAGTAGGATTGTGTAGCACAAGTGATGGCAATATGCTTTTCTACAATTGCCTAATTGGCTTATCTGAATGCTTCAAAGCAATGCCTTGTAGCTATGATTTTTTAAAAGTTGCACAAGCTTTAGTCTAGTAGGGGCTAATAAAAAAGGTATTTTACAGGTGTGTTCACACTTGGTAGGTTTGCATGATTTAAAATGACACCTGGTTCAATGAGGGAGTGAGAATGCTGCCATCCAAAGCCTCATGAACATAAAATAATAAAAGCATGCCATGAAACCAAGGAACTTTTCAATTCAGTTCAGTTAATTGAAAATATGACCACACGCATATTGCTGCTGATGGAACATTTATACACATATCTTGCATATTTAAACTGATCATAAAAAATTAGACTAAATTACTAAAAAAATGCAGTGATATGAATCATAATCACTACCGTGAATATTCCAGCAGACACATTTGTGAGCCCAATATAGCCAAAAGAAAGTTTTTTATTAAGATCGTGTCCAAACTCAAAATATTAACTTAACTTGGCTCAATCAACCACATTAAGTGTGAAACCAGCTCATTCTCATGCAAAGTGTCTCAAACATTACATTTCTAAAGATGCTGGTGGTTAAATAACCATGTAGCACAAAAACAAGATCACAAAATCATGGCCAAATAAAGTAATCTGAAATGTACAATAATATAAAACAACCTTTTTTTACCATTAAGGTTAAATTCTCCTTTCAGTCATCATCAATGCTTTCCAAAACATCCCAAATGCTTTACAACTGGGTAACACTTTCCTGATGCGCTGTTCTTACAATGCGTACTGATATAGCAAGAAGTTCACCTTCATCTGTTTAAGCTGAATTTCTTGATGTGCAACATCTAAATATATTTTTGAGCATGCAGATAAAGCATAAACGACCTTTGGCCTGCCCTGAACTGAACTGATTAGCTGTTTAATTTGCCTTGCCCCCTTGTCTCACAGGCATGGGTCATGCGGACTCCAGAGTGGTAATGAAAGTAGAGAAGAAGACTGAGGTAAGGACGAGAAACTAAAGCAGGGCAAAAAAGTAACGAGTCATCTTGAACCCAGTCATGCAGTTTTCCATTAGTGCATTGTTTTCTAAGGATCTTTCCTTTGTATAATCTCACTGGCTCTCCTTCAACATTTCCTATTGCGCATCCTAACTGCACTATTCAGAAAGACATGGGTTCCGGTTTGAGCCTTGGTTCCTCTGTGATTCTTCCTCATGCTCTTACGAATTTGTTACTTTTGAGTTTTGGTTTTGCACAGTGGTTCTACCTCATGCTCTTTGGAAGCTTTGCTTTAGAGTCTTTGTTGCTCTCAGTCTTTTTTCTCATTCTCCCATAGAGTTTTGGTCTCTTGGTGGTGCACTCACTTTTGGACAGGTTGCTTTGCGACAATATCTGCTCTAGAAAGTGCTGTTATACAGTATATTAAACAGCCCGAATTGTTTTCATATTTCAGTTGCTATTAAAAATGATTAGTGATTTGTAAATATCCCCTGTCAATCATTCACCTGAACTTGAGGCTACCTGCATAGATGGGACAATTATTATTCTGAACAAGTAAATCATCGTTGTGACCATTATTTGGTTATACCAAAGACTACCAAAGAGTGCTGATATTTCATAACACTTGATCAGAAGTTTACAGCAAAACTTTAATTTTCCCTTTAACGTAATGCAATGAGATACTTTCACTGTTCCTTTAATAACATTCACTCATTTCTGTCCAATACCAGCCTGTGAGTGGTGCAATTTGATGTTGGAAGTACACAGCATTTTTCCGTATAAAAATTGAGGAAGAATTGCTGGTGTGCCCTTTTCTCCAGCAGAAAATGGCAGTTGCAAGGGACCCGTGGGATTGGCTGGGGTGAAGTGGGGGCTGGAATCAAAGCACACTGTCAGAGTCTCTCTCACACTCAAAACATTCACTCCGGCAGATCAGTCAAGCATGGAGGCTTTCCTTACCCACAGTAAATGGGATACCACGCCCTGGTCCAAATGACAAAAAAAAAGAAAAAAGAAAAAGAAAGGAAGCAAAAAGACGTTTCTCACTGAAAGGGGTGACAGAAAGTGTAGAAGTGACTGAAGCATGGGCTTCAGTGACTCTCCCTGAGCGTAGAGAGAGTATTGGCTGTACAAAGATGTTAACTTTGATTAGCAATCAAAACATGTATTCTCTGTAAATTTCTTACTGGAAGGAGAAAAATGAACAGTAGAAGTGACTGTAGAAGGCACAGACTAGCATTGAAACTAGAGAAATGCATGGGCAAAATGTTAACTGTGATCACAGATTAATTTGAATCGCTTGATGGGAACAAAGCATTTTTAAATTGCACTTTGAAAGGAGGAACAAAAAGACAGTAAAACCGACTGAACTCAAAGACTTTGTTGACTAGTATTAAAATCAAGATGTACATGGGTGAGATTAGCGATTATCATGGATCATTTGTGAAGTCCTCACTGAAAAGGGCCAAAAGAAAAAAAAAACACAGAAGAATGGATGTAAATGACTTGCACTGCAGAGAGTGGATTATTTGTACAACAAAAGAGATATTAAAAAGAATAGCAGACGTTACTGAATCATGGATGTCCATGGCTAGCACTGAAACTGAATAGTGAGAGGGTTCATGGATGCAATTAGCGCTTCATATAGATTCTATAATATGAATCAACCATTTCTAGTGTATCACTGAAGGGGGAGGGTCAATGACAAATAAATAAAAGGTTTTTTTTTGAGTTATTAAAAGAAGTTATGTAAATACGGTATACTTTCATTCATATCTTAATTTCATTCAGCTATTAATGGTCTATTTCAGTTATTAAAACTATTGTGATCTAGTTGCACCATTTGACTTGCTGACTGTGCCACATGACTATAAATGGATATAAATGAAATATAACTGATTTTAATTATACTGTTGATAATTATAGATAAAATATAAACAGATCTGTTTAATATTTTTATTGTTTTTGGTTGTGCTATTTTTTGTATCATTTGAGTTTTTGCAGTATTTTTTATTGAGTTGAATACTTTTCCTGATAGTTTACTTAATCAATATATATGTTTGAACGATGTTGCACTACATGACATAAAAAATGAGTTTTATATGGACGCACAGAAAACAGTATTATAAAAAAGAAGAACAGTAAATAATCCTTTGATATATGTCAATATTTTTTTGGAGGGATAATGGACATAACATTGCAGAAACACTGAGTGAGCTCAAAGACTTTAGTGACAAGCACTGGGTGCATGGGTGAGATGCTAACTGTGAGTAGAAATATGTGGATAATTCAAGGGAAAAAGAAAAGAAGTTTCTGACTGAAATCTGGTTTAAAAAATAACAGAAGAAGTGACTAGCATTCAAAGTAGAGAGTAAATTGGTTGTATAAAGACAAGATGCTAACTTTGATTAACGCCTAATTAATCATCGTTCATAAATGTCTCGCTGAGAAGGGTTAAAACAAATGAACAGCCATGAGTAGCTGAAGCATGGAACTTGGTAGCTAGCAATGAAATTGGTGATTTGGTTGGTTGGGCACGGACGAGATGATAACTTTGATTAGCGATTAATTTGGGATCATCCGTAATTCAGTCTAGAGGTGTTACACAAGAAACCACCTGGGGACAAGCCCACTCAGAGCAGGCAGTGAGGCAGGCAAGCTGTCTCATCTGTCAATGACTCATGGTTTGTTTAATGTGGAACATGGCAGCGGCAGATCCTTTCCGGCAGATGACAAGTAATGCGAGTCTATGTTAAGACTCATTTTCCAAGGAATGTTTTTTCTTTTTTTCCTCCTGCGCCAGCCACTTTGGCATGCAGAAATAATTAAAGGAAGTGTGGGCCGGCCTAGCTATGGGTCGTAGGCTTGACAAAAGGCTTTGTGACGCTAAGCGCTGGAAGATTATTGTAGCAAATTGGATTTCGTGAATAGCTAACGAATGCGGCACATATCAGTATTCATTAGATGATGGCATGTCATGGACTGTAATGCTGCTGGATTTGTCAACATGGAAAAACACCAGTGCCAGCAAAGGTAGGCTCCTGGTCAAGGACTTTCTTATACATTAAGTTTTCAAGGAAGAGTTTATTCAAAGAAACTAACTCTGCTAACAACCGGTTAGCATTCTGCAAATGACATCATACCAATTCATACTAGCATGCTAGTATTTGCAGCACTGGTCATTTTTTAATTCCTTACAGCTTACAGAATCCCCACACACAAACCAACCATGCTAAAAAAGAGTCCATATCAGCTCAACTCACATTTTTCACTGCAGTGACAAGGCACCTATGAAGATGCTAATAGCTAACAAACATCCTGCTGTTTTGCTAAATGGCTCTGACTGCGCAATTGAAAGTAATCTCATTAAAATGCCGTACTTCACAAGATTAGCGTGGGAGGCTACTGCTGAAAGCCATCATGTGACTTTCTGGACTGTGTCAGCAAAAAACGAAAGTAAGAAAGAAAGAAGGACAGAAAGAAAGAAAATAAGTGAGTTTACATACTACTTCAGGCCAAAACAGATGGACTCAACACTCCAGCTCCATAATTCAGAAGCTGGAATTCCCACAGCTAACTTCAGAAGCACACCTGACTGGTTTTGCCTAGGGAAGCACAAGGGGCACCCATGCCCATCTTAATCCAAACTGAAGTGTTTGGGACTCGCAGGATGCTCAGAGCAAAGCGGCAGATTACCCTGTTATAGTCACCCTCCCTTTCACAGCTGTAGATGCCACTCTTAATATGATGGATGGACTCTACATCTTTGCTCTTGCCTCAGAGACTCTTTAAAATCTTTGGCTGTGATGTTATCTATAGTTCAATAAAGAAAATCCATAGCCATGAAAGTCACTGTGCTGGATTTGTCAAAGTAACACATTGTTCAAGTGCTGCACGTTGTTCACACTGGGCTGTTTCAATTGCTCTCCTAGGTAAAGTCTTTGAAAGGGTTGCCATAGAATAACCACTTTTGGTTCCTCAGATCTAATCAATGGATGGCTCTTTAAGGAATGTTTTTTGTGATGTGACGAACATTTTGAAACCTTAAAGAACCTCTGCTTTGTTACAATAGTAAGAGTCAAAGTAGAGGTAGTACATCTATTTTCCCACACTGATTTAATAAGACATTAAAACAGTCTTAACTTTGCATTTTGCTGTTCTACAATGAATCTGTCCTTAATTAAAAGCTAGCTTTTATTGATAAAGACTTTTCTAAGCAAAGCAGGGAAGGTTAAAGCAGTTCAATATGCTTTACACAAATAAAAACAAAATTAACATCAAAAGAAAAAATGAAGACAAAGTGTTTGAGTAAAAACTAAATAACAGAGTAAATAACAACATTAATTAAAGCCAAAATGTTTAAGGGTTATTAAATCTAGTGTATTAAAGGTAATAAGCTATACTACTTCAGTGGCACACACTTTGTTAAGTGGTGCACACATTCTTACAATGGAAGCAAAAACATTCATAGACATAAACTGACCTAAATTTCAAAGCTAGTAACTATACAAAACTGTACATGACACCCAATTATACATTACACTACAAGTACACAAACCAATAGATGCACCCACAAAGAAGTGCTGGACTGCAATGCTATTAGGAAAGAAGATAAAGGATACCAGGAACAATAAATGATGACACATCTAGATTGGGCAATATTTATTGAGCTACACATACAGAAGTAGTGTCTCTCAGTATGGCATTGACCATGTTTGCTATGTAGCCATGTAGCCTGAATATTCTCACACAGTTCCTGCAGATTGTGCAGTAGGGGTGAAAGTGGAGTGACAGCAGGCCTTCCGGATGTATGACATGTGACAACAAACCATTAATCTTGGATGTAGTCATGGAGGGCATCACTGCAATCATGGCTATTGGGTCAATCGGGTACAGCGATGAGGCCCGTCCTTGCTTACATCACATTCTTGGCTAAGCGTGAAACTTGAATCATTTGAATGTCTTACAATGTCAAACCTACCTACCAAGATTCATTCCTGTCCGTTGATTCCTTTTGGGTGTAACTATTTGCATGCCTATTCTTTGATGAGTGTATTTTGATGGCAATCTGTAAATTATGCAAGTTATATATAGCTCTCTTTAACTGTTGTACTCTTTAAGTTCTCTCTAGCTGAACATTATTCAGCCCTCTGCTTAGCAGATTAAAGGATAACAGGCTAATTGGCTACATTCGTAATAAAAAAGTACAGATGAGTTCAAACCTTTGCTGAGTCCAAGTTAGGTCAATGCCTAAACTTTCAAAATCTTGATTCCCAAAAGTTCCTAGTTTTCTACAGGACCTTAGATCCTGGGGATGCAATTTTTCCAGACTTGATGGTGGGCAATATATACACTCACAAGTGCTCTATTCAGCCTTCACATGCTAAAGGAAGAAAAACACCTACCAGCAAAGAAAAACAACAGCATATGAGCATGAGAAAGATGGTGGCAGGTGCAGATGCGGACCTCAATGAAACGGGAAAGCTGTGTATGGAAGAACGTATAAGTTTGAGGTGGTCCATCACAGGTTAATAATAGGTCCCCAAAGTCCTACATGCAAATGGTGCCAGTGAACTTCTCTGAACTTATCAGAACTTTTCTGATTATTTAAGGTGAGTGGTTTTTAATTAATATTAATGTCACTCAAACAACATATTAAAGGAATTGTTGTTATTCTGAATTACACGTCACGTGTTACTTTGTTTGAGACAGCTGCCATTGCTCTGCAGCTATGTTCCATGCAATATTTGCAATGGCTAAATGCAAAAGTGCTACCATGTTTAGGCTAACATAGTATAACCATAGCTCTTAGAAGTAGGCTATGATCTTTACTGATCAGTCTGTGTCACCTGTTAGAAAATAAAAACACTCACTCACTCTTCTAAACTGCTTAATCCTTCTGGGCTGCGCTAAAGACTACTCAATAGGCGGAAACACCCTGGACGGGCCAGCAGTCCATCACAAGGCCAAAATATAACATAAATGCTTTAAATAAATATTCACAGGTTAATGATTTGCACTCACACTCTGAAATTATACAGCATGTTTATGTGTGTCTGAATGTGTGTACGTGTGTGTGTGTGTATGCCCAGGCCTTTGAGTCGACTGTGATTTAACATATTACCAGTTAACCTATACACCACTTACACTGTGCACATTTGTCATCACATTAGTAAAATAAACGGTCATTAACTTTTTTCCCCATATATTGCTTCACTTAAAATTTAAAGCACAATACTTTACGTAATATAAACATTTAGCTTTATTAAATTCTTGTATGTCTTGCATTAAGGGAATACCAGCTCATTAAAACTGTTTTTCTTTTCTCGTTTTTATGTTTAATTTATTTCCAGAGTAATTAAATGGCATTACCTGAATGTAGTAATCCTTAGACTGGGTCACAGGTAACATGCAAACATATGATCAGTAATCATATTTAAGGTGAAGATCTCTGTTAGGATGTTTTAATGAGCTGAATCTTGGAGGAGGGAAAACACTAACTTTCAGTGAGCAGTGGCTTAGAAGCAAAACTGTCAGATGCCCCGTTATACACCAATTAACACCAATAACATATGTTCAAGCTAAGAAGCACTTACGCCTTCATCAGACTACACACTATTTTTGTCCCTGATGATGGTTTTGGGGTGTCCCAGATGCCACATCACAGTTCTTTGATTATGCCACACTACATGGCCTGTTCCTCTTTCCTGACATTCATATTTAGGCCAAACGCTAGAAGTTTGTTGGTTTCGACAAAATCTTGTCAAAATCGGGCCAAAGTCATGTAGTCTGAGTCCTGACATTAGGAAGCTTTGTTTTTAAGAGTGTGTGTGAGAATGTGCTGTGACACTTTACTTCTATGATTTCACCAGTGTTAAACGTTACTGTATTAGATTTGCTGAAATGACACAGTGCCTCTAGGTCTTCTCTGATTGGCCAGTAAGTAAGATTTTTGAAGGTAAATACAGTGTGTGTGTCTGAGGATAGCACAGTTTCACTACGGACGGTGACCTATATGCCGCATGGCTGATTGAATCTATGCGCTGCAAGAGCAGGACTGAGAGAAGGAGTATAAATAGGTGCACACTATTTCACATCCTTTTCTCTATCTCTTCTTCTCTCCTCACTCTCTCTCTCTCTGGCATCCAGCCCTATCTTTCTTATTAGCCTGTGGCTACAGCTTATAGTCCCTGGGGGCATAGTGCCAAAAGTGCTAGCGAATGATTGGAATCTTACCTCAGAAAACTTGTTCCACAAGTCATCTCTCGCTGCGTTTCCGTACATGTGCGTCATTAAGTAATCCTGCAGAAAAAAGGAGAAAGGCAAGTGAGTTTTTCCATGACTTAATTCAGCGGTGGACAGAAAAGTGAGGCAGATTTAGCGGACTGGACTGGAGAACAACCCAGTTGATTGCATAGCTAATCCTGCCAATTTACAATCAGCGCTAGTGTGTGCAAATTGGAACCAGCTGTTTGGGTGTGATTGGCTGTCAGTTCAAGAAGGACAATAAGATGGCCAATTAGAGGCTCATTATGTTGCTTGGTTCATGTGTCACGTCTTAGTTTTGTACACAGCGAGTGAGGCAGTGTCGTTTCAATGTCTCCATGTGTGGCAACGAATGGAGGAAATGAATCTAAATGAAACCAAACAAAGACTGAATGGAAAACTGTTGGCAAAGACTTCCTCTAAATAAACAGAGGAAACACAGTCTGCGAAAGCAATGGACAAAGAGATTGGTTGCCAAAGATTGATATGTCTATATGGCATGGCACTGGCCTTTTCACGAAATTTGTGCTGTGCTACATCCACCCCAAGCAAATGTAATTGCTATTACCATGAAATGGAAGCTTCTAGAAGGAGCAAAAGCTCAGAAATTAAGTGGTCAAGTGGACAACAGAAAGTCACAGAGTGAGGGCTGAAGCACACAGCAGGTATAAAAAACACCTATCCACTGTTCCATCTTTTGAAACTACCTCTAGAAGCAGCATCAGCACAATACCTATGCATCAGGAGATTCATGAAATGGGTTTCCATGGCTGAGCAGCTGTACAGTACAAGTCGAATATCACTGTGTACAATGGCAACCACACCACTGGCTGACGTGGTTTAAAGCAGCTGGAGGAAACATGCTGTCAACAGTAATCAATCAATCTACTAGCTGGTAGTCTGATGGACAAATCTAATGCTCATATATGGGAAGTTTATCTGGAATAAAAGTTGTGGTGCAAAAGATGAAATAAATAAAACAAATAACTTAAAATTAAATCACAATGTTTGCAAAAGATGGATGGGACCCTATAAAATAAAGTTACCAAAAAAGGGTTCAGAGTGACAAAGTGAAAGACAGACAGAGGAAAAACCTATACAATGTTTGAGCAGAAAGTTGTTTATATAAACTTTTATAAAAAATATAAAAAATTATTTGTAGAAAAAGAAAAACTTGAGAAAATAGAGTTAAGCTCCCTAAAAAAGAAAATTTATTTGAAGGGGGGATGCATACATTTAAAAAAACAAACTCTATTAATGACTACATGGAAAATTGTTGGTATAGAAACTCAAATGAATATGTTCATGATAACACGACGTCTGCAAACGAGCAGGAGGAAGAGTTTTGGTCCCTAAAACCCTGAAAAAATAAACATTAAATCTTTAACTCAAAGCCTTTCTGTGTATCTGAAATAATGAGTTCCCAGTAGCCATCTGCGCGGAACCACCATCAGCCAAAAACGATCGAGAGCCTCTACTTCAAACACGAGAGGAATTTATCTGAAACACTGTTTTCATGTCTTTAAACATCCTGTAGATTCAAGGCAACAACACCCAGGAGGCCTTTCCTTCACTGATGACACACTTAAACTATTAGACCCAAAAAGAGCTCCTGATAAATATTACAAAGGCCACAGGTTTAATACTTGTGGAGGTGTTATCAAGGTTCTGGCACACTATTCACATGTAATTACATAAATGCATGTTAATAACATAGGTAGTTACATAATGAATTACTTTTCACATTACAAGTTTGCACTTCAGATTTTTATTCTTGTTGTTCTCATGCAAAAAATACCCAATACTACTAAAACTGAAAAGTGCTTTCCTCCCCTTTTCTGCTGTACACAGAAGTGTGTCATGCATTATATACACATGCTTACCATAGTTTTTCATTTGTTTCAATGAGCTGCTGGCGAAAAACCATTCACATGTAATTGCAGAATGCTTTTGACTTCATCAGCCTTAACTGTGACTTCTAATTAATATTAATTATTACTTTCCCACTTCTGGTCTGTGGAAACTATAAATGAGGTGCAAGACAGAAAAATCTAAGCTCATCTGAGAACACAATCAAAAACACACCATAATAGCTTTGGCTTTCACACACCCACACTCATACACACTCATCCAGTACCTCGATTACTCCTCAGTGACCGTAAGCGATAAACACGTCAACTCTAATCCCTGCCTAAAGAAGACACCCCCATGCTTTTGGTCTTTACTGAGTAACTAAGCCCTCTGCTGTTCAGATGCAAATCAGACCACCATGAATAACACCCTGACTAACTGCTGATCTAAAGTGAGGGACACTTAGATTTTCAATAGAATTTTCATCATAATTTCATTTTCGATTTGCGACAGTGTATCATATCAGTAGGTTTATGTGGAGTCTACACACTTACCGCATAAGTAGATATTGGGCATAGCATTAGTGATAGTGCTAGTTTGGGAATAAAGCCAAAAACCACACATCATTTCCCCTTGTTGTGATGTCAGCACTCAGCAGAGCTCATTTTTAATTACCTTTGGGCCAACAGAGTTTCAGTATAGGATTTTAACAGTAGCTTGAGAAAAAGCTGTCAAATCCTTTAGCCACACTCAAATTAGCTTCTAGCTGTCTCTGGGGTGGTACCTGTCACATCACTGGAGTGGTTCAATTCAAAGCTATGCCTTCAGTACCTATAATCAGGGAACTTGGGATGCGCATCACCATCACATTAACTTGATGCATTGCCAGCGATCCGCTACATTAAAGATACATATAGTGAGAGTACTAAAGCAATATGATGCAATTCACCCCATCACGATGTAGTGTGATTCAATATGATTTGCTTCAACACATGATTTATGTGATGTGATGCAACAACTAAAATATATATTGCGATACAATGCAGCATTGTACAGCTAATTTGATTTAACTTATTTGATTGTTCTTAAATAGATAGCAAATCATAAATTTACTAAAAAATGGCATTTTACCTCAAATATTTGTTTCACTTGTTCTTTTACTCAGCAAACATCTCATTTTTGCTGTTTCTTTTTGACCTTTCGTAAAAAGTTAATGAGGAAACAGGAAAAGGAAACAAGGTTTCTGAAAAAAAAATTAACACTCGATATGTAATATCAAGACTAATTATCTTAACAAATAAAAAAAATGATGGTGTTATTGGCTTAGAACAAGCAGAACTACTAGACAGTTGGCATTATCAGTCTCCTTGTCTGGACACACCTCCACTCACAAAAAACTTGACTAAGAAACAGTTCAGAAAAGAGAAATCAATCTAAATGAAAAAAAATAAGATTTGTCATAAATTATTGGTCACATTTCTAAATAATAGAATAGAATAGAATAGAACAGAATATGGACAGAGTACTTGTGTGAGAATGGGAATAAACTACAGCAACAGTTACAATATAACTGTATGTATTTAAAGATGCATAAATATGTGTAAAGTGACTACGCATGGATGTGAAAAATATGCAGGATGTACAGATTGACAGTATACAGAGGTAGAATTACACTATAGATAATATGTAAAACACTTGGGGACCTTACATAAATGTGCTTAATGTGCAAGGTCAACAAGATCAGTCCAGAGGTAGTAATCAGTCCTTCAGTGAGGTCTTGTGGAGGTCACAGCCATTGGGAAGAAGTTGATAAAAACATAGGTCCTCTACTTATGACCTTAAGAAAAACATGGAAATGATGCATCCTGAGATCATTCCAAACTGTATCGAGTGCAGGAATGTTTAACCTCAGCATGTTGTAAACCTTTATATTGGGGTAGTGTGAATCTTACCATCCCTATAGGAAACATAACTGTGCCATGTTCTGTTGTAGTTTGAAAGTTACACTGAATCAGTTTTACTTGTGTTCTGACTACAGGCTTTTAATTTCATTCGTCAGTTTTAAAACACCATGATAATACACAAATATCCCCTTGTCTTGTCTGGGTAAGTCTACAATTACAACTCATATACATTTACGGTATTTAGGTGACGCTCTTATCCAGAGCGACTTACAAGGTTAATCATATTACAGGTAGGCCAATGTAGTGCTAGGAGTCTTGCCCATGGACTCTTATTGGTGTAGCACAGCATAGTCACTCAGCCCAGGATTCGAACCCAAGTCTCCCACGTGTGGTGGTGGCTACTTGGTGGGTAGTGGTGTTATCCGCTGAGCTACACCAACATTTAAGGTAGACACCTGAACCTTAGGGATTATGTGGCATAGTATGTACCTGTGCAGGTCGCTGTGTTCTAACAATGTGCTCTTCATGACAACAAAAGACATTGATGAACATGATGCTAAGTGTTGACCATAAATATTCCCACACCGTTGCATAACGACTGCTAAACATTTACAGGTGTTTCTATGCACCTGCAAATTTTTGTTTCTTTACAAGATTAAAATGAACAGAGAATTCAGATTTCCCAAAAGAGAAAGCCATCAATAACTTCCATCACTTTTCACAGCATGGAATGTTTTCATCATCTACTGCCAGAGCTGCCAGAGTGATGGGCAGCTTTTTGATGCCTGTGATGTGCCGTGGTCAGCTGAGTGAGTGTGATGGGTAGTGACAGAACACCCCGTGACCCAGAGTTCATGACCTACTTCAGCTGCCTTCTTGTGATGGACCATATGACTGACTTACTTATTAAACTGAAGTACAGAAAAGATTCATACCCTATGAAATAGATAGAGATTAGATGAGTTTAATACCAGATTAAAATCACTCCACAATTATTACTGTCAGACTGTATGAACTACACACCTTGCAGATTCATGCACAAGTAATATAACTTCACCATTATTACTGTCAGTCTGTAAAACCTACACACACTGTAATTCATACTTTAACTATGTGTAAAAAAGTCCAAATTTAGATTTATAGTGGATTAAAAACAGACATAATTCTTTACAAAACTAGTTCAGAGCATTTTAAAAACAGTTGGTTAATAAAAAAATATGAGATACATTCATTAATTATACTTGCAGCCGTACTGGCCATATCCCAGAAGACAGCAATGTGTCTGGAGAGCAAGCAGATGAACAGCGTGTATCCTGCCTGGCTGCATCTGTTCTGAGGCGCTGAATCTGTCTATTTCTTTCTCTCTCTTTCTGGCCAGTTGACTATAGCCCTAAGGCTAAATGACCATGAGGTCCAATCTTGCCCATGGTCAGGCTGCCAAAGTGTGTTGTTGTTATTGTGACTGTGATGGTTTCTGCTGACTGTAACAGCATAGGGACCAGAGCAAAAATAAACCTGCCCACGTTCAGATAAGTTCAGTCCGGTCTGTCCAAGGTCACACACATACATGCGCACACACACATACACACACACACACAGACACAAACACACACACACACACACACACACACACACACACACACACACACACACACACGCACACACACACACACATACACACACAGATCAGTTAATTGTCTTCTGTAGAATGTGTGTAGATGCTGCTGAGCTATTGTGTATTCATGTGTGTGTGTGTGTGTGTGTGTGTGTGCGTGTGTCAACAACCAAAAGACTAGCATATATTAGGAGTACATGAATGGTATATAAGGGGTATATAAAGAGCACCTGAAGCATATATATATGTATATATATATATATATATATATATATATATATATATATATATATATATATATATATATATATATGAAAAATGTATTTATAAGTATATGAAAAGTAAATGAAGCTTTGTCCATGAGAGTCTTTGTTATTCCTAACTCGAATGCTGTTCATAGACTTTAGTTCAGCATTCAACACAATCATTCCTCAGTACCTGATCGAAAAGCTGAACCTACTGGGCCTGAACATTTCTCTCTCTAGCTGGATCCTGGACTTCCTGACTGGGAGACCTCAGTCAGTCTGGATCGGACAAAACACCTCTAGCACCACCACGCTGAGCACCAGGCCCCCCACGGCTGTGTGCTCAGCCCTCTGTTGTTCACCTTGCTGACTCATGACTGTGCAGCAATGCATAGCTCGAACCACATCATCAAGTTTGCAGATGATACGACTTTGGTGGGTCTCATCAGCAAGAACGACGAGTCAGCATACCGAGAGGAAGTGCAACAGTTAACGGACTGGTGTAGACAATCTGTCTCTGAACGTAGACAAGACCAAAGAGATGGTTGTTGACTTCAGAAGGACAAGGCGTGACCACTCTCCACTACACATCGACGGCTCCACTGTGGAGATCGTCAAGAGCACCAAGTTCCTTGGAGTTCACCTGGCAGAGGATCTCACTTGGTCCCTCAACACCAGCACCACAACCAAGAAAGCCCAGCAGCGTCTCTAATTACTGCGAAGGCTGAGGAAGGCACATCTCCCACTTCCCATCTTCACCACCTTCTACAGAGGAACCATCGAGAGCATCCTGAGCAGCTGCATCACTGCCTGGTTTGGGAACTGCACTGCATCGGATCGCAAGTCCCTGCAGCGGGTAGTGAGGACAGCTGAGAAGATCATCGGTGTCTCTCTTCCCACCGTCATGGACATTTACACCACACGCTGCATCCGCAAAGCAACCAGCATCGTGGATGACCACACACACCCCTCACACACACTCTTCACCCTCCTACCGTCTGGAAAAAGGTACCGAAGCATCCGGGCCCTCACATCCAGACTGTGCAACAGCTTCTTTCCCCAAGCCATCAGACTCCTTAACACCCAGAGTCTGGTCTGAATAACTGCACACATTCAATGACTGGACTGAACGCAGACACACACATAACCTCATCTTTTAAATCTGTCCACACATAACACTTAAAGTATAAAATGTTTACATGTATACCAAATACGGACATAACTGCTGCTAAAACAATGTTCATCTTTAAAAAAAAAAAAAAAAAAGACACAACCACACTTTACTGCTCCCACTACCAGTGGGCTATCTGCACTGTCCCCTCCCTGTACTTACTGTTTGCTGTTTCGTGTATTGTAAATTGTCTTGTGTATTTATTGTATTATTGTTCTATGTAGCACCTTGGACGTTGTTTCGTTTCACTGTGTACTGTACACCACTGTATATAGTTGAAATGACAATAAAAACTACTTGACTTGACTTGACTTGACTTGCAGCACTGGTCTGCCTCAGTATAGCAAATTGATTAAACAGTTAGTCCTACATATGCTATATGTATTGGGATGCGTCATGAATCGGCTGGTTCAATCGTTCTTATTGTTATAGGTGTATAAGTCAAGTACGTAGCCTTGCAGTCTGCCTTTACAAACTTTTGTGAAAACATGGGTTCAGAGCTCACTGAATTTAAGCATGTTACTGTAATAGAATACCACAGATGCAACAAGTCAGCTCATGAAATGTCTTCCATCCTAGATATTTCATGATTAAATACGAGTGGTATTATTGGAAAGTGGAAGTGCAACTCAGCTACAACATGGCTGACTTTGTAAAGTTACAGAGTGAGTACTGAGGTGCATAGTGCTCACAAGTCACCAATGCTGTGTTGACTTAATTACTGCAGAGCTCCAAACCATAACGCTGGTAATCTGATGGACAAGTCTGGGTTTAAAGAATGCCAGGTGAACATTACCTGCCTGACTGAATTGTGCCAAATGTAAAGTTTGGTGGTGGAGAGGTGGTTTTTCGGGGCTTGGCCTAGGTTACTTACTTGCAGTCAAGGGACATCTGAATGCTTCAGCGTAGTTTGGGAAAGACCCTTTCTGTTCTACCGTGACTGTGCCCCAGTGCACAAAGCTCCACAAAATTCATTAAGGGATGGTTGGCTAAATTTGGTGTGGAAGAACCTGACTGGCCAGTTCAGAGCCATAACCTCAACCCCATGCAACACATATGGGATGAAACAGAATGGAGATTGTGGGCCAGTCACATGGCTAACATCAGTGTCTGACCTCACAAATGCTGTTCTGGATGAAATGACAAAAAATCACTTCAAAGTCTTGTAGAAAGCTTTCCCAAAAGAGTGGAAGCTTAACCCTAGTTGCTATGAAGTGCCATAAACGATTCTTGATAGTGTGTGTCCCAAATACATTAACAAATTATATTTTAACTCAATTCTCAAGCAAAAAGACAAAAGAGCAGATCCTCAAATCTTGAGGAATGTGTGAATGAGTGCATTACTAAACTAGAAACCAGCATTTCCAGAGGAGCTGTTAAATCAAACAATGTTTTACCGGTAAAGTTAGCATTAG
Organism: Prochilodus magdalenae; assembly: GCA_024036415.1. Classification (NCBI taxonomy): domain Eukaryota; kingdom Metazoa; phylum Chordata; class Actinopteri; order Characiformes; family Prochilodontidae; genus Prochilodus; species Prochilodus magdalenae. The sequence continues at coordinate 273,053 of JAMWET010004337.1, forward strand.
CACTGATATGGTGAACTAGCAGCCAGTCAACACGATACTACTTGAATACAAGGGTGTATTTTGCAGGCAGGTTATCAAGCATATAATGAAGATCGTATGACAGGTATTCCTTCACTGGCTTCCTGTTGCTTTAAATTTTAAAACTCTGATGCTCGCCTACAAAGCCAAGAACGAACCAGCCCCTCCGTACCTTATGGCAATGGTTAAGAGACGATCTGTACCTTGAGCCCTTTGAGCTTCAAGTACAGCTCTGGCTTTCCGAACAGCGGAGTCTCTCACGGCCTTCAAACTCAGACTGAAGACCCATTTCCTTGTAATGCACTTAAGTGAGTGAGCACTAGTAGATGTGTAAGTTATGTGTGTGTACTTGTGTTGCACTTATAATAACCTTTTCCTCTCTATAGGTATGAGCACTGGGCTGGGGTTGCCAGGTAGTGCTCCTTTTCCTTTATATATGTCTGTGTATTGATCTCTCTAGGTATTAGCGCTGGCCCTTGTTCAGGCAGTGTCTGAGCTCATGGTGAGTTTAGACTCTAACCTTCCTGTACTAGCTGGAATATTATCCAACAGAACACTAAGCACGGATGTAGGTCGCTCTGGATAAGAGTGTCTGCTACATGCCTTAAATGTAAATGTATAATAAGGGTATATGAGAAGAAGCACACATGAAAAAAGTCTGTGACAGGTATAAAAATTGCATTTGAGAGGAATATATGACAGGTATAGTAAGGCTATATAAGAACAGTATATGAAGGGTGTAAGTATAACTAGGCTCATATATCACTTGTCGAAAGTGATATATTGTCAGAATCCTGTCAAATATAAAGGAATGCCTTTAGCAATGACTACAGCCACTCAACCTATAGAACATTTTTCTGGTCTTGCAACAAATCTCACGTCACTGTCAATCATTCTGATCAGAGGAGTGTGTGAGTGTGTGTGTGATATTTGTGCGGGATTGAACCACTGCTGTATGTGAAATGTGTGATGGACTGAAAGAGTGATTTATTCTCCAGCTGCAGCGGAAATCCTCTTATCTGTTCGGGGGAGAAAAAGCCAGTCTGCTGATATGCATACATTTGCATAGCAGTCAGGGACCACCCAGAGCCATATTTTTGTGTGTGTGTGTGTGTCTGTGTGTGTGTCTGTGTGTGTGTGTGTGTTGTGTGCGTTGACATTTTCAAGTGTACATGGCCTCAGCGAGTGTTTTAATGAGGACCTGCTGTTTCAGTACTGTTCTGTGACCAGAAGCTCAATGTAAATACAGAGAAACAAACAGAATAGATAGATAGACAGACAGACAGACAGACAGACAGACAGATAGATAGATAGATAGATAGATAGATAGATAGATGGATGGATGGATGGACGGCGGACGGATAGAAGATACGGGACGATAGATAGATAGATAGATAGATAGATAGATAGATAGATAGATAGATAGATAGATAGATAGATAGATAGATAGATGAAGAAACAAAGAGGAAAAGAAAACATAACTTTCTTTTGATATATAGAGAAAATAGAGAAAGGAAAAAGTGAGTAAAAAGAAAAACAAAGAGACAGAGGGAGAAAAGGAGAAAAGGGGATTATAGAGACAGAGAGAAAAAAGAAGTGAATGAAAAAAGGAGAGAGACATTGACTAAGAAATAAAAAGAGAATGAGGAAGAGTGAAAAGATGAGAGCAATTGACAGAACTTGAAAGAGAATAGGGAGGAGAAAGTCTGAAAGCATAAATAAAACAAACTAGAAGAGTAAGGGAGAAAAAGAAAGACAAAAACAGTACGGTAAAAAAGACAAAGCAAGATAGAGAAAGAGACAGTGTGAGAGGCAGGATTGAAATAGAAACAAAAAAAGAGAATGAGAAGAAAACAGATATAAAAGAAAAAAGGCAGAAAGAATAAGACAATGACATTTACGCCATTTAGCTGACGCTCTTTATCCTGAGCGATTTCCAAGTTAAATCATATTACAGCTAGGCCAATGTAGTGTTAGGAGTCTTGCCCAAGGACTCTTATTGGTGTAGCACAGCATAGTCACCCAGGCCGGGATTCAAACCCCAGTCTCCCACATGTGGTGGTGGCTCCCTGGCAGGTAGTGGTGTTACCTGCTGAGCTACACCAACAATGAGAGAAAGTGCCACTGAAACAAATAAGACAAACTGTTATTCAATTGACTTACTGAACACAGTGAGGGATCCAACATTACATATTTTGCTTGGCAAAAGTCTGATGTGGCCCCCTGTGTTGATCAGTTCGGTAGTTTGGTAGCTATATGGCAGTGGTCACCAGCCCTCCTACAGGAGATCTTCTTTCCTGTAGAGTTTAGTTTCAATGTGCATGTAACATGCTTCCCTTACCTTAAGATGAATGAGAACATTCAACACCACTGTTACCATTTCCTGGAGTGGTCATCCTACAAAAAGGACTGTGATAGTAAGGTTTATATTATCCTGGAAGATCACGAAGAACACCAAGGGAACAACTATAGATCTGCAGAGCTCACGTATGATGAAAAATGTTAATGCTCATGATCCACCAGTCATTATAGAATGATAGCATGAAGAAAGCTACTACTACCCAGGAAGAACATTTACTGCTTGTTTAAAGTTTTCCAAAGAGCACCTAAATGAGCCAAAAGCCATGCGGACAGATAAAGCAAATATAGATGTTTGATGTTTGATGAGAGAAGAGTCTGATGTTTGACAAATCCCAACCCAGCACAAAAACTATTTCCAGCTACAAAACATGGTGCTGGTAGTGTCAGTGTTTGGGCTGATAATGGACCAGAACAGCTTGCCATTAGTTGATGTAGCTATGAATTCTGGGATTGTATCAGGACATTCTACAGGAGAACCTTCTGGTATCTATTTGAGAACTAAATCTCGGCAGGTGTTGGGTCCAGCAGAAAGACGATGACCAAAATCTACAAAGTCTACAAAGTCTACAAAGTATGGTTGAAATCAAAAGATGTAGTTTTTATGAAGAACTGACTCAAATTCCAGGCTTTAATCCAACTGGTGTGGAGTTTCTACGATAAAGCTCACCAACATAATAGAGTCTAAGCATGTTCTATAAGGGGGAATGCGCCAAGACCCCTCTATATCAGAGAGAACGATTGTCAGAGAAAGAGAAAAAGACAAGACAGAGATAAGAGTGAGAGAGATACACGGAGAGACAGTGTGAATGCGTTCTGCAGGGAGTCGAACATGTATGTGCGTGATTACATGTGATTTATTTACGGTGTGATTAGACGCTAGACACACAAATTTTCACATTGCCATTGTGTGTGTCAGTGCTGCCTTCTGAGCTCTGTTTAATCAGATATTACAACTACATTTGGCCCGGGTGCATGACGCAGCACATCCTCATTCACATCGCTCTGAGAGGGGACACGAAAAAAATCTAAAGATTGATCGCTCTCTGTGTGTAATTGCCTTGGAACTGAAACAGGAGTTTTCCGCAAGCGTCTCCTTCACAACAGTCAGAGAACATCATAAATAATTCATCAGTCATCCTCCTAAATGAGTTCCCTCTGAGCTGATTTAAGGAGAAACCCACACACACACACACAAACACATACACTCTTCTCTGGGTATGAAAGTAATTCTGAGACAATTGAGCTACACACCGTTTGGAGAGAGGAAGTTACATTCAGCCATTCTTCACATTAATCAAACAAACAGACACACACACACACACACACACACACACACACACACACACACACACACACACACACACACACACACACACACAGGGAAATAATGCTATTCATAGAGGGGGGTGACAAATTAAAGGAACATAACGAGTGTGTTTCCGGACAGGTGTTCTGCATCATCCACTTAAGCAGTCAACATCCTAGCTTGCTCTTTAGCATGTACAAAAAATGCTAAGCAGGTTGACCTTGATTTAGGGTCAAGACGGCAAGAAGAACAAATATCTATAGCTTCATTTACAACAAGTCCACTTAATGTATATCATGAGTATCAGGATTAGATCTGGACAAGGCCAAGCCACTTACAACGCAAGTGTAAATGCACCTGTGATACATTTACAATGAACACAAATCTGATCCCTCAAACCACTTTAGGCTGTGGTCCGAGATGAGTATGAGCCACATGTTACAGCAGTGTAAATGTATCCTTCTCTCACAAGACACAACTGACAGCTAAAACACCTCTCAGCACATCCTGAACCCATACCAGTACCACTGAAACTCCTCCCTAGTACATCACTGAGCAGTACATCACTGGGAATTTGATCCATGTTTGCAACTGTGCAACTCTACTGTGCTAATCAACCTGCAGGCGATTTACAGCAACTGTACAATATTCAAACAAGATCTGCACATACCGACCCGCACAGCAATGAGTCTGGCTCACTGGAGATGTATTTCACTACCAGGTGTAAAAGCATGTGGCTAACATCTTATCAGGATGCAATCTGGATACAAGTGTCCAGGTGTAAAAGGATGACATTGGAAGGGGCTTCATTATGGAGTTGAGGGTGACTTGAATAACAAAGACATTACAGTTAGAGTGGCATCAGTAAATGGGCGGGAGATTGTGGTGGAAAGCACGCATTCGGTGACCGTGATGCTCGTATATTAGGGTGATATGTAAGCAAAAATAGAGGAGCCTCATTTAGTGGAGCCATTTCACAGGGTTGTTTTGGGTCATCTTGTCCCCACAGAGTGATGGGTGCCTGCAAAGCAATAAAGAAGTTAATCGGACTGATCATCTGAATCTAATGACGGAACATGGGACAGGGGTCTCTTCCAGGGTGACGGTGACCCCATTCACATGACATGAAGGGTCACTGAATGACTTGATGACTTGATGAGGATGAAAATGCCTTCTCAGTCACCAGATCCCGACCCAGCTGAGATATATTATTATCTCTCTATATTTCCAGCATTTTATCTTCATGTAGAGTTGGATATGTGTATTTGTGCTGAAGTTAATAATATGTATGGTAACAGATTGTAATGGTTTGGCAAAATTGTCATAGATAGACTATTAAACTATATACGACTATTAAACTATAAACTATAAATAGTACAGTTCACTATGTACAGTTGTCATGTTGCAAAAGAGAAGAGAGAGAGAGAAAGGGAGAGAGAGAGCAACAGATAGGTGGAAAAAGTGAATACAAAAGAGAAAGAGAGGAGAGAGGATAGCTAATAAGATAAGTATGTGTGAGAGAGAAATAAGAGAGAGAACAAGCAGACGGTGAAACAGGGATATGGAAGAGAAAGGACAGAAAGAGAGGAGTGAGAAACACTGAGAGATGGTAACAACAGAGAGGAGAAAGAGTGAGATAAAGAAATGAAGGAGGGGAACAAAGGGAAAAGAGATACATATTAGAGAGAGAAACATGAGGAAAGAGAAAGGACATAGAAAGAGATAAGTGAGAAACACTGAGAGAAGATAACAATAGAGAGGAGAAAGAGTGAGAATGAAATGAAGGAGAGGAAGAAAAGGGGAAAAGAGATACATAGGAGAGAGAGAAACAGGAGTAAAGAGAAAGGACATAGAAAGAGAGAAGTAAGAGACACTAAGAGAAGGAAACAATAGAGAGAAGAAAGAGTGAGATAATGAAATGAAGGAGAGGAAGAAAGAGAAAATAAGATACATAGGAGAGAGAGAAACATGAGGAAAGAGAAAGGACATAGAAAGAGAGAAGTGAGAAACACTGAGAGAAGAAAACAATAGAGAGGAGAAAGAGTGAGATAATGAGATGAAGGAGAGGAAGAAAGGGAAAAAGAGATACACAGGAGAGAGAATCATGAGGAAAGAGAAAGGACATAGAAAGAGAGGAGTGAGAGACACTGAGAGAAGGAAAAATAGAGAGGAGAAAGAGTGAGATAATGAAATGAAGGAGAGGAAGAAAGGGAAAAAGAGATACATAGGAGAGAGAGAAACATGAGGAAAGAGAAAGGACATAGAAAGAGAGAAGTGAGAAACACTGAGAGAAGAAAACAATAGAGAGGAGAAAGAGTAAGGGGTGACAGGATAGACAGGCAGAGAGAAAGAAAAGCGTTGAGAGAACGGTGAATGATATTGACAGTAAGAGTAGCAGGCTGTTTCTCAGGCAGAAAGAAGGGAATATGATGACGGAGAAATGGATTTAAGAATGATTGTTTGCTTCACACATTCTTTCATCCAGTTTGGAAATTGAATTGAGGCCTATCTGGCTATTTCACCTGTTTCCAAATTCACAGCTGCACCACAAGCACAAACACTAAAACACAGTGCTCAGAACTCACATCATCCACTCCCACAGAGTCAAGATCAACCAAAACAAGCACAACGTTCTCCTGAGTTCAGCTCTCAGGACGACTACTTCAGCTGCTGCTGCTGTTAGCTATGAGATGAGCAGTGCTGGAAATGCTGAGGAATTGTACTTGAATATTGTTTTTGAGGAGATCATGTAGATCTTCCAAGTACTTGTTAACAGAACAGCTGCTGTGTATTTTAATGTATATATACACTTTATTTGTATTTCTTTTTTGTCTTTTTTTTAATATATATATTATGTATATTTGATTATATTCTAATAAAATGTTGAGCTATTTAGGAGCATAATGATTGAAAGAGGTCTCCATGTTATTTCTGTATTTTTACAGATTATAAAATCATATGAAATTAATTATTTATTAGGGAGTTTTAGGAAAAATATGCTTAAAGTTACAATGCATCTGGAAAATGTATTCAAACACCACAAATGAAAAACATTAATACTCTGTTGCAAAGTTGAGAGTTGAGAAGTGGTTTGATTTTGATCCATTCCGCAGGTTCTCTTCAATTCCTCAAGATTACAATGGTCGATTTGTTGGCCTTAAAACATCCTCTGTTAACATTCAGTGGTATTTAGGTCAGGAGACTGGCTATGCCATGCCAGCCCTTTGACCTTCTGTATTTTATTCAGTTTTGGGTTCATTTGGTTGCATGTTTGGGGTCATTGTCTAATTTAAACACCCATCATTCTACCATTTCATTGCAGATGATACTGATGATTCTCCACTTATGTCCTGTGAGTAACTTCCTACTCCCCTCCTACCTACTTTATCACTAATCTGAGAGAAGTCTTGCGTGGTACACCTACACCTATGACTAGTTGTGGTTCTGTCCAAGTGTATATCATCAAACCAGTTGTACTGACAAGAAAGACCTTTGCAATGGCTCTGTTTTTTCTATCTAGCTGTTGCTGAGAACTTCATGAAGCGCCTTCATTATAATAATGGAAACATCTTGTGCTATGACATTTGTTTATTTTAGAAGCATTCATAAGCTGAATTTGACATATTTTGTACTTCCTATATGTCAATTTTAATCTTAAAACTTATCAGTTTAATGTTAAATACATTTTTTCTATACTTTTATATAAATATTTTGTTAATAATTGTAAGTGCAACAACACAAGCTACTGTGTGTAAGCTAACTGATATGTCCGTTATATATTAAATATATAATATTAAATATAATATTAAAATATTAAATGAAAAATACTATAAAATTCTGATCAATTGTTTTATCTCATCTTTTCTACTTTTGCCCATGTTTATAGATTACAGTATGCGGGTACAGATCGTCCCATGGGTTTAATGAGTGTGCCCAGAGGAACATGCCACTATGGGTCCTACCTTGCAGTAGGAACTTCACTAACTTTGTCAGTGCTTTACAACACATCACAACCCTGATGCTCTCCCTAAGCCTTCACTCCAATCACTGATTAGCAACCATTCAGCCATTACCAAGGAGCTAGCATTCAGATGTGTTCTGAATTTCAAGCTCCAGATGTTCAGAACATGCTTAGGAGATCCGATACCCTGAGAGGATGCCCATTTCTAAACACAAGTAACAAAATATCCACTCAAGTTCAAGAAAGAAGCTGCCACACATAAACCCATTAAAGGTAAGCTATAAATGATCCATTAGCATTTTTCATAAAGGCTGTGGTGGTTAAGTTTGATTTAGGGTGCTTGCCGTTTTTGTTTGTTTTTAAGTTTGCTGGTTTTTCTGCCTTCAACGATTTATGTTGTCATCACTGGGATAAATATTGTGCTTACTGTGCTTTATAAGGAAGTGCTGCATTGTGTGGAGGTAGACAAGCAAAAAAGCTCACCGAATATTTGTGTCCAGTCCCTAAAAGTTGATAATTTAGTCCTGACTATATGTCTTTTAATGTAAGAAAGCACATAAGAGACTATTTCTGTGTACAAACCCCACACAGTTTTAATATTATATCCTGAAACTGGACCTGCATCAATATAAAATAAGCTAACGGTATTTATGCAAACTGAAATGAAGCTAAAAGTGCGGCCCAGAATAAACAGCACTTCTCTCCAGTCTTATTCCTATCCTATTAGCTGAACTTCATTTTAATTTGAGATGATTTCACTTGCCATGTAAGGAAATATTTGCTTGTCTGCGGTGCAAAATAATCCTGATCAGACGTGGAGCCAGGAGCAGAGCATCTAAGACAAGCAGGATGTTCTTGTGCTTTGAGCGTTTTTTAAAAAACCTCACCAGCAGCTGATCCTGGCTTTTGGCCCTTCAGTTCGTTTTTTTTTTCTTTTCTGCTGTTCCTGGACTTCTGGCAGCTTCGGAGCATTTCCAATTCATTTCTCATTTGCATCGTCCGTCTGAGAGAGACAATCTAAAAGGTGATGGGCTCTGAGTGGAGATAAAAACGGATGCCTGTTATCACCCCACACTTTGAGCTTTTAGAGCCACTCAGTCTTCATTTACGACTCCCTCTGTCCTCTTATAAAGTGCATCTATCCATCTATCCACTCCTCCATGCGATAAAGAACACAAGAGCGGCTTTGCCCCCGGACCGCTGCCGCCTGGCACAGTGAGAGCTAATGGAGGTCGAGGAGTCAACCACAGCGTGACTGCTGCCCACCACACACACACTCACTTAGGCATGCAGTACACACACACACGGCTGCTGCCTTTAATTATGCAGAAAATCGAGGCAAAGAGAGGAGCTGAGGGACAGAGAGGGAAAGGGGGAGGAAAGTCAGAGAAAGAAAGAGAACGAGAGAGGGATAGTGAGAGACAGAGAGATAAATGAGAGAAAAGAGCAACATGGGAGAGGCGAGAGAGACAGAGAGGGTTGGGAGGGTGAGGAGAGAGAGAGATAGAGAGAGGGAGAGAGAGAGAGAGAGAGAGAGACGGATGGACAGACAGAGAGAGAAAAGGAGAAAGAGAAAAGAGCAACTTAAGAGAGTCAAGAGAGACTGAGGAAAAGGCTGAGAAAAGAGAAAGAGAGAAAAAGACAGAGACAAAGAGAGGGCGAGGGAAGGGGAAAGAGTGATGAAAGACAGAATGAGGGAAGTGAGGGAAGAGAGTGAGGAAAGAGAGAGAGTGCGAGAAATGAGAGAGTAAAAAGAGAGAGAAGAAGAAAGAAAAGAAAATGTGAGAAAGAGAGACAGAGCCAAATAGGCAAAGGGCAAAAAGAGATAGAGATAATGAGAGGTAGGGAGTATGAGAGAGAGAGATAAAAAGAAACAAAAAAGAGACAAATGGAATAGGCACAAAAAGAAAACAAGAAAGGGAAGGTGAGAGAGGAGAAGAAGGAGTTTGAGAACGATAGTGAAGAATAAATAGAGAGAGATAGAGAGAGAGAGGATGTCAAGAGCTTACAAGCACAGTGGGCGGATGGACGAAGCGTTGTGGTTTAAGAGTCGTGTTGGGTAGTTTAGATTTCTGCTCTGCTTTAAGTCTGCTTCGTTTGATGCCTTAGCCCAAACTTCCTTCCTTCCAGAGTGTTTTTCCAGTGAAGGTTTGATGTATAGATTTTGCAATTCCAAAAATTCTGCCTGGCTAATGAAGCTCAGAAATATTCCAAGCTGTTGAGAGCGGCAGTAATTTCTCTCTTAAAGCCTCGTCAGCAGGCATCAAGACGCCTATAACACAAGAATCAACTTTAGCTGCGTGCAGTGCTGGTGACGTGGCCGGTGTAAATTTATGCTATGTGATGTTGGTGCACTCTGGGACCAGGGTTATGTAAGCCATATTTAAAATTTGACAAGCCTCATGTCTCGTAGCCCTACTGTCAATCAAAGAGATTTCCAAAACACATGAAAACTGACTTTTTAATCGGTTGAGTTCTGTGTGCAGCACAGAAAGAAGAAAAAAACTTCCCCTAAAAAAAATCTATAACAAAGTACCACAATTAGAAAGACTAGTAGTACACTATATGCCCAAGGGCTCTCAGGCATTCCTTCTGAAATCAAAAGTATTAGTGGGAATATTGTCAACAACAATATGGATGAAGTGCAATAACATTGAATACTAAATGTATGATAAAGTACAACAAGCAGAAAAGCTCCAAAAAACTTCAGTTATTTAAACCTTCAGCTGTGCAGTCATACATACACTTTGCTGTTTTAATTTGAGTTTAATGATATATAATTTTAATGATGGGCAGCACAGTGGTGCGGTGGGTAACGCTGTCACCTCTCAACAAAATAGACTTGGGTTAAATTTCTGGCTGGGATGGCCAGGGCCCTACCTGTGTGAAGTTTGCATGTTCGTCTTGTGTCGGCATGGGTTTCCTCCAAGTGCTTTGGTTTCCCTCCGCTGTCTAAAGACATGCCATTGGGTCAATTGGAGATGCTAAACTGCCCCTAGATAAGAGTGTGTGTGTCTCTGTGTCTGTCCTACGATGGATTCTTGGCCTGTCCAGGGTGTTTCCTGCATTCTGCCCAATGATGGGTATAGGGTCCAGCACCCTCCAGAAGGATAAGCGGCTCAGGAGATGAATGAGTGAATATATATTCCAACGGGAGACAGTTCTGGACTACAGGCAGGTCAGTCTAACACCTACACTGTGTGATAACACAGCTAGGCTGTAGTAACACATGCAGTCATGCTGAATTAAGCACAGGTGGCTAGAAAATGTTGCTGAAAAATGTGTTCAGCGTTAAATGTGTTTTACCAGATTTGCAGGTTAGCCACTAATACATCCTCATACCATAATAGACCCTGGCTTTGGAACTTTATGCTAATAACAGTTTGGATTCGTCAAGCCTGGACAGCACAACATCCATGATTTCAATTGATAACCTGAAAAGTTCACATGTCACACCATAGTACACATTTCCACTGTGCATCAGTTCCTTTAGATGACATCCACTGAGCACAGACTGTGGGTGCAGCGCTGAACACTGTTTACTGACAATGGTTTTTCATAGTATTCCTGAGCTCATGTAGTGATATCCATCACTGAAGCCTATTGGCTTTAAAACCCATCGAACTCTGATCATGCACTCAAGGGTTAATAAAATGAATCATGTTTGAGAGTTAACCATTTCCTGACTTATGAAGCCTTGAAAAAGGCCACACAGACTGCCCACAAAGCACAGGCTAGGGTTTTACGGTTTAATGTGGTACCCTCTGAGATCAAAGGTCACAGATATTTTTGTTTTTCGGCTTTTTCCTCTATACATGAAAATGTGTACCATCTGTTGACATTATGCATTGTAGCTGGTACAATTCCAAAACTCTTTGCAATCACTGAGGCATGATATTTTTAAGCTGTTGTTTTTCAGATGCATTTTTGGCTCGAGCCTCTACCCATCCTTGCTCATAAAGGACTTCTCTTTTTCTGGATGCTCCCTTTATAGACAAGCATTATTGCATCACTTGTTTATGGTGGCTTTTGAACATTTTACAGTTCTTAGTCTTTAATAGTTGCATACCCAAACATTTTTTTTTTTAATTGTTTGTTTTAGAATTGTTTGTACAATAACGTGCAATAGTAATACATGTACAATACACAAGAAATCTTGATGTATGTCTGGGTTCACAAGTGCATCCACATTAAATTGTATAAAAATGCTAAATATTATATATTATTATATATTATGTGGTTCTTATACCCACTCATAGAAACCTTAAGCACAGCACACTTTTTGCCCTTTTGCACTGACTATACCCACACGCCACCTTCAGTGAATTATTGTAAATCCAGACTGTTGCTTTACAGAGCCAAAAAGAAAGCAATAAAATTTAAATACCTTTAGAGCTCAACACATGCTCAGAAACTATCCAGATTCATAAGCCAAGATTAAATAAAAAGCCCTTTGTTTAGAAGTAAAAAGCTTTGGCTAGTTCACTGTTTTTGCTTCTCATTTCTGAAAGAATTGGACTGAAGGGAATTCGGAAAATCCAGAAGGATTATAGTGAATTCTCAATGCTACACACATATTAGCGAAAACTGAACGGCCGACAAACCTAAGAGTGTAGCATTCTCTCATTGGGAATGCTGAGCGTAATGAGTCCTTGCCTGAGAACCAGGTGTTCAGCTTGAATGAAGAAAGTGCTTTTCTGCATTGTACATGCCAGAATAATTAACACTGCACTATTAGACACTCCTGAAATTCAGTCCAAACCATTCCTGCATTTGTTATGGATTCCCATGAATGATGCCAGCTATAAGGTCTGAAAATGGACTTTGTTGGGGGTCACCTCTGTGTCTGACACACACATACCAGTGCCATACACACACACTACCATGTCAGTGTCACTGCTATAGTCAGAATATCCAATAACAGCACTCCTGTGGTCAGAAGCTGACCAGTGATAAATGGGGTGGGGGCCGATAAATTGTGTAGCAACAGATCCAAGCTATAATCTATAACTGTGCACTAATACAGTGGACCCGTGAGGTAAGTAGCCAGTGAGTTGAAGTACATGATTGGAGCTCCTAGTCAGTTGGATGGTGGGTGTACAAAGCTATCATTTGCCTCAAGGTCAGCATTGCTCTGCAGAAGGAGAGCCATACAGAGGGTCAGCTGTTTATACAACACAATTCATCTTGGAGAATGACCATGTATGATCCCTTAGAGGGGTAAATGCTTGAAAAGTCCATGTGAGGGAAGATGCGCAGGTTTTAACAGAATTCAAATACCATATGGCATCTCCCAAAATGATCAGCTCCCTCCACATTCAAAAGCATTATGAGATTTGGCATCTGCTCTTCTAGGCCAGGGCTGAAGTGGCAACAGTGAGAGAGTGGGAGAGATTTCAAAAGCCTGCCAGCAATCCTCCCTTTCTCTATGTCCCTCTACAGCATTGTTTGGCTGAACCAGATGGTCATGCCATAGCCACTGGATCACAACAGACACCACAACAAAGACGGCTTCACACTCATGAGAACCGGCCACTACAGAGCATTCTCCTTCCTAATCACCTGAGCTGATCTACTGAATGTAGGCATATGTGCTTCGCAAGGGCACAGTGCAAATCACTGTGTTTGGCTTTCTGGGGTAGTCAAAGACTTCAGGGAGAAACTGGAAGAAACAACAACAAAGTGAACAGAAAAGTCTGGGACTAAGGCTACAACAAACAGCATTTCTAATATTTTCTTAAAACATGACCTTGGACAATTGAATATTCTATAAGAATGATAAAAGCTTAAGAGAAGTATTTCTTTAAAAATCCTCTCGTTATAATGTGAATACAAAATGGACAAGCTTTGTGTTTCTAATAAAGTCTTCAGAGAGTTGAGGCACTAGGCTGAGGTTTCTAAACATGTGATCAGTGAGCAGAAATTCAAAGTAGGTGTTTCCAATAAAGTGGACGGTAATACAAATACAAGGTAAAGATTGTAAAATACAGTATAACAAACTATTTATCGTTTGCTATAATAGTAAATATGACTATTCACAGTCATTTACAGGATATGTGGTTGTTGTCTAGTGTTAGTACATTTCTTTTTTAGGGTCATAGAGGAAGTTGCTATCGAAGCTAAAAGGGGCTATAAAACCTCTATCTTTCAATATTTTTGTACAGTTAACAGTTGACAATGCTTGTACTAGTTCTTTCATCACTAACATGCTGCTTAAGGTCAATCCATGCATACAGCTGCAAGATCAGTTAAGTGAATTACACAAATTTCTGCATTAAGTGCTAATAAAATCTGATCTGATCAGAGTTACGAACACAATCAAACTAAACTAGTAACAGACATATAGATGTACATTTCATGTCTTTTATTGAGCACATTGAATAACATCCACAGTACAGGCCAGAACATCCACAAGGGCATGTTAATTAAAGAATTTGAGAGATTGGAGGTTTGGGTTTATTAGGTACGTTGCCTGTTGGATGAAGGCAGTACACAAAGCCTCTTTAGCGAAAAATCTATTATTCTTAGGCTAGTGTAAAGCAAACACATAGAAATTTCAGATCCCAGAATATGATGTAGAAATGCATAAAGCTGGAAAAGACTAGAGATGTGTTGCACAGTTAGACTAATAGCCTTTAAATGGAGAAAATTCAGGGCTGTAACTGCTCTGTCTAGCAGTGGACGTCCTGTTATGAGCACACTAAGAGCATCACGGGCAATCCTGAAAGAGGTGAGAAGAAATCCAAGGGTAGCAGCAAAAGAAAAAAAAACTTTTGCATTTTTGGCTTCTACTGCATTCACCACAAAAAAAATCCCTTTTGGGATATCATTCTGTGGACTGACTGAGGAAGACATGGGTTCTATTACATCTGCCATAAAGATAACACCACATTCCAACAGTGATAACATCAAACCGACAGTTAAACATGGCTGAGGTAGTGTGATGGTTTAGAGTTGCTTGGCTTCTGCAGGACCTGGATGACTTGGCATAATAGATGGAGACATGAATTCTGCTCTATATCAGAAAATCCTGAAGGAGAATGTCTGCCCCTCTAAAGCTCAAGTGCAATTGGATTATGCAGCAGGACAATGATCCGTGAGCAAGCAAACCCACCTCTGAATGCCTCAGAAGAAACAACCCTATCATTTTGGAGACAAGTCCTGACTCAATATTATATATCTATTGAGATACTGTGGCAAGAGCTTAAATGGCGAGCTCATGCTTAAAGACCCTTGAGTGAGCGTAGCCGAAATAAAAAAAGAAAAAATGGGGGGATGGGGGGGTTCACATGTACTTTTAAACATGGGTGACTCAGATTTTGAATACATTTTTATCTTTTCAATTACAATAAAGGAATTACAATAAAGACCAAGTACACTTGACCAGACTTGAGCTTTAATCCTGTTCTCCTTCAGCTCCTCCCTTATAATCTGAATGTGTTTAGAAAAGCTCAGCAACGCTTCCTCCTCTGCAACACTCCACCTGATAATCACACCACTGAGACGCTCACGGCGACAGACTCTTGCGCATTTGTGGGCGTAAAAGTACCGATGCGCTTGTGTTTTTCTCTCAGCACTAGAAAAGCATATGTGGTAGTTACATTAACTGGATACGGGTTGTGAACTGAACAGCTGTTGAGAACGCTATGTGAAAGCCAGACTGGTTTGTTCTGCTGGCTTCAGAATCGCCTTCAGCCCACGGCAAAGAAAGCGTGCACTCGCTTATTTAAAGGAGACGTGTGTGTAAAAGCAGCCTCTAAAACATTGATATGAAAAACAGGAGAAAGTACAGGTGGGCAAGATGCTGCATTTCACTCAACATGATGATGATTAAAGAGCAGAATGTATAATTCATAAATATAGCTTCCTTATAAACATTCATGAGACTGCACCGTTGGACCTTTCATAAAGTAAAGAACTGTTTGAGGTTAAGCAGAGAAAAACAGGAGAAACTTTTACAAACACTGTGTATTGATGCGTCAGGTAATGAGAGGAAGTGAAATGGTAAAGGAATACAAAATATAGAACATTATATTTGCAATATGCTGTTGCTGATGCAATGAAACATCCAGAACGGTATATTTACAGAATAAAAAAGCATTCACTCAGTCAATGTACATTAAAGATACACCATCCTGTAGGACTGGCTCTCTTTAAAATGGAATTAAATAAAATGAACAAAGTGAAAAGGAAAAGAGAAAGAGTGGCTTTCACTTACATTGAGTCCTCTTTGGAATACAGCTTGTCCCATGACGTTTGCCAACATGCGGATCAGAGCTGCACCCTGCACCAAACAAACACAGATAAAGGCCCTGTTAAAATACATCTACTTTATACAGTACACTGTTACAGTGTGGAGTACCCACCTTACACTGGTACTGAGTGTACAGTATATACTGGAGTAGTACACAGTGTATAAGGGTGCAGTATGCAGTATATACTGGTGCAGTATACGGTATTAAGTGGTACAACACTCAGTATATTCTGTTGCATTATATTGTATATACTGGTAAAATAGATACTGTATTTAATGGTGTAGTATACAGTATATTATGTTGCAGTACACAGTACATAGCAGATGCTTTATATAGTATATATTGGAGCAGTATACGGTGTATACTCGTGCAGTACATTATATATAGTGGTGTGTTATACAGTATACACTGGGGCAGTATATGGAACAAAGTGGTACAGTACACAGTGTATAGTGGTGTGTTATACTGTATATACTGGTATAGTATACAGTTCATACTGCTGCAGTACACAGCATATAGTGGTGTGGTGTACAGTAAATACTGGTGCAGTATGAACTAAACAGAGTAAGTTGTTTCCAAGACAGTCTCACATGCAGACAGAACTCCCAGTTCACACTCTAATTCCTTCTTTAATGCACACACTGAACAAAGTGCTCCACTTCCATTCTGTTCATTTACCCAAAAAGCCATTACACCGAGCTCCTGTGTACACTCATTCATTCTCAATTACGTATGCAGGTAAAGAGTTTGAGGAATAAGAACATCATTTAGTTAATGTTTATCCATATTTCTACTCTAGGAATTCAAGTGGCATTTTGTTCCGCTATTCTGTTTAAATATGCATGATGAGATTAGATAAATAAGTCCATGAATTACATTTACATTCAGTTTACTTTCTGTATCGACAGAGTTCACTCTGCTCTTTAGACTTTTCTATTATCTTCAGTACCAAGAGATTTCTCAAATCAAAAATAATGTCACTATAATGTAATAATGTCACTGTAGCATTAAAAAAAAACATTCTGTGTGTGAATGGATTCATATTGCTTTAAAGCATGTGCAGGGTTAATAAAAGACACAATTCTGAGTTATTTTGTTTTGCTGTGATTTAAACAGTTTATTTGGAAAATATGGCATATTAATACCTTATGATTTATTGATTGATGTGGTATATGCATTTGCTACTAGTTCAGTTAGCTTACAAAATGCCTACTTTATGGCAACTATTTTTTAAAATTATTATTATTATTATTAAGAAGCAAACAAAAAACAACCCCACAAACTAGAACCACAAACCTTCAGAGGATCATCGAGCCAATCCCCACAAACGTTGTTTGTAATTTTTTAACCAGCTGGATGAAAATGATAAATATGCTTTCTTTTTATGTAATTTAAAATGCTTTTGTCAGTATGAAAATATACGCTTAATTATAACCAAATTCATCAACTAGCCAGGATATCTTAGCAATGACCCAGCAGCATCTAACCAAATACCTGGGATATGGTAGCAATAGCCTAACAAAAACAATAGCAACCAGCTGGAAAACTGTAGCAATGGCCTTATACAGGGTTCTCCAAGTATAGTCGGGGGGCCAGAACAATTTGGCAATGTTCCAGCTCAAACAAACCTAACTCCACTTATCTGGTAATTGCCAGGCGTAGTAGTTTGGTCCGAACAGGGGAACTACCAAACTGTGACACAAGAACTTTGGCCTAGCAGTATCTTGGCAAACAAACAAGATATCATAGAAGTGGCATTATTACCATAGCAGCAGCCTGGCAAGATCTAAGCAAGTACCTGCAATTCCTACAGTAAGCAAATTAAGTTAGCATAGTTAGCCTTTATGAATCATGAACGAAAGTTCATGAACTGCCTTTTCCTTGTTAGTTAGCCTATGTTTATAGAAAACAGTGTCATACAATGTAAGAAACCACATAAGCAAAACTGATTCAATATTAGTTAACATGAAAGTTTGAGATAAGTCTGGAAAGATTTAGCCGTGCAATTAGCACAATGCTAACAGGAGTAAAACAGCTTCCCTTACTCGCTGGATACGCATGCATCATAGTTATAGTACAAAACTAAGGAAGCTTAATTTACTAAAGAACAAAAAAGAAGAGATGAGTCAGACACCACGTCTTTGCTGATCAGCTACATTTTGCTTGGGGTATCCAAACCCATTTGATTTGTCACTAAACTATCACTGTAAGAACGGTTCTCATATCAGTCTTTTGTTCCATCCCTTCAAGAGATGAGTCTGACACTGACCGTCTGAATCGTTATCAGTGTTTATCTGAGCACAGCTTTCTGTGTTGCAACATTTATAGGAGGGTCATGTTCTTTCAGTGCTGAAGGGACCTGTGTGGTTGTGTACAGCTCATGCAGAGAGAGAGATAAGAGAAAGCATCTCACTATCACTGCCCCGATGCTCACACACTGCACAACCCCTCAGGAACGAGGACAGCGAGGGATGGAGGGACGAGTGTACACTGGTACCAGGTGTAGCTCCTGATATCTGACCAACAGAAAGCATCTTAAATGTAGAAAATACATCTTGTGTTTCTTTTTCTCGGGATTGTTCTAAGATTTCTGTATGCAGTGTACGCCAATTTTTATATGAGATTATTTGCATCTTGTTTAAAGAAAGAATTTTACCTGGAGGAAATAAACTGCACTATGGGCTAGGATGGCTAAGTTAGATGAAAGGTTGTCACTGCTTATTTGCACTTTCACTGTGTCACAAATTGTTGCTGTCCAAAAGTATCTCCATTTTTGTAGATTTTTACTTTTATGCCCCATTCAATCACATGAGCTGCTATTTACACTGTGTGGAAATTCCATAAAGGATGGACCAAAAGAAATGGGCCAAAACTGCTTGGAAAGACGTCTGGTTCCACTGACTTCCATTCAGATTAAATGAGGTTTTTGGCCTCTCCTGTAAAGTTGCCATTCTGGAGATGCCTGTTTTGCTTTGGATAGCACAATATGCACTTATAGTTCTACTCAGACTTCTCAAGCACAAAATAGTTAAGGGAGATTATTATATATAGAAATACAGATAATATAATATATTATAGAAATAGAAATATTCCAATTTAAAAATAATAAAATGTAAATGCACTCTGAACGGTAAATAAATGTTCTGGATTTTTTTTTAGGTTTTATTGTCTTTACGTAATACATTTATGTATGTCTGTGAAACTGTGTTGTTTTAATGAAATTAAGTGAACTGCCAGATTTACTTCCTAAGTATTTGTTTGGTCAGTGCAATCTTGTAGAGAGCAACATAACATCTTTCCAATTGGCTCTTAGATGCTCTTACATATGTAATTGTATCCCATAATAATTATAATGTAATTATTAAATGTATATTTGAATTTGTTAAGTATGTTTTACTTAATCAAGTACCTTAAGTGCAAGTTACCATGTATCCTACTGCTAAGTGCAATTCTATGACAGACAGCTCAGTGACACAGTAGTAATTCATGTAGATTATGTACAGGGGTTGGACAATGAAACTGAAACACTTGGTTTTAGACCACAATC